>JAJJMC010007171.1:209561-273347 GCA_023531435.1 Papaver californicum | reverse complement strand
CACTTGTGTAGATATTTGTACACCTTCATGCTAGATAATGGATGTATGGCCTGATTTGTGGGTGTAGATGTTAGGATTTTGTTGTGTTTCAGTACTTGTATAGATATTTGTAGACCAACATGATAGATCATGGATGTACGTACTTGATTTGTGGGTGTAGATGTTAGGTTTTGTTGTATTTCAGTATTTGTGTATATATTTGTACACCTTTATACTAGATAATGGATGTATGGCCTGATTTGTGGGTGTAGATGTTAGGATTTTGTTATGTTTCGGTACTTGTTTACATATTTGTACACCTTCATGCTAGGTCATGGGTGTATGAGCTGATTTATGGGTGTAGATGTTAGGTTTTGTTGACTTTAAGCACTTATGTACATATTTGTACACCTTCATGCTAGACCATGGATGTATGGTCTGATTTGTGGATTTAGATGTTAGGTTTTATTGTATTTCAGTACTTGTTTACATATTTGTACACTAGTGTGCTTTTTGGTTCTTATTTTCATTTGTGCATCTTTCGTAGATAAAGGGAAATATTATAGATCCAGTTTCAATGGTCTTAGAGAGTTTGTGAATACTCATTTTGAGAGGGATGAGCAAGAAAGAAAGAAGATCCAGAAAAATTATGGTTCATTGACTTGCAACTAGAAAAGAAAAAGGAAAAACCATTTTGGAATGTGTTACAAGCAAAAGGAAGAGTCCAGAATCAATATTAAAAATTATGAATCAATACTGTCATGATAACAATGGGGGACATTATTTTGTTTTTCTTGACAAAAAGAACAAAAAAGTGAAAGTAAGTAGCACAACTGAAGAGTTATCTTTTATTTTTGGAATTGAGATGGTAGCTTTAGAACCTGGAGAAGGACAAGATGTCAAAACAAGTGCTGAAAACATATGATTCAGTGATAAATAGATTACAAATGGAGAAAACTGGTCAGCTGATGAAAGTGGAAGTCGAAGAAGCAAGCTCAAAAATAATAAGGGAGAAACCAAAACAGAGAAAGCAGATTAAAAGAAAAGCTGAAGATTTGGTCAAGTTGTTTGGTTTGTACCTATGCATCACTATATTTTTTTACTCAAGCAAATGGATGCATGTTGAGTAAGAAACAATCTGAACGCTATTTTGAATCATTGGATAGAATGAAGAAAACTTGATAGCGAAGTATTATACACTCTTCTTTGATGAAGAGCATAAAAGATCATATCGAAACACCATTGGTTGTTAACGGTTATGTGATATATCTTTCGGTAAGTTTAAATATACATATGTGCATAACACTGTACACTTATATTAAAACGTGCACCATTGTGTACACAAGTTGTTTCTTGGATTGTTATTGTTACATTTCTAACTCTTTAAGTTTTTGTTAATGCAGTATTGGTTTGCTGAACACAACAAGAGTATGAATCCCAACAATAATCACGTTATGCCAAGGATGGTGAGGTGGATAATGAGTAAAATCAGTAGTACCATTGAAAAGGATGTGAACAAGGCAATGAACAAGGTATGACAATAAAAAATTCTCTTAAAATTGTTATTCATATTAAATGTGCACAACAATATACACTAGTAATTCAGGTGAACTGGATTGTACACTAGTTTTGGCATGTGTACACTGTTGTTCACAGGATTAAGTGTTTTAAAATTTGATTAATTTTGGCATGTGTGGATGTTTTCAGATTTCACCATATTGGGTAGAAGATTACCTAGCTAGAGAGAAAATGATTTTGGATGAATACTAAAAGAATAGGAAAACCAACAGCCCAGAAACACTGAAAGAGAATCTTTACAAATATAAAATGCAAAGAGAATAACTGCAAGAAGAGCTTACTGAATTAGAGAAAAGGTATGGCAGGCTTGTTGGTTTCATTGAAGAAGAAAGTAAAAAAGTTCACAAAATGGATCCCCACAATATAGAATCATCTGAGTTGAATATGATGCTGCATGGATTCTTTGACAAACATAGTTGCATTTACAAGGAAATTACAAAGGAATGTTGATGAGGATGAGGAAGAGAATGATGATGATGATGGGGACAACAATGATGATAGGGATAAATATGAGGAGGAAACAGAAAGTGAGGATGGGGGCAGCGATGATGAGGAAACAGAGAGTAACGATGGGAATAATAAGGAAAGTGAGGATGGTAATGATGATGAGGATGATGATAGGGATGGGGAGGATGGGAATGATAATGAGAAGGACAAAGATGTGAATGATCTAAGGTATGTATATTTTATGACTTGGTTTAAACTTCTTTGGATACTAAAGATGTACTAGTCTATACACTTCTTTTAGACTTGGTGTACCAGTATGTACACTTCTTTTAGACTTGGTGTACCAGTATGTACACTAGTATTTACTCTACACCATGTGTGCATTTTGCAGCAAGGATGGGGAGGATGAACTGAATGATGCAAGAGGTAATGAATCTGAGACATTTGAAAAATCAGTTCAGCCTGAAATCGAAGATCAAAGGTATGGTATATTTTATGTTAGTTGTGTAGTGTAAACTTCTTTGGATACTAAAGGTGCACCACTCTGTACACTTTTTTTATACTTTGTGTACCAGTTTGTACACTAGTATTTCCTCTAACACCATGTGCGCATTTATAATCTGATCTCAATTTATAATTTCCATCAAGGATGAGGAGGATGCATTGAGTAAAGCAAGAGGTAATGAATATAAGAAATCAGTTCATCCTCAAACCGAAGATCCAAGGTATGGTATATTTGACATTTATAAAACTTCTTTGGATATTAAAGGTGCACTAGTCTGTACACTTCTTTTAGACTTGGTGTACCAGTCTGTACACTTCTTTTAGAATTTGTGTACTAGTATCTACACTAGTATTTCCTCTATCACCATGTGCATATTTTAAATCTGGTCTCAATTTAAATTTTGTAGCAATTCTTTATCCAATATAAATGAAAGTCCGGAATATATAGAAGAACATGATGCAACCATGACAATTTATGAAGAAGAGAAATAACAAGAACAAGAGAAGGAGAAAGATGAAGAGAAACAACAAGAACAAGAGAAGAAATTGGCTACTGATACCTTGGATGTTGAAATCGTGTATGCTAAAACCTAGGTTGATGCTACTACTTCTACCTTGAATGGTGTTGTTGTTATCTTGGAAGCCGCTACCTTGGATGGTGGTGCTGCTGCTATCTTGGATGCTGGTCCTACTACCTTTGATGCTGCAACTACTAGTTTTGATAAGAGAGTGAAGGAATCTGAAATGTCAAATGAGGAAATTGATGAAATATTGAACTACTTATCAGATGATGTGTGCAAGAAGCTTGATATTGGTGGTGGTATAATACCACATAAAATGAGCAAATGGTGTCAAATTTAATCATTGAATGTCCAAGATGGTCATTTGGATTGAGTCAAGAAGAGGTTCAAGAAGAGAGCCAAGAAAAATTGTAGTCTCAAACTTCATTGTCTAATAAAGACATTCGGTCCAAGATCATAGAAGAAGCATTGAAGTTCATCTACAATAATCATAGTGAATTTTTCAGCAGCCAAGAAGATGTATCTCAGAAGAAATCAAAAAAAAAGAATGAATGAATGAGAAATGTTGAAGACGAAAGCAGCTGGAAAAATTTCTAATACACCTGTTAGAAAGAGAGTCCTAAAAACTAAGTTGGATCCCAACTTTACCACTGGTAAACCTAAAACTAGAGGCAAAGGTAAAGAGAAAATTGATAAAGAAAAGTTAGAAGAAGAGCGGTTAGTGGTAGGAAGACAAAAGAGAAAAGCAAGTACTTACTGTCCTAATAATACATTGGGTAAAATCCGTGAATCCGAAATCTACAAGTTTATGGAAGAAGGACTAGAAAAAAAAAGAATCCAAAAATTCTTTGACTATGCACAGAAACTGTAAGTTCACGGAGCTCTTCCTTGTACATCCTCATTTCTGTTTTAACTTCCAACTGAGAAAAGTGTGTGTACAAATCAGTACACCACTTATAAAGGTTGTGTACACTCTTGTGCACATGTGATAAATATGTGTAGAATCTTGTTTTGTCTTACTTCCAACTGAGAAAGTCGGTATACAAACTAGTACACCTTTTATAAAAGGTTGTGTACAATCTTGTACACATGTGAAAAAGTTGTACAAAATCTGGTATTAGCAAATCTGTGTACATTCTGGTACACCAGCATGTAATATTTTCTTATGCTTAGGCAAATTTGTAGCTTGGGAAGTATCAAAAGAAGCAGATCCTGAGGCAAAGGAAGAAGTTGTTATTATTAGAGACGTTCTAAATGACCTAATGTTCAATAAAGAACTAGACCAAGAGGTATTGTAGTTCTACATGTACCGACGAAGATGTGCAACTGCCAGAGATTTTATGAAACCACCAGTTGCTCATAAGTACTTGAACTGTGAATTCATGAGTCCATCAACATGGGTAAATATCTAAATTACATAATACAAATTTAATATAATTTAGAACGTGTCAATATAATTCAATGGGTAAAATACTTAAACTGTGAATACAATTTTGATTATAGTATTATGTGCGAAATAACCTTGATGAGAAGATAAAAGAACTTGTGGTTGATTTCGTAAAAGAAATGCCAATGAATCTGGATTTTCTTGTAGTACCAATGAACCATTCTGCAATTGGACATGAAGCTAACATGGGAAAGCATTGGTCGTTGTTGGTTTTTGATTTTGGAGCACTTGAGTGAAAACGGTACAACTCCTTGCATTTTGGTTCAACATCTTTGTTGGATGGAAATGACACATATCTTGCATATGCAAAGAACATGGCAACAACAGTGCAAAGTCAAATTAATAAGAAAAGAGTTGAATTTGGGGAATACCCAATATCTGCATTTGAGTTGAACATCATGGATTGTGTAAAACAAGGTACAAACCCAGACTGCCTAATCTACACATGTTACTTCATGAAGAGAGTTATCAAGAAAAACCAATTTATTCAAAGATATGATGAGACTGCCAGAGAAATATGTCAGCATATGGGATACAAAATGGTATCGAAAATATTGACACCATTCATCATTGTCAATGTGTGAGATATCGCAGATGAGAAAGATTATCAAGATTACCGTGAGAGTAACAATCTACCAAGAAACAAGAGAAAGAAGTTGCTTTAGACTTGCTTAAGCTTCTAGGAGAATTTGTTTGTAACTTTCTTCCGTTTCTGATAACTATATTTTTATTTTTAGTTCATACTTAATGTTTTTGTTACTAAAACCTTGAATTAATCTTAATTATTATTACTTTTGTTCTTAAAATGTTATTGTACATCTGTGAGTGTTACAATGTAGATGATTTGGATGTAGACTAGTGTCAGACTAGAAGGTTATATTAAAAAAATGAACCATATTATGTTCATTTTTTGCAGGTGTACCAAAATGAACCATATTATATTTATTTTTTTTGCAGGTGTACGTAATTGTGCACAACTAATGAAAGCGGGTTAAAAAGCTAAGGTGTACATAAATATACACATGTACTGAAGGTGTACATATTTGTGCACAACTAATGACAGCAGGTTAAAAATATACAAAAGGAACAATAAATAAGGTGTACACAAATGTACACAAGCATTAAACTAGATTTTGTTTAAAAAGTAACATAATATCATCATCAAATATATAAAAAAGAAAGTGTACATAGTGCACAAGTACTAACAACAGATTAAAAAGTAATCTACTATTGACAAAATGTTAAAAAGCTAAGGTGTACATAAATGTACGCATGTACTGACAGGGGATAAAAGATGAAGGTGTACATAAGTGTGCACAACTATTGACAACAGGTTAAAAAGCTAAGGTGCACAAAAATGTACATACAATATTGACAGGTTATATATGAAAATATCCAGACATACATAACCAAAAATTGCAGAAGTAATCAAACCATTAAAACTAGATTCCTTAAAGGAAATAACATAATATCATAATCAAAAAAATAAAGAGGAAAGTGTACATAGTGTTGCACAAGTACTAACAACAGGTTAAAAATCTAAGGTGTACATGATGGTGTACATGCTCCCAACAAGATGTTTATACCTGAACAAGTACTGATAGATTATAAAAGAAATATCCAGACCTGCAGATTTGCAGAAGTATCATCCATTGTAACAAGCTAAAAGAAAAAAAACATAGTTCATCAAAAATAAAAAAGAATGAATGGTAGTAAATAATAGTTCATCAAGGAAGGGGGAAAGAAGCTATGTTGTGAAGGACAAGGGTGAAGTACTTTGTGCACATTATAGGTCTTCTTTGCTTCTTCCATGTAATTCGAACGCGCTGAGTTCTTGGTCTTCCAGGTGGAGGCCTAGGTATGGGACCAATGATCATATCCGAACGATCATAATCCTCAGGCTTGTCATAATTGAGAATATGGCATATAATCTCTTGATATGATAGGTTAAACCAGTCAGTGGTGAAATATGGCTCAACATATTCATATATGACATCACCCTTAGCTTGAATAGCATCACAAGCATGTGCACACGGGAACCCATTCACTCGTCACCTATGACATGTACATGTATTTTGCTTCAGATCTACACAGTGTGACCTTGGTGAATGGACTTCATATAACCTATCCCCTGACTCGCTAACATTCCATGTACGGCCAATATAAATGTTCTCCTTAAGTAAAGCCTTAAATTGGGAGTGAGCCTGGTATTAAAAGTTTTCAACATTCATATTGACAATAGTGTATTAAACAAATGTAATTGGATCGTGGATAAATGGATCTATTTATCCACGTCCCATAAGTTTTGTTTTTAATTTCATAAAAAATACTCGTTAGATTTGTTTTAATACTGTTTACAACTTCCCTCTAGACCTAGTTGTTGTCGAAGCTCCATCCACAAACGGATAAGACTTCCGTCTTAGTGTATATGAAAGGTTGAAGTTGAAGGAGAAATACTGACTCTCTTGATAGAATAAGAGAGTCGGTATTGCTCCTTCATTTAGTTTGAGTATTGTTTTATTTCCTTAAAAAATGTACCTTTCATTGAAAAGGATTGACTTTTTTTTTGTACAACATACTTATCTAAGTATTAATAAAGATAATTAATAACTACTGAAATATCTAACCTTGAGTGATATCAAATTTAAATATTAGGGGGAGGATGTAAAAGTGGCGGATTTATTTTGAAACCAATAAACTTGGTCTTACATGTAAAGGGTCCTTTACCCATGATAAACACAATTTTATGTCTTATTTGAGCTCATCTTTATATTGCTATTACTCAAATTGTCTATTATTTTATTGTATTTATATGTATTTTCGAAGAATAATACTTGTGGAGAAAATTGGCCTAAAAAGTGTTAAAGGCACCCTGAAAAGTGTTAAAGGCACCCACCTCAAGAATTGTTAAAGGCACATGTACTTTGGATTGGGGCACCCCCTTCACTTTTGAATTTCAAGTAAGCAAACTTGGCGGGAAAGTATGTTTCTTATCTGCGTAGCTGTGAAAGATTGTTACGAGTTATTAAGAAGAAATTTTTAAGAGTTTAAGGCAGGATTATCTTATTGCCATATCAACAAGATGCTTACATGTAATAAAATCAAAACTCTGCGAATATTTTGTTGCGGAAATTAAACAGGGAAGAAGGAATAAGTCTCGATGATATTTAAGATGCCTTTTCTTCTCAAAATTCTTTGCTAACTCGAGCAACAACTATGAGAAAATCAATCATCAGCGAGATATCCAGCGCAACACAGATTGAGAATGGAAGAAAATAATTTCCGATGAGCCGAGAATATGATGGAGAGAATTTTTGAATTAAAGAGAAGATTTGAGGGAGTTATTGAAGAGATATGGTGTTGTAGTATATAAAGGGGTCGAAGAGAAGAGATTGATGGGGGGTCTGGAGAGTCCAGAATCGCAAATCAAGAATTCCAGAAAATCTGCTCGTGATCATGATGAAGAAGATGAAGAAAATGTTGCCATAGGGTTGAAGATTCCGTGGCGAAAAGGTTGAAGATTCGGTTGCTAAAGCTTTTAACTTTGCAACGTTTATCTTCAGGAAACAATTATCCCTCTGTAACAGTGAGTCTGTAACGTTTATAAACGTTGCAAACTCGTTGTTTTAGTTATTTTCACTCTTTTTCACCATTTGTAAACACCTTTTTTTGAGCAATGAATGAGTATTTTGAGAATGTTTTCAATATGAGGAGCTAAACCCCTTTACTAAGGTGATGGAGGAAGCCATTGTTCCAAGAAAAGTGGTATATTTCTATTTTAATTAATTTTTGTAATTTCTTTTATGATTATTTACCTTAGTTAAAAATTGATTTAATGATTTTTATTAAGCAGTTGTGATTTCGTTAGATGGTACATGCTTGACCTAGATTTTTGATGTTCCATGCTTTTGTTATACAATTGTTATTTTAAAAATCTATAATATTTTAGAATCAAAGTAAACGTAAGAATTGCATGAATATTGATTAGATTGAATCACTTTAATTGGTTAATGGTGAAATCCATAACCTCAGTGTTTGTGAATATTATTTTCATATTTTTTGTATATTTTTAGTGCAAAATTATTTTATTAAATATAAATTCAATCTTCACAAGTTCGAGCGAATGATATTTTATTTACCACTATTACGAAAACCATCAACCCATGACTCAAAATTTCCTTTCCAAGCTATATGAAATAGATTTTCGGAAATCCGGGTCATAAAGGCCTCTATTAAATCCTAACAACGTCATAGCTTCTACATGTCTCTTAGACATCATCCTCATAACCTTCAACCTGAAAAATAAAACATAAAACATTAACACTTGATGCCCAGATTCAATATAAAATAGACTTGTGCACAACTATGTACACATTATGAAAAAACCAGAACAGATTCAGCAGTATAGAATAAACTTGTGCACAACTATGTACACATCATGAAAAAACCAACACATATTCAGTATAAAATAAACCTGTGCACAATTATGTACACATGGTAACATATTACAAAACTTTAAAAACAAATGAACCTGTGTACAACTATGTACACATTAAAAAATTAAAATCATACTCACCGAATCTCATCCGTAAAACTTTTTGTCTTTTCTAATCCAATTGTTAAAAGACTCAGCAACTCTTGAAGAGTGAGCACCATATCTACATGCTGGGAAGAATGCAGAAACCCAATTCTCCTTTAGAATAGTCCAGATATAGTTAGCAAAAAATCCACACTCAAGGACATGCATACCTCGCAAAACAGCTTCATAATTAGCAGTTGTATAACAGTATGCAACTTTGTAGAAAAAATCCATAACAGCCTTGTGATTCTTGTTACTTGCTCCAATGGGAAGGTTTCCCTTCAAATCATAAAAGCAATAGTTGTGGCATGAATCACAAAATACTTTGGGAATGCCTTTTATAATACCTTCACCACGATCACTAAGAAATACGATAGAACATTCATCAACCACTTGTTTAAGATTGTTCAAAAACCAATCCCAGTTGTCAACATCTTCACCATGAACAAGAGCAAAAGCATAGGGGGTAAAAACCTAATAACAGAAGAAGAAAGAAAGAAACATAAAAACTTTGTGTACAACTATGCACACTAAGAAAAAAAAACACATACATAAAGAAATAAAAAAGAACGGAACTAACCACCGTTCCCATTGAGACAAGTTGCAGCCATTAAACCACCCATGTATCTACTTGTGAGAAAAGTAGCATCCAAGTATAACATAGGCCTAAGATACTTATAGCTTTGCTTACAGGCACCAAAACATAAGAATAGCCTCTCAAATCTTCTCGATTTGTCATCAAACTGAAATTCCACATAACTAAGAGGATTAATTTTCCTAACATCTTCAACATACCATCGTAAATCAGTATATGACTTCTCATCATCTCCAAAGGCTTGTTCAAAAACTGCTTCTCTCCCTTTATGAGCATGGTGGTACTTAATGTTGGAACCATAAACCTTCTTAAAAATTAAAATCATCCGGTTAGGTTGTTGATAGACACATTTTTGTGTCTAATTTGTCCGCAATTATCTATTTTGTTAGTGCTCGATTTTATACTTATTGTGTGATTTTATGTGTTTGTGGGTATTTTTGAGAAATAAACATTTATGGGAAAATTGGCTTAAAAAGTGATAAAGGCACCTAGGAAAATTACTAAGGGCACCTAGAAAATTGATAAAGGCACCCCACCAGTTGGATTACGGGCACCCTTCCTCTTTGTTTGAAAAAGAGGAAATGGAGGGAACTTGTGTTTACGTGAGGAAGTTTATCTAAGTTGTTTGAGAGGAAAGATTTATGGGATTTGAAGAGGGTTTCGATACATCAACACAAGGAAACAATCAAAACACGTTATTAAGAGAGTTTTTCTCCGAGAATAATGGTGAAATTTCAAGTATTGGCGGGAACTAACTTTTATAAAGTTGGAGATAAACTCGAGTTTGGGGAGCTGTTAGGGAGGATATCTTCTGTGTGGATTATATTATCTTTGGAGAGTCTTTGACGTGTTGGAATACGCGTACAAAGAAAAAAAAAGATATTTCTGTAACTTGGAGTTCGGAAACAGAATCATGATCTGATTTGGTTTATCATGAATTGGAGTCAGTTTTGGATAAATATTTGAGTCCTTATCAACTTATGACTAGTGGTTATGGTTGGGGAGACTATATAAAGCGAATAGAAACAAGAAAAAAAATCATCGGGAGTGAGAGGAAAAAAAACTCAGAGAAAAAAAGTTACGCTGTGAAGAATAAGAAGAAGAACATACCACACCAGAAAAATGTCATTGATTCTGTCACCTTTCTCAGCAACACTTATATCCGTAGTTGTTTTCTGTGTTACTTCTGTTTTTCTCTTCTTTTAAGAACTTTGAGCTATGAACATGTATTTTGAGAGAGTGTTTGACATGAGGAGCTAGACCCCATTGTTGAGGCGATGGATGAAGCCATTTTTCCAATAATAAAGTTGTTTATTTTTAATTTATTAATTTTTGCAATTCTTTTATGAGTATTTGCTTTGAATTAAATTTTAAAAAGTGATTTTTATCAATTAGTTGTGTTTTCTTTTGATGGATCATGCTTAGTTTAGAGCTATTGATGTCTCATACTTTTGATTTACAACTATTATTTTGAAAATCTAACTTTGGCAATCTTTTGAATCAATTGAATACATGAATTGCAAGATAATTATTAATGTTAATTCACTTGAAAAATTGGCTAATGGTGGAATCCTTAGTCTCAGTTCTTTCCATAATCTCAATTCAATTTTAATTTGATCTTCTTTATTTTTAATATTAAAATTTAGGTTTAAAAATCAAATCTTTACAAGTCTGAGTATCGAATCTTTTACCATTATTTCTAAAACATATCAGTTTTAAACTAGGATCTCCATTTACATGGTCTTCCATCAGATGCTTGACTAACTTGGTCGTTATCGATGGAGTCTTCAACCTCAAACAAACACCACAACTACAAAAAAACATAGAACAAAAAGTAATAAGTAATGTGCACCACAATGTACATACGAAGAAACATACTTAAGGTGCACCACTATCTACACCATTATCAACACTACAAAAAAAACAAATAACAGAGAAATAAGTAATGTGCACCACAATGTACACATAAACAAAAATAATGAATGTGCACAAGTATGTACACAACTGACCTGTGAAGGATATTAACATCCTTCAGGGAAAAACGAGATATGTCGCCATTGACAGGAAGAAAGTGGACCCTCCATAAACAACCAACTTTCACACACTTTGCAGTATAACGAGTAGCATCATTCTTTAGAATCTTAACCTTGTAACCAGTAACTAGACAGTACTTCCGAACAGCAAGTCTAACCGCAGAAACACCACCAATAAATTCTTTACCTATATTGTCAAAAATATGCACCCATTCATCAGAAACAAGAGGTTTAAGCGTGCCTGCATCATTATCTACCACTCGAACAAGCTTAGGAGTAATGGGAGAGCTTGCAATTACATGAGACTTTGAAGTATGAATCGATGAACGAGAACTAAAACTGTATTTAGAACCAGAAACACCCTTTTGAAGAATATCAACATGCAAATAAAAGTCTTCATTGTTATTGGCACACGTGAGAGCCACTAAACCTTGAAGAGCTATAACACCAAGAACAAGTACTTTAGAATCATTGTCCATATAACTCAAAACTATACCATCAGGGGACAAAGGCCTTCATTGCTTACATGCAAAACGCTTCAACTCATCCAAACTGCTTTGCATACTAACACGAAAAGGGACTGAATGCTCACCATAATACAAAATAGCATAAAAGAACTGACTAGACATTCTTCAAACCCTACATAATACAAAAACATATATAAAAACAATGTACATTAAACACATCATGTATAAACTGAAGATTGTAAAAAACACATACAATGTAATTAAAGTACACATCATTAGATAAGATGAAGATTGCAAAAAACACATACATTGTACATTAAAGTACACATCATTAGATAATCTGAAGATGTGTACATTAAAGTACACATCCTTAGATAAGATGAAGATTGCAAAACACACATATAATGTATATTAAAGTACACATCCTAGATAAGATGAAGATTGCAAAAACACATACAATGTACATTAAAGTATACATCCTATATAAACAAATAGAAAAATATCGTATATTAAAGTGCATATCCAAGATAAACTGAAACAAAAAGATCTTTCTTACAACCTGCAACAAAAGTTAATTAACAAAAGAAGAAATCAAACAAAAACATGGATATGAAAAAGGTGAAAAATCAGAAAAACGTAGCACATCAAGATCAATCTCAAATAGTTATTCTATGAAATCAAAATTAAAATCAAAAAAGAAATCAAAGTTCATAAACAAATTGAAAATCAAAAAAAAAAATCGACCAAAATGTAAAATAAACAAATAAGATCAAAACATGAAACAAAGAAACCAAAAACAAGAAATATCAAAAACAGAAAGATCGTTCAAAAGTTAAACATCAAAACAGAGAAAAATCAAAAATCTATGAAAACAGAAACCTCAAAAAACAAAATCAATAACGAAAACAAATATCAAAACAACAAATTAAAACATGCAAGAAGAGATTAAAAGATCGATCATCAAAAATCAAAATCAAAACAGAAACAAATCAAGAGAAAAACTGAAAAAAAAAATTAACAGCTAAAGATAATAACTAACCTGTAAGAATCAACCAAAGATAGATCAAACAACTACCTAATCTATCACCTCGAAGAAAAAATCTCTCCTACAAGTCACCTCTCTTTCTGCTCCAAAATCAGCTCTGTCTCACTCCCTTCAGATCTAAAAATTTATGAGCTTTCAAAATTTGAGGTATTAAATATGGTAACAATTGAAGTTTATTTTAGGTAATTTTAAAAAACCCGATTTGGACTCATGATGCGGCTTTGGACTAAATCGTTCAAATTTGGACTAAACTGTTATCGTGTTTGTAAATTTAGACTAGATAGTTCTGAGCTAGAGGGGACTGGACTAAAGATTCCAAAGCCCAACATATTTAGGACTAGACGTTAATTTCTACAATTGAAAAGTGCTATTTTGAGCTTTGAGAGACGTTTGACCCGTTCATATAAATAGACTGGGTCAGTTGTGGTCGCACTTGCAATCTAAGTCAATGGTCACGCACGTTTAGATTTTTAGAGATTAATGGACATCTTCAATGGATGTATCATTTCATTTTAAGTATACAGGATTGAATGTGGCAATCACCAACAAAACTAAACCGAAAACCGGAGAACACTCATAAATATTAGTCTTTCTCATATCCTATTTTCTTGTTAACTATCATTATCAAAAGAAAAAATAATTCTGATGTGTTCTTAATCGAATCAGTGTCGTATAAACTTTGAATTCCGTAGTGTTGTTATAAGACGTCTTGTATCCTGAAATTAGTAATTCGGTAACCCATCATTGCTCGCGAATTAAATTTAAAAGGGCTGAATTATTCTCTAAAAATATATTGCATGAAAGCCTTGGAAGTAAAAGTACAACAACCTCTGCTTTAATGTTTCATCCTATTAATCCAAACACGGATTTTCCAACACCTTTGTCTAGGATTTGGTTTATCTCAAAAAACAACATTGTTACAGGGGTAATCAAAATTCGCTTATGACGATTCCTCTGCTTTATATAGGCATAAATAGTTTTATCTCACATATTAAAAAAATATCTAGTTTTTATTAAAAATAGTATTTTTTTTCTAATTTATATAAGATTATTAAAATATAACTGTAGATAACAATGTATCATAAATTATATCATAAATTAGGGGAAAATGTAATTTATTGGAAATTGTATTATTCTTATTTTCTATCTAGATAGACAACGAGAATTTAAATTCCACTTAAATAGAACAGATGGATAGAATATATAATTGAAGAGTGGTTATTGGGAATGGAAATTAATAACATGTGGAATTTGGTAACCCTGTAACAGGCTTGTAGAAAATAGAAGAATAAAAATCTAGAAGTAATATCGTAGGTGTCGTCTGTTTAAGTGAATTTCATATGGTATGTTTTTTTTTGTTTTTTTTTATAATTTTGTTTTAAATAAAAAAGGTTATGTTAAAAGAAAAATATTAACAATGTGTATGAAAAAAACAATCACATTGTACATGTAAAGAATTCCACCCCAACTATAGAGAATTTATCCTATTGCAATGTCGTTAATTAAATACATCACTATTTACAAACTACGATATAAGAGTATTTTATAAACAAAACCTCTTTAACTCTACTATAAAAATCTCTACAATTATTTTCCTTCCAAATATGCGAAGGAATAACATAAATTAACTTCATATAGATCTCTTTACTTCTTACACACAACACATTGAATGATCAGGCATCAAATTGACAATGCACATTAGCTGAGAAAACCCAGGAAAAACCTTAAATGCCACCATGAAATGAGACCACACTTTATAAGCATAAAAACAGTGATGAAAAATATGGTCTGCACTCTCCTGCGCCTTATTGCATAAGAAATAAATCTCATTCTGCACATAGAAGTTAGAAGTTGGTTAAAAATTATAGAAGTTAGACCAAAACATAAAGATAACTTTATGAGGAATTGACTTCTTCCAAAGAAATTTATCAAATTCAACTTCATCATTGTTCTCCAATTGCATTTCATGGAATTTTTAAACAAAAATACCCCTCATAATCTGGAAGAATCATCTTCTTCTGACATCTCATACACAAGCCCCAATTATTCATTACAAAGCAAGTCCCATTCCAACTACTTAACCCCAGAAAAAGTTATTTTTGTTGTATATTTGAATCTCCCATCTTCCACCATATTAACTACGGAAGCATGTTTCTTATTACTAACTTTAAAAAAAACATGAAATTTATTCTTTAATGGGCCATTGGTAGTCCACTTATGAATCCAGAATCTAACAGGATTGCCATCATTCAATTGAAATTCTAGATGGTTATGCAGAAAAGAAGTAAACTTAAGAATATTCTTCCACATACATGTACTCTGAGGTTTAGAAACATCACTTGGTATCAAATATGCAACATTGTTTTTGAACTTTTGTTGTATAATCTTCCTCTATAGAGCATTCTTTTCATTGGAATATCTCCAAATCCACTTAGCCTTCTACATTACTTGTAAATATAAGCTTCTTCACTTCAATCAACCAAGCTTCTTAGGTTTGCAAATTTTATTCCAAGAAACCAAACACATCTTTCTTTTGTTCTCTGTAAAATCCTGCATAAAATTCCCCATCATTCTTCTAAGCTTCAGCTTAATGCTAGTTGGTATATGAATCATGAATAAAAAGTAAATTGGAAAATTAGCCAAACAACTCTTTATAAGCACCGGTTTGCCAGCCTTATTTAGAAACTTTTTCTTCCAAGATGCTAATTTCACCTTCATTCTCTAATTACCTCATCCCAGACTGAAACATTTCTATAAGTTACACCCCAAAGGAAAACCTAGATGCTAATAGGTAATTTCTCAACTTTGTACCCCAAGTTTATGGATAAATCTCCAATAATATCATCAGCCCGAACACTAATCATAGAGCTTTTTTCTAAATTCAACATCATCCTTGTGAGCAATTCAAAAGTAGAAAAAAATAAGAAATAACTTCATAATTTTCTCCACCTTAGTATTGATAAATATCAATGTATCATCTGCAAATTACATGTGCGAGATCATAACCTGAGTCACTTGAAAGCCATGAATCTGATCTCTAACGACAACATCACTCTCCAACTTACAAATAACTTCTACCACCAGCAACAACAAAAATGGGGACAAAGAATCCCTTGTCTCAAATCCTTAGAGGGTTTAAAATTCTTTGTGGAACTCCCATTAATCAACAAAGAAATATGGGAAGAAGAAATACACCAATGTATCCATGTGTAGATGGTGGATTTTTGACAAGGATAAAATAGTAAATCACCTCTTAATACTCTGATCTGAGAAATACCAGACTTTTAAAATTCTGTAAAAAAACTTATCCCTACTCGCTCTCAGGCGCATATCCCTGTCCTCTCTCTATATGCCTGGCCAACATATACGATCAAGTTGATGAATTTAATCAATATTCATCACCACGCAAAAAATCATAACAACACCGGCGCACACGATAAGTTTCCCAGATGTTCTATGATTTTTATACAAAATCTCTTAAGCTCCTAGATGTATTGCACACTAGTACAGAGCAATTTGAGTCCAACATATATGATTAAATTGATGAATTTAATCAATATTCATTATTACACAAAATCATTAGAACAACACTGGCGCACACGTCAAGTTTCCAAGATGTTCTATGATTTTTACATAAAATCTCTTAGGCTCTTAAATGTATTGCACACTAGTATAAAGCAATTTGAGTATTGTTTTCGGGTGTTATATTCTACAGTTGAATCCCCAAAATTACTTATTTTAATATTTTTGAGCAATATTAACTTATTAAAATAATATATATTTATTTAATTAATTAAAAGTACCACAGTTGTGGTTAAATTAAATAAAATATGACTTTATGGCTTCTACTAGCTAAAAATCATACCCAGTTGCATTGATTTTTTTCTTAAAGAGACAAACAATGAAAAGCGAATGAAAAGAATTTTAAAACGCTTCACAACATTTATAAATATGTCAAAAGCGTGTCAAAATCTTCCAAACCCTAATTAGAGTTTGAAAATAAAACCGCAACACTTATAAAACGTTGCAAAAACGTGATCGAAAATATTCCAAACCCTAATTAGGGGTTGAAGAAGAATTAGCAACACTTCTAACATTATAAAAAGTGTGACGAAAAGTTCTTTTAAATTTAATTAGGGTTTGAAAAACGGTTTTGCAACACTTATAAGTATTGCAAAAAAGTGTGTCAAAAATCTCAAACCGTAATTTTCTCTAGCTCTTTTGCTCACGAGTCTTGTTTTCCAGAATCAAGCTTGCACGCCTACTAAAACCAAGCATGGACATCATGCTACTGTCTACAAAAATCTGAAATTTACTTTTTTTCCCTCAACATGTGAGACTGAGCACAAGAGTAAAATATGAACTTCTAGCCTTCTGGAAAGACTCTTTCAAAACCCTAATTTTTAAAGAGATGGAGACACCTTTACTTCTCTTGCTTCTAATGTGTATGTTAGTCAAGCAACTAAGCCTACACGACTATTTTCAAGACAAGACTTCAAAATAGAGCCAAACTCACACGACTTGTGTTTCTTGTCAAAATTTAATAAACTTACTATTTTACCCTCAATATGTGAGGCTGGGTATTAAGAACGAAGCGTGAGACTCCTGCTAGAAGATTAAAGCCTACATTCCTCTTCTCTCTTTCACGTAGAGACTAAAGTTGGGTACTCTCCCTCTCTTTCACGTGAACGCCCATATTATGCTCCTCCCTCTTGTTCACATGAATAAATAGGTTTGGAAAATCCTCATCTTCTTGTTCACGTGAATAAATTAGGGTTTGATAAATCCTAAGTCATACTAAGTCTATCTCACATATATCTTTTGTATGAGGCTTCACATACATTTTACATGCTCAGCAGCATACACCTATTTTTATAAAATAAACACGTCAATGCAAAATTGACTAAGATGGATATACTGCTCCTCATACACAAATGAATACATATTTATATTATGCTAGCTTGCTAGACTCGTCAGTTAGTCAAGCAGGATACATTTATTTTATTTTAGTCTGCTAGACTCATAAGCTAGTCAAGCAAGACATATCACATTTATTTTATTCTGCTAGACTCATCATCTAGTCAAGCAAGACATATTTATTTTAGTCTGCTAGACTCATTAGCTAGTCAAGCGGGAAAAGTCTTCAGTCAAGAGACCTATTGAGCAGGTCTCAGTCGACTTAACTTCGGTAGTACTTAATATTACAATAATACACGAGACATCAAATATCACAAATGGGGGATACTAATTAGGGTTTTGGTCTGGCGGTCTATGGCATGTGGTGCAGCAGTACGCACAGTAAAGAGAAGTTCTGGAAATATCGATAGCAGTTGAGTAAGAGGAGTAGGAGGATGAGTAACTGACTAGTCAACCGCAATTGAAGCGGAGAGCAGTTTTCAATACCTTCACCACTTCACCACTACTCAACCATTGACAGTTTCTTTCAGAAAAGAGGTCGAGTGGTTACAATAGCTATGATATAAATAATATTCAATCTATTGAACAAAGATATACAAGTTTCAAGTCTGAAATACGACAACAAGTTTACTCTGAAACAGAACAATTCAAGTCGATCAAAATTCTCACACAGAAGAATTGTTCATAGTCATTCACACCAATTACATCCAACAGAGTCTGATACTCTGACTGTATTCTTCTCTCGCTTCCCTCCCTAAGACCAACCTTTCTCCTTCTCATTTTGTGATTGAAGCAAGACTGGAACGACCATTGCTTGGTTTAGGCCAGGATTGTACAAATTGATCTCTTGAATCTAAACAAAGTGCTTCAACAGCACAAATTTTTTAAGGATTGACGAATTATCACCTGCTCACCCCACTTTTTCCAAAATAACCTTCAATTCGTTTTTCCCACAAACACCATGAAATCCACTTCCTGCCAAACCCAAGATTCTCCAATATGCACAACAAAGTCTTCTATTTTATATTGTTAAATGTCTTCTCTATGTATTATTTTACAAAGAACACCAGGTTTCTTCTCCTTAATATTATATCAATACACTCACTGGCCATCAGAACTCAATTCAAAATTTGTTTATCTTTAACAAATGCACCTTGATAGTCAGAAACTAGCTTATGGATACATGTTTTCAGTATTTTAGTTAACACCTTGGATAGAACTTTATAAGCATTTCCCAGAAGACTCAATAGCCTAAATCCTTAAAAGAACAAGAGTCTTCCTTTTTAGGATTCAAGGAGATAAAATAACAATTTATCATCCAATCCCATGAACCGTATCCAAAAAAATCTTCCATAAGCTTCTTAAATTAAGTCCTCCTTAATAATGTGCCAACAACTTTTATAACATTCCATAAAAAATCCATCAGGGCCAGGTGATTTATTATCCCCAAAATGCTTAATCATATTATAAACTTTATCTTAAGTAAATTCTTTTCCATCCACAACTTCTCATCTTCTTCAATTTTTGGAAATTATAAAAACCACATCATTATCTTCAGCAAACAGATTAGCATAAAAATCCTCATTTCTAGCTTAATAGTAATTTGATCAAAACATCAAACACCGTCAATTTCCACTTTAACAATTGTATTTTCCTTCCTTATAGCATTTGTTATTATATGAAAATAAGAAGTATTAAAATATCCGTATTTGAAATCATTATGTTTTGATCTTGCATACCACTTTCTTGGCTCCATCACGTCAATATTCTTTAATTTGATGCATTCATTCACTTTCTTTTCAAAATGCCCTTGAGACAATGGATCAGACTCCTCCATCCAATTGTTCAATTCTTGTTATCAACTATTTCTTCTCTTTTTTCACACCTCCAAATTCCTTTTTACTCCACTTTTGTAATAAGTAATAAAAGTAGCTTGACCGTAGTATTCTGTTGCACCCCACCCCACCATTAAGCCACCTTCTTCACAAAATCATCATGCATCAACCAACCATTTTCAATTTTAAAGTAAGGTTTACTTTGCACATTAGACTTAGTAAACAACATAATGGGTTTGTCATTTGAAATTATCCTAGATAGTACAACTTAGTGATTAATTAGGATATTTAGGAAGATACAGAATCATAATATAAAATTTTAATTTCTTTATTATTATAATAATCCATATTCATTGATCAAAAAAAAACAATTAAGTAATTTAATTATAGTAAAAAAAATACTTTATTCTGGTATGAAATTTTAATTTCTTTATTACTATAAACAATTAAGTAATTTACTTTATAGTAAAAAGAGTACTTTGTTCATTAAATCTAAATCAACACTAAGCAGAAATCAATCTAACCTGCATAAAAGAGGATTTGTATGCATATCAAACCATGTATAAGAAAAGAATTACTTTTGTTATCTCCTTCACCTCTATTCTTCTCTTCCCCAGACCTGACCTCGAAATGTCTCCAAAATAACTGCTCTAGTCACAAGGAGAACATATTTCATCCCATTGACCTTAAAAGTAAACAATATAGAGATATTATTTACCACGTTCCAACATCATCCTTATCCAGTTTAGTATCATCCCAATTTGTCAAAACATTACCATTGCTTCCAACCGAAGGTAAATAACTCAATCAATATCAGAATCATACCAGATTTGCCTGATAGACCAGAAATCATTTTTATAATATCTTAGTTTTTTTAAAGTAGTTAAGTGACATTTTTAGTTTACAAATAATATTTATAACAAAGATTTGAATTTGAAATGCCTTATCTTAAACGTAGCCTATACTTTAATTATCTATAACTCATATAAAATAAGTGTTTAAGCTAACCAAACGTACCTTTATAATCATTTTATATAACCCATAAAATTATACACAATTATTATATATAGCCCAAAATAATTAGAAATGATCACAATCATCATCGAAAAATCTCAATACAACTCCTCTTGTAGCTTCTTTGTTACTTTCTAGTTTCAACAGAAACACTGTTGGTATTTTATTACGCACCGTAGTGGATTGCCCTAACCTACACCCTCTTCCTCCTCCCTCTTCATCCTTCCCTAACAACAAAAGTTGCTCCTTAATTAAGAATATTATTGAGATCTTGATTCTAAGAATAAGTCCAAACTCATAAGCTTGAGTTTATGCAGATATTAATGTCATTCGCCCTAAGGAGTATTGGGATGATAAATCCCTCACAGTTCAATGGGGATAACTTAAAAAACATAAGAGGAGTGTGGTTTGTTAAAAACAAAAAATAAGTAAATTTTAGAATTTTAAAAATAATTTAAGTTGGATTGTTCTTAATAATTGTTTGGTTTTTTATTTTAACTTAATTTTTTTTTAGACTATAAACAATAAATACATAAACTATATTTAGGAGGAGATTTCAAACTACTTCCTCCATCCCTAAAGAGTGATAATATCTCTTTGCAGGTGACACAATAGTTCAGGACACATTTCCAAATCATAAAGGTCACTAAATGTGGAATTGCATTTTGATTGCACGCACGTGTTACGTGTACATTTTATTCTGCTTTAATTAAGTAAGCTTAATAGGGGTTGCCTTCTCCATAGAGGGGTTTCCCCTGGATTCAGGGTGATCAAATAATCCGTTAAGGGATATCCTAGGGGCTATGTTAAATGTCCATATTACCTTTCTATCTATGAACAAGTCTAATTTGCCCTTCAATCAATTAAAACCTAAACAAAACAAAATTTTACAAAATTTTCAATTTAATTCAAAACCTTTCCCTCTCCCACCATATCTAATCCTTCTCCATTTGAACCGAATATCTCCATCGAATCAATTAATTGGCGATTCAAAAATTTCGTCGTTGATTAAACTCTAAAGTTCGTGATGAAGAATCCTACTAAAGGTGTAGAAGGTAGTAGTGATGACAATCAACAAACTAAACAACCTAATGAAGAAATTGAAGAAACAAACCGGTAGTGAAGGAAATAAAACTCCCCAACCACAACAAATGGTGTATACAAGGTATTCAATAAAACCCATGTTATTTTTAGAACCCAAAACTGACTGATTTTCTTGTTTGATTGATGGTTTTGTTCAAAAATTGGGTTACAGAAAAATTTATGGTTGGGTTCGATTAGAAAACCCAACCGTAAATGTATGTTCTGAAGAACTTACGGTTGGGTTCCATTCGAACCCAACCGTAACTGGTTTGTTCTACATTTTACGGTTGGGTTATTAAAAAAACCCAACCGTAAATAAAAAGGTATGAGATGAAGATGAAATTCTGAACCCAACCGTAAAAAAATTTGCACTCAAAGAAAAATTTGAATTTTACGGTTGGGTTCGATTCTAATTGTCAACCGTAAATTATTCTGGTTAGTTCAATTTTTTTGTTGATGATTATTTACGGTTGGGTCGGATTTTCAATTCCCAACCGTAAAGTCTTCTGTTTAGGTTTATTTCTTGTTGTTGATTATTTACGGTTGGGTTCGATATGTGTAACCCAACCGTAAAGAGTTCTGAATTTAAAGATCTTGATTGATTGCTTGTGTTGAACTTTTGTACATTATCTAACTTCAAAGGGGTCAAGGAAACAACACAGGAGATGGTCTCATTGACTTTTGGGGAAATGCATATTTCAAAGCTCATGGTCTCATGGTACGTAATTTACTTATATTTTTAATGTTTTTAAAATTTATTACTAAAGAATCAACCAACATTTATTTTCATATGTGAATAGCAAAACAAAGTACTTTCATTGGAAGAGTCGATGACTCCATCCATAAGTAGAGGTGATGGGATGACAATCAAGGAACAAAGGATCCTGCGTGCCAAAATGAGGAAGATTCATTAATCAATCCAAGATGAGATGGTGCGAAGCTTAAAGAGGATTAGAGGCGATACAAGAGCTACGACTACTAGCCGAAGAGAGCCGCAACCTAGTGATGAACACATACATGATGAAGCCGATGATGTGCAAGGCGATACCCCTCCTCATGAATCAATTGATCACACTCCAACCCCTCGGAACAGTCCTGACAATTCCTTCAATTTTGTTGATATTTCATCTAGGACCAAGTCGAGAGTAACAAGGAGTGGAAGAATTTAATGAGATCAATGAGATTGATTATTTTGAATTTCTATAATGTATTTTATTTCCTTTATTCGGATGTTTTTAGTTTTTTTGAACTTAGGTTTTTTTTGTGTGGGTGGATTATAACTTCTTGCGACAATATTCATATCTCAATTTAGTTAGAATGTATGGGAAAGTTTTTTATCTTAAATTGGTCAAAAACCAACCATAAAATTGAATTGTGGTATTTGGGAATCTGTCAGTTTTTGGGAATGGTTTCAACCGTAAACCTGTCAGTTTTTGGGAATCTGAAAAAGTAGACAAACCCAACGGCTTTTTTATTTGAAAATCTAGCTGTTGGGGTATTTTTTTCACTATAAAAGGAAACCTTTCCCTTTCACTTTCTCATTATTCCCTATCCCTTTCATTCTCATTCTCATTCGCATTCTTCACTTTCCAACTCATTCTCACCTGACTCTTTGAAGCATTAAAAATGGTAACTCCATACACTACTGATGAAGATGTTGCCATTTTTAGATCGTGGGTTATGTTCACAACGCACGAGTACGATAGAGCGTACTATAACGATAATAACGAACCCGTTAATGAAGATTGGATGGTGGATCAGAATTCCGATTCTTGGTGGAAGCGTTTGTTTCAAATTTTTATGGGATTAGACGGTAATCAAAAATCGGAGGACGTTCAGAGGCATTAAGAGAAGGTTTGAGGAGTTGTTTGAAATATTGGAAGCCTTGAAACAGGAAATGAAACTGGGAAAACAAGCTCATCCCACCGAATCTAGTGTGGCAAGAGTAAGTGTGTCAATTAATAAGTCGTTCATTAAAAAGGGTTTTCAAAATTCAAACTTATAATTGATTTATTTTTTTCAGAGGGCGATGGCTCTGAAGCAATATAAAGTTATCCATGGGGAGACGTTTATGCATGAGGATTGCTATCGTATTTTGGGACAAAGTACCTATCATGATTTCATCTATTATACTTAAGTGTTTAAGTGTAATCATCTAATGATCTATTGTATTTTATTTCCTTTAGTTCTTCCTTTAATGTCAAAAATAAGGTCTTTGCCTACTCTTCTATTTCATTAGTGTATCCCAAGTTCATTTACGGTTGGGTCGCAAGTCCATACCCAACCGTAGACCAGCCAGAATCTTAAAGAAGGACAGTTTTACGGTTGGGTTTTTGAATCAAAACCCAACCGTAAATATTCCTGGATCCTTATAAAAAGTATTCTAGTTTTTGCGTTTTTGTGGGTTTTTGTTTGGTTGAATGACACTATTTACTTTAAATCTAGTAAAATAGAATGAATAAGTTTAAAAATTCGATTTTTAAACCCCAATTCGGAGTGAAAGGAAATACAAAAAATAAGGTAACATGAATATTTACGGTTGGGTTGGAACCCAACCGTAAAACTGTAGGGAATTTTTAATGACAGGTTTACGGTTGGGTCCACATTACCCTACCCAACCGTAATACTGGTTGTCAAAGTTCGGTTGTGAGATGACTCCGCGGTACTTGTAGCTTGGTTGTCAACGCCGCTACAAACTTCTCTTTGTGCGCATTCATCAAGGATTGTTCTTTGTCGGTGATCATCACCTTAGGGGTATATCCTTCAACGTAGAATAATTTAACTTGTTTCAATGCCCACACATAGCTGTCTTCGATCTCGTCTCTCAAGAAGCAAAAGGCAACACTAAAAGGGGACTTGGTAGAAGTTTGGCCGACAAAATTCAAGACCGGGAGATCATACTTGTTAGTTTTGTACGTGTAATCCATTAGAAGCACTTTATGGGAGCACCGTGCTAACTTCATAAACTCGGGATGAGCCAATATAATATGCTTTATTTCTTTATTCTCATCTACTTCATGGAATATGGTGTAGTTGAGCTTCTCCCCCAAGTACAAAAGTTGTTGGATTTGGTCCCTTTCTTGCCATTTCTCACTCTTCAACTTGGTTTTGGCGTTGTAGATTGTCTCCAACGTAGAGACATTCTTTGGGTTTATTTTCTTTAAGTGTCCGAGGATATCAATGGGTTTCATTCGATTTTCCTTCATGTCGTCTACGATGACCTTTTCTTCCTCGGTGAGCCGTGCCGCAGAAGGATGCGTTAACAAAGTCTCTGGTGGTAGGTGGTTGTGACGACCACATACAACTCTAGATAAGAACCACTTCTTCTCGTTGTTGGTCTGAAATTGAATCTTGAAAGGACATCCCCTCTTCTTAGTGAAAGTATTTTGCTTCCTCTTCGTATTTCCTACATACTCAGTACCCTTTTTTCGAATGACTTGCATATAATCCACTACACTCGAAAACCATTTGAAAGCGGTTGTCTTTAGTTTGGTTGTTACAAACAATCACACACATGATGAGTTTACCATGTTCTCTAGCCCATTGCTTTGCATCATCTTTTTTTTCCCATGTCTACATGGTCCAAGAACACAAAGTTAGAAAAAAAAACAAAAAAAATTAGCAATATTGTCCAAGGGAATTAACAACTTATCTATAACCTACCAAGTCGTTCAAATAGTGATCCGTAGTATCTCTAGTTTAAACATCATTTGGAGGAGGTTGAGCATACATTGGGTGAGGTACAATCTCGAGCTGAACAAAAAATATCAAGGCATTAGGCAACAAAACACTAGAAAGTATATATTTACGGTTGGGTTATGAGCATCGGACCCAACCGTAGAAGAACTTACGGTTGGGTTGTGCCTTCGAACCTAACCGTAAAAAAAAAAAAAAAAACATCCCTAATTAACTACGGTTGGTATCAAAGTCGAACCCAACCGTAACTAGTGTAATAAATATCCATGTACATAATGAGTTACGGTTGGATCGGTGCTAAAAACCCAACCGTAAAACTGTTACGATTGGGTTTTCCGCCATGAAAGTACGGTTACGGTTAGGTTCGAGAAGAAAACCTAACCATAATCTACCTTGAATCACAAAAAGTATCATACTTTTTTACGTGATTTCATCAAATTTGAGCCATAAAATACCAAGAGTTTAAGTTAGAGGTATACCTGACTACTCTCGGCAATTGAATCTTCACTTTGACGGCTAGTTTCTCCATTTGGTTGAGATTCACCATGACAACTTTGAGTTAAAACCTCTCTACTATCCAAATAATCGTACATAGTTGGGTCTCCATCAATGGGTATGTAAAATGTGGTTTGGTTATCATACAAGGATTCACCCACCAGAAATTTGTCAAGAATCACTCATTTTGGTTGAGTAAATCTAAATGTAGGGCTTTTCAAAAAACTACCAAAAACTCTCTTTTCTTTCTTCTACTTTTTTTTCTTCCCACCAAACCAAAACAAATAAAAATCCGATTTATGCATAGAATATGTGGGATAAAGGAGATGAAGATGATCATTTACGGTTGGGTTTGATTATCAAATCCCAACCGTAAATGTGTTTGCAATAAAACTAAATTTGCTATTTACGGTTGGGTTTGATTGTCACAACCCAACCGTAAACTAACCTGGATAGAAACACCTTTTTTTGAAGATTAGTTACGGTTGGGTCTTATGTAAAAACCCAACCGTAAAACTGTTACGATTTGGTGTTCATCCATGAAATTACGGTTACGGTTGGGTTGGGAAGAACACCTAACCGTAAATGGCGTTTACGGTTGGGTTCGACATGAAAACCCAACCGTAAAATTCTCTGAATCACAAAAAAAATCATCATTTTTTTACGTAATTTCATCAAATTTGAGCCATTAAAATACTAAGAGTTTAAATTAGAGGTATACCTCACTACTCTGGTTGATTGAATCAAAATCTAGAGTTTCTTAAAAAACCCTAGAAAATTTTCTCATTTCTTCTATTTTTTCTTCCCACCAAACCAAAAAGAAAAAAAAATTGATTTGATTTGATTAGGTATCAGATTATTTCAGATTAATTATGATTAGCCTAATCTATTAGCTAATTCGTTTTACTAATATTAACTAATCAGGGATAGTTTAGCCATTATAAAAATACCATGGATAAGGGATTTTTAAAATTTATTAAAATACCATGGATAACGGGATTTTTAAAATTTACTTAAAACGTCTCTATTTCGTCTTCACATGAGAAACCTTTTTATGGAGAAGGCAACCCCCATGTAAGCTTACTTAATTAAACGCCACTTTGCAGTAATTACAACCACGTCTTTCCCTATCTAAAAAGAGCACGACACCTGTAGACCAAATTTTCTTGAAACGTTAAGAAAGAGAGATATTCTTGTTTGTGTTTTTTGGAAGAAAAGTTTGAGAGAAAGAACGGGATGTCGACGCTAGTACCTCCTCCTCCAATGTTATTCAACCCTCATGATGATGCAATGCAACTTTACCGTGCTTTCAAAGGTTCAATCTTGATCCATTCCAGACCAATTCACTATTACAAGTATTTATCAGGCATTTCATTTCTCATTAGATTTTAAGTTTTCAAAATTTTATTTTTGTTTCCTTCCATTTTGATCGTGTAGTATCTAGTGTGTATCCATGTTATACGTGTTTCTATTTCGGAGACACCGGTTATGGGTAGAGCGGTGGACAGACAGCTTCCAATTGACGATTGATATACTATATGTGCTGGGCTGGGCTGCTTGTCCTCAACCCCATCTCATATTCCCTAGTTTGCATGCTCTTTGGATGTTTCCAAAACAGGCAACAGCTTTTGTTGCCTGCCTGCTTAAATACATAGATGACATTAATGAATCAAAACAAGGGCATTATATTTCATTTCAAATGAAGGCGATACTTATGCATTATAAAAAGGAAGAAAAAATTGGTTTGTTCACTACAATCTGTACTTATGAGATTTTGTTTGGTCTCTAGGATTTGGTTGTGACACTCCAACCGTTATTAATATACTTTCTCATCGTGACGGAACCCAGCGTGCTTTAATCCAGCAAGAGTACAGAAATTTGAAAGGTGAAGAGCTTGCAAAGCGTTTGTCTTCGGAGCTTAAAGGTGACACCAAGGTATGTATCGGAACTACTTGAACATTCAATGATAAACATGTGAGGCTCTTGGTTTTAAAATACAAAATTGTTTAACTGATTGAAACTGTGTGTTGGATGCTCATTTATTTGATGCGTGTTTTAGAATGCTGTTCTGCTCTGGTTATATGATCCAGCGGGACGAGATGCGACAATAATAAAGCAGGCATTTCTTGGGAACATTGTCGATCTTCAATGTTTAACTGAAGTAATATGTTCTCGTACCCCAGCCCAGATACAAACTTTTAAGCATATATACTACTCAAGATATTATGTTCAGCTCGAGCAGGATATCGAAAGGTACACAACAGGGGATCATAAAAAGGTTAAGTCTCCCTATCTTTATCTGACATTCTGAACAATATTTTGATGCATATGTTTTATCTATACACTTCATACATCTACATATTATATTATAATGATTGTGTTCAATAATGTATTCTCATGCCCAATGCCCATAACTGGTTTCAGCAGCTTTAGTGGTTAATTAAATTTTCATGTGTAGAAAATTTCAATAAATCCATGATTTTGATACCGAACAGTGTCATACAGTTGCTGCTTGCGTATGTAAGTGTACCAAGATATGAAGGACCAGAAGTTGATCGAATGATGGCAGAACAGGATGCCCAAGCTTTATACCAAGCTGGAGAGAAGAAAATAGGGACTGACGAGAAGACTTTCATCCACATTCTTAGCGGACGCAGTAGGGCACATTTGGCTGCTGTTAGTCATGCTTATCGCAGTATGTATGGAAAGTCACTAGTAAAGGTATTGCTATACCTTTTTATTATCCCTTACTCTCTTCCTGCTTGAGAAATTTGATCATTCTGATGATATTATCTTATCTCAGGCAATAAAGAGTGAAACATCTGGAAAATTCTTGTTTGGCCTTTTGACAATTGTAAGATGTGCAGAAAACCCCGGCAAGTTCTTTGCTAAGGTATTATGTTCTTTATTACATTTACCTGTCTGGCTGTTCTTGTGTTTGTAATCGTATTACATCAAAGGAACAATTCTAACCTCATAAACACATGCAGGAGTTGTATAAATCAATGAAAGGCTTGGGAACAAATGAAGCAACACTGACAAGGATAGTTGTGACAAGAGCTGAAATTGATATGTACTATATAAAGGCTGAATACCATAAGAAATACAGGAAGTCTTTGGCGGATGCTATTCATTCAGAGACATCAGGTAACTACAGGACCTTCCTTCTTAGTCTTGTGGGGTCCTAGTGATTAGATTCGGCCTTGTGGAGTTTGAGCCAATTCCTTTGATTCTTATTGGCGGAAATCTCCCCCAACTTGCTGCTATACGGTTAAGGTAGAATTGTATGTGTGTTTCTCTCTATAAAATCAATTAATGTTAAGGTGTTATTCTAAAACTTGTACCTTTTCTTTTGTGTTCTTTTGAACCCTCTGATACTCTTTAACGGTTTAAATGTAAAACAGAAAGTAGATTGGAAGACGGTGCATTGCCTGTATAGGAACTCTAATGTGAACTTTGTAATGTTGAACGAGTTGAGAGAAATTTTATTTAGTTCTAACCATGTTGCCCATTTCCTACATAATAGGAAGGAAGTATTACTTGGACGAACTGGATTGTCAGGAAGTATTTGAAATTATCAAATTCGGCCCTTACTAATTTCAGTGTTAACCTTAAACCTGCATCTCTTTAGTTGCTGAATTCGCAAAAAGTTTGTGCTTTCCATCATGTTTGCAACAAGCAAGGAGTATCCGCTCTACTTAGGATGAGTTTGGTATGAAGAAGATGCACTAAACAGAAGAAAGATTAGATTCAACCACGCTTTTGATATTGAAAAATGCTTTAGTCTTTATACAGAGAAACAGGAACCTAATATGAGTAATGAGAATATTTGATATGCTTGACTTATGCGTATATGATATATTTGATATGCTTGACTTATGCATATATGATATGCTATTATTGTGAGAATGATATTAAGAGATTCTGCTGTATACGGTTCCTTTATAGCATGATTCTGCTGATCTTCCTAGAATCGTGCATGGACTTATACATATATGATATGCTATGATATTAAGAGATTCTGTTGTATACGGTTCCTTTATACGCATGATTCTGCTGATCTTCCTAGAATTGTGCATGAGCTGTATACGGTTCCCTTATACGCCCCCGCAAGATTGGTGTTTCATCGGCAAGACCAATCTTGTTCCGTAGCATGGCAGTCCGCTGCTTGGACATTGGCTTTGTCAGAAGGTCAATTAGCTGATCTTGAGTGTGAACATGTCGGACCTGAAGGCTTCCTTTGTGAACTAAGTCATGCACAAAATGTAGATCAATTTGAATTTGTTTCATGCGTGAATGATGGACATGATTGAGACTGAGGTGTGTGGCTCCAATGTTGTCACATAACAGTTGAGGAGAGTCTGTTAGTGGAACTCCAAGCTCTTCGAACAGTGTTGCCAGCCACATTGTCTCAGACGCTGCATTGGCTAGTGATCTGTATTCAGCTTCTGTGGATGATCTTGCAACGGCTCGTTGCTTCTTAGAACTCCAGGAAATTGGGTTTGAACCCAGGAAACTGATGTAGGCAGAGGTTGATGTTCGATCATCTATATTGCTAGCCCAGTCTGCGTTTGTATAAGTCCGGAGTATAGATTTTCCCCCTTTGTGGATCTCAATACCATAAAAGATACTTTGTTTTAAGTAACGAAGTAACCTTTTGGCTGCCGACCAGTGATTTGTGGTTGGTTTGTGCATGAATTGAGACATCTTGTTCATAGCAAACGCGATGTCTGGACGAGTCAATGTAAGATCCACTGCAGTTGTGCCTTCAATCAACTGGAGAGATTGTGATGTGGATAGGGGTGTTGAGACGTCCCTTGCTTCTCTTATGCTGGTGCTGTCCAAAAGTTCTCTGATACTTGTGTTGAGAAAGGAATATTCCTGCCTTGGTAGTATAACTTCAATGCCTAAGAAGAAGTGAAGAGAACCCATATCTTTGAGGGAGCACATGTCACCCAACTGGTTGATAGTAGACTTTACAAAAGAGGAGTCATCGCATGTAAGACGAGAATCACTTTATCAGTTTCATCATATTCGGAGTGCATGGATAGATTGGAGAGGTCACCTGTGATGTTATGGGACACGGCTGAGTCGAGAAGCCAGTTCTTTTCTTTTCCTGTGGAGGTTATGGCACAGTTTATGGATGCATTTTGTGATTGAAGCTGGGAACATGTCTTGGCAGTGTGACCATGCTGGTCACAGAGCTGACATTTAGGCTGGTAGCGCTTGTTGAAAGTGTTGTATTTTCCGGAGTTTGAAGGGTAGCGACGTCCATCACGTTGGACGCTGTTAGGATATCTTCCAGGAGAAGGACCGTTGATACTGACAGCCTGCTTTGGATGCCTTCCTGGAGACCGTCTATAGTAGTCATACTGTCTGAAGTGCTGATAACTTGCTTCGGATCCTGCTGACCTTGTTTTGGTGTAGTTTGCAGACGCGACCAGGTTCTGTGTTGCAGTTTTCAGGCGTCGGAGGTAAGTTTCATGACTAACCAATAAGTCATGTAATTCTTCAAATGTTAAAGATGACTCTCTATCACGAATTGGTGCTGCAATCTCTCTAAAGTCTGAACCTAGGCCATTCAATACATAAATAGTTAAATCATCATCTGATATAGATTGATCTATAATAGCTAATTCATCAACTAAATTTTTCACATCGTGAAGGTACTCTGAGATGGTCATGTTCCCACGCTGGATCAAGGTGAGTTCTTCCTTTAACTACATCGCACGAGTTCTTGATCGGCTAGCATAGAGATTGGTAAGTTTTTTCCAAGCAACATGGGAAGCTTTTGCTGTAGCTATGAGAGGTGTGATTGAGGAAGAGGTTGAGGCTAGGATTGCACTCAGAATGAGTTTGTCCTATCGAACCCGATGAGTTTTTCTTAGTTCTTGAGTAGGAGTGCCATCTGAAGAGGGACACTTGAAGGTGCCTTCAACATAATCAAGAAGATTATAACCAATAAGTAGTGCCTCAAACTGGGCACGCCATTGAGGAAAGGTGGAGGGGGTTAATCTTTCATTAGTCTGGGCAGTGATATTGAAAGATATTAAGGGTTTTTCGGAAGTAGTGGTAGGCTGGGTGTTGATGGTGAAGTTGGGGATTTGATCAGAAGAGGCGGAAGACATGTTTGCAAGATCTGTTGCTCGTTGGAGATGAGAGCTATTATACCATGAAGAAGATGCACTAAACAGAAGAAAGATTAGATTCAACCACGCTTTTGATATTGAAAAATGCTTTAGTCTTTATACAGAGAAACAGGAACCTAATATGAGTAATGAGAATATTTTCTATGCTTGACTTATGCGTATATGATATATTTGATATGCTTGACTTATGCATATATGATATGCTATTATTGTGAGAATGATATTAAGAGATTCTGTTGTATATGGTTCCTTTATACGCATGATTGCGCTGATCTTCCTTGAATGGTGCATGGACTTATGCATATATGATATGCTATGATATTAAGAGATTCTGATGTATACGGTACGCATGATTCTGCTGATCTTCCTTGAATGGTGCATGAGCTGTATACGGATCCCTTATATGGTATTGCTTTTTTTTTTCTTTTAAAAAGAACTTTGAAAACATATACTTATATTTTTGGAAAATTGCACTAAAATACAGAATGAAAATTATCACATATGTTGTACTTCTGAATTCAAGATTTTAAAAGATTTCTTTTAGACAATTATTTCGACCCTCCTAATCAAATTGGCGATTACAACGAATACGTGAAATAATGTCTTCTGGATATAATTAATGAAACCCTATAATAATGAAATTGGATTTAAGGTTTGTACCTCTTGATCTAGATAGAATTTGATGATCAGAATGGGAGAAAATCTTCACTACTTATAGAAGATTCATCTACATCAGAGATGCATCTTCATCTCCAATAGATACCTCCAAGAGCCATCAATAGTGACTTATGGGAAGAGATGGGTATGTTAAATTTTAAACTAAATTTAATTAGGTTTTCAGAATAAAACCAGAAAAAATTGTACGAGACGTTGTCTCGCACTCTTCTAGGGGCGTCTCCCCCTATACCCTCGTGACCTGACCTGTTAGGTTGACCACATCCCTGGGGGGAAGGGGCGGGACCCCCATCGTAGCGGCAAATAAAAAACAATACTTTTAAAAATATCCAACATACATATTAGTAATAATTTTTCATCCTAGTGTTTTATAAAGTTTTTGTAAAGTGTTTTTTACACACTAGAAAGTGGACCTTGCGCTAAGAGTCTAACTACTAGAATCAACCTATAAAGTCATAAAAAATAAAGCGTTTGACCAAATTACACTTAGAGTACGTTACTTCAAGGTGGTTAAGTTTAGACGAATAGAATCTGGTATTCGAGCGCTTTGGTAACCAGTGACCAAAGGACTTTCGGGGATAGCACAACTCTAGTTGATATCCTACAGTTGGTAGTAATTTGTGATGAATGAAGAATAGGTGAGTATACTAATTCAACGATTGCTTAGTAATGAAGAAGGATTAATCGATCATATCTCTCTTCATTGCTTACAACTTAATTACTTTTAATTGTTTTGTTTATTTTCGTTAAAACCTAAAGCAAAACCCTCTTTTGTGACACTTTTGACAACTAAAATTCCTTTCTCTTCGTGGGAATGAATCTTATTTACTATTATATTATTCATTAGTAAAGTAGAAGATAAGTGAATAAATTTGTGCAAATACGACACGCATCATGTTGTCATGGTATTACTTTTTTCAATGCTCTTAATAATAGCAAGTACAACGTCAAAAACGTTTATAACTTGTGTACTGCTGCATATTCGAGTGATATAGACATTATTCTGGATGAGAGTTTCGTATGGAAAAAGGAAATTCCTCTCAAAGTTTCGTTTATGATTTGGGAAGCTTGTAGAGATTCACTTATGATGTTACAACATAGTGGCGTTAACGTTTCCAATGATAGATGTAAACTTTGTGACTTGGACGAGAAGAATGTGGACTGTGGAGCATATTTTTTTCATTGCAGGGTTTCTTAGAAAATTTGGAATTGCTTCTTAAAAGCTTTTAAAGTAAATGGATCTTTTCTAACTCTCTACAATAAAATTTTATTGCATGGCATCAAACAAGCAGAAAGGTAAGAATTTCGACATTTCAAAAATTATTCCTTATGTAATTTGTTGGACTATACAGAAGAAACCGAACAAGATTACTTTTAATGAAGATTAAAATCTCAAAAGGAGATTATTCAAGTCATTAAATCCTCCTTAATGTTGTGGTGCTCAACGTTGGATATTTTTGTGAATGTTCCAGTTGTATCTATTTTCGGAAGACTTTATTCGGCATTGATTTTTTGTTGTTGTAATTAACATTCAAATTTTTATTTAATAAATTAATCTTTTTAAAAAAAAAAAAAAACCTTAGTCGAATAGTAGTATTTTCAGGAAATATTAAATCCTATGTAAAAAAATCTATTATTATGTAAAAAGATATTCTACGTCCAATATTATTATCTGATCTACCAAAATTATTAGTATTTTTATTGCTCTCTAACTTGGCTATCGTGTTTTGTAAATCTATTGTTTTCACATAAATCTTCATTGTTTATTGGATGTTTTATCCAACCTATAGGCTTCCACTGAGTTAAAATGTTGTGGGGGTGCAAGTCCAACAATGTCAATGTAACTGCACAACAGGTTGGCAAAGCAGATTATCATTCTTAAGTCTTAACCATGTTTATCACATATCCATAGTTTCGCTCCAATTTGAACCAAGGGAGTTACTATTTTCTGTCTTTCGGTTATCTAGAACCGACACGCTAATGAAATTTGCTCCAAAATTTTCTCCTTCGGAGCAAAGACGGTGCCCCTTACTGTTTTTCGCCCAATCTATCTTCGACTTAAATTTCAGGTATATTTTAGAACCCTAATTTCATTCTTTTCAATTCAACATTTAAATTATTAGAAAACTCTAGTTTCAACAACAATCATGAAACTATCATTTTCTCTCAATTCCAAATCAAACCCTAAACCTAGATTTAATGAAGAAGTAGAGAAATCAAATGATACCAGACACGAGTTTGTGACTGAATTTGACCCAACAAAACCCATAGATGATAAACGAAACAAAATCATTATCCCTCCATTGGAAAACTCATGGAAACGTACTAATAAGATGAAAAATCTTGAAAGTCTGACAAAAGTTTCTGCTACTGATGATCCTGAAACTCGGTTCGAATTAGAAGCAGCTCCAACTACAGCTGAAGTTGGCGATCAGGGTTTCAAATATGGATTAACTCTTCGAAAAAAGGAGGATGATGACAACGACGATGTTATGATTGAGAATAATGGTGCTAAATCTGGAGTCGTCGTTACTAGTTCTATTGAAAATTTGATGCTGAAGAAATATAAAGAGGATATGGAGAATTTGCCGGAGGACCGTGGATTTGATGAGTTTATCGATTGCCCTGTTGAGGGTTATGGTGAGGCTTTACTTGCTGGTTATGGTTGGAAAAAAGGACAAGGGATTGGGAAGAATGCAAAGGAAGATGTTCAGGTTGTTCAGTATGTGAGAAGGGCTGGAAGAGAAGGGTTAGGTTATGAACCTGAAATTAATGATAAGCAGAAAAATGGGCGTCCTCTCCTTGTTGCTCCCAAAGGCAAAGATGGACGGACTCGACATGTTGTTGGTATCGATGAAAAGCTTGTAGTGGCGAAACCCAAAGGAATTTTTGTGGGCAAAATCGTTAGGGTTGTTAACGGGAGGCATGTGGGTCTGAAAGGAAAGGTTGTTAAAATATTGGATGAGTCTGAATCTTCTAAGGTTGTTTTGATGCTATTAAGGAGTGAAACAGAAGTTACAGTGAGAGAAGTTGAAGTTGCAGACTTGGGGTCATTGGAAGAGGAGAATTGTTTAAAGAAGTTGCAAGAGTCAAAAACTCGGGGACCAAAAGATGATAGAAGACATGATGACAGGAGGAGGGATTCCTCGAGTAATGGAGGTAGAGAAAAAAGGGATTTGGGCTTTAGTGATACTAGGGAGGAGAAAAAGAGGAAAATTGAAGGAGAAACACGAAATGCAGCCAAACATGATAATAGTGAATTGAGCCAGAGAGGAAAAGAGAAGGGTGAACCTTCTTGGCTGATTAGTCACATTAGAGTTAGAGTAGTTTGCAAAAAATTTAAAGGAGGGAAACTGTATCTGAAGAAGGGAGAAATAGTTGATGTTGTTGAACGAAATGTATGTGATATTGCAATGGACGAAAGCAAAGAGGTTATTCAGGGTGTGAAGCAGGACATCCTTGAGACAGTAATTCCAAGGCGTGGGGGTCCAGTTCTAATTCTATATGGAAAACACAAGGGGGTCTTTGGAAATCTTGTGGAGAGGGATACAGAGAAAGAAACTGGTGTTGTTCGAGATGCAGATAATCACGAGTTACTCAATGTTCGCCTTGAACAAATTGCAGAGTATATTGGAGATCCGAGTCATTTAGGATATTGATCTTCCTTGACCAAAGTGTGCACCATGCAATTTTATTACGCATAATATACTAAAAAGGATCTATTGATGGTGTGAATGATATCTTGTGTTTGTTTGTTGTTCTCATTGCAAACTAGCATCAGTCTTTCAGATTGTAACTGGTCTTTTTATATTTGAACGCTATGTGCTTGATGTGAAACTGATTAGTTTTTTACCTGAAGATATCTTATTTTAGATAAATAATTGTATACCCTTTTGTTTTCTGTTCCTTATCTTTTGAACTATCATTCAAGGGGTTAAGTTGTTTTCAATGTCGAACTATACAGGGGAAATGCCGATTTCTTTGATTGTTGTTTCTAAGAACCTCGATAGCCCATTTCATTGACACTGTTACACAGAGCAAAGAAACATATCTTTATGTTATGTAGAAGGTTTCCACTGAGTTTATATCCCACCTGTAAAAAAAATGTGTGTCACAGCTGCTTATATTTATATGTTATTTTACATGTGGCTGTTTTTGGTCGCTAGAGTCAAAAGCTAACAGGTGACTAGTCAAATATATGATGATAAGTACCTTTGAACAGCTTCCGTAAATAGCTTGAGCTCATCTAGAGAACCATAGACATCATAAACGTCATCAGTTACTGCAACTGAGATAACCAATTGTTGACTTGTCTTTTCACATTTCCGAACTTAGTCTCAGAGTTAAACCTTATAATGCAAACAGAATTTCTACTAATCCGTTTTTCGCAGAGCCCACTGATTCATGAAGGTCCAAGTCCCTCCACCACCTAATTGATAACAACGAATCTAATTAACCAACTATAATTGTAATACATAGTCATGTTGCATGCGCACTTGTTTGATGCTTGTTTTAGAATGCTATTCTGCTCTGGTTATATGATCCAGCGGGACGAGCTGCAACAATAGTAAAGCAGGCATTTCCTGGGAGCATTGTTGATCTTCCATGTACTACTGAAGTAATATGTTCTTGTACCGCAACCCAGATACAGACATTTAGGCACATGTACTACTCAAGGTAATGTTCAGCTAGATCCTGACGTTGAAAAGTACACAACAGGGGTTTATAAAAAGGTTATTTTCATTCTCTTTCTCTGGCATTCTGAATAATTTGTTGATATATATATATATATATATATATATATATATATATTACCCATACTCATTACATCAACATATTTTATTATTATGATTGTGTTCAATTATGTATACTAATAAAGTCATAAGCATAACTGTTTCAGCAGCTTAAATAGTTAGTTTAGTTGTAGAAAATTGATTCATGATGTTGATTTTGAACATATAGTTGCCACTTGCTTATGCAAGCATGCTGAGATAAGAAGGACCAAAAGCTGCTCGAATGATATGAGCATTGGTTTAATTCCAATGATTAGCAAATATAGTAGAAGAGGCACAAAGCCTTCATGCAGAGCTGCTAATGAGTGTTTCCATGGGTTGCACTTGGAGCAAATCTTGTGGTGGATTCCGTGGATTACAAACGTGTTAATGAAACTACGCATGGATTCAACAGCTCGGCAAAGCAGAATCATTCTTGACCATATTAAAAGTATGGGAATCCCAGGAAGTTTCTCTTTGATCATATTAGAAGGCCATCCATGCAATTTCTAGCAGATGGCATGTCCCGGTTAAGGGCTAACCCATTGCTAGGGGATGTCCGAGTTAGTTGGTATTAAAATCAATTAGCCGTTGTTAATTTTAGGTAAGTCTGTGTGTAGTACTGGTGCAATCAACCTCTGTCATTATATTCTCAGTCGTGCAGTATTGAGAATCTTATCTGGAATTTAATCAAAACCCTCTTTTATCTTCTCCATTAAATTCTCTTGGGCAGAACTTGATTGTTTTTGAAACCATTTGTAGTGAAAATCTCTACAAATGGTATCAGAGAGGTCGATTCTGAGGACCTGGCAACAATTGTGAGTCAAAAAGATGTGGAAGACATTTATAAGAAGTTTAACGCCTTAACGAAGAGTCATGAAGATTTGACGAAGAAAGTTAATGATAATCATACTACATCAGAGATCATCGCTAGTGTAGTTAAAGTCTGCGGGCATCCAACTCAAAATCAATTGGCAATGAGTGGAATTCATTATGGGAATATTAGCAATCTGGGATTATTATCCTTCACACGTCCCCTCACGTGTAGGGCACTCTCTGTGTACCTCTCACACGTGGATCATTGTACGGATAGTCGTTGGGCTTACTCTTGTACAGGTTTGGTTCTGATACCAAATTAAAGTTTGCAGGCATCCAACTCAAAATCAATTGACAATGAGTAGAGTGGCTCTTCTATATTATATTTTAAGTTTATTATGGGTATATTAACAACGTGGGATTATTATCCTTCATAGTAACTAGCTTGATAGCTATAAAAATGAAGATTGTCAAAGATAGGTAGGCAAAGAAAACTGGGTCTTACGAAGGTTCAACTCAGAAAAGGATCTGATTCAGTTTTACAAGGTAGATCTCACGCAGGAGATGCTCATTCTGGAGGTAGTACTTCAGAGTTTACTAATCAATTTCCAAATCAGCACAAACCAAAAATTGATTTCCCTAAATTTGATTGTAATAACCCCAGATCTTGGGTGAAAAATCGTAGGAAGTATTTTCAATTACATACTATGGACGAAGAGAAGGAGCATGTGGCATCACTTTATTTGGAAAGTAAGGCTGATATTCGGTTCCAGGATTACCAGGAGGGTAAGGCTTAGTCTTATGGACATTCACAATTCAAGATTCATAGTAAAACGTATTGTCTAAAATCTAATTTTCAGATTACCTCTAAAAAATTGTTTGGACGTTATTTGAAATCAGCTCTATGGCGCCAAACCATTTGGCGCTGCAAATTTTATTTTTACGCCAAATGATATGACACAAAACAGAATATTCAGGGAATCAACGCCAAACAATTCTCCGTCTAGTGCCATATCATTTGCCGCAACAACTTAACGACTAATCAATCATTTGGCGCCGCGTAAAAATGTTAGTTTGACCTTTTTAATCATACATTCCACTTACACTCCTGCAACATAATTCACACTCTCGTTACATCGATTCTTCTCGGCCACGGTGAAATGTAAAAATGAGTTGTTTTGTAAATTTTAGATTAACAATTTAATAAATGTAGATAAAAAAAATTCATCAATTAGTAACTTAAATTATATCCGCTCATTCGAGTATTGTGTTGATAACACTTTTTTAAGGAAAATTTACGGATGAGTATTCCTTTTATAAGGAGTTACATTGGTTTCTTTAACTTCAAACATATTTTATCCCAAGTGGTTGTAGAGGTCGTGACCGGAACTTGATTTGGTTTTTTTAGCTTCAAACTTTTTTTTCCGAGTGGTAGGAGAGGTTGAACTTGAAGTTTGATGTTGTTTGTTATTGTTCACTAGTATTTCTGAAAATTTCATCGTATTTTTGCAATAGCAACATACAAGAACTCTGTTATCACCATTCTTACTGGAACCTTGATACATTATTTCTACGATTCTGATACATTCTCGGACTGTATTGTGACCCATCCCATGGACAATCCCAGAACCAGTGATCTTTTTCTCCAAAGGAGAAACAAGACGTAGTCATTAATAGAAAAGATGAAATTGCAGCAAGGTTACTTTCCTTGATTAGTAAATCTAGTCATTCAAATGTTCCACAAGTTGGTTTTTGGCATTTGACGAATAACCTTCCTGCATTTTTCCCTTTTTATGACTCTAATATCTTGCACCACCCGTCGCAGTCTTTTTCTGAACATTACTAGTAGAGAAATGGACACAGGGTACTTCTGTGATTTTCAGACTAACATACGTCGCATTTGACGATAAAGAACACTGATAATACGAAACCAAAACTAATTAGATTTCAAACATTTGAACATAAAAAAAATTATAAATGACTCAGAAGAAGAATAAGATAATTACCTTAGAACACTCCATGTTACTTATGTTTTTTATAAGGAAAATGATGCTCAAATGTGTCGTTTTATAGGGTAAAAAAGTAGTTGTTGGGGTTTTATTTCATTGGAAAATACAATTATTCCCAAACGACTATATTTAAAAAAAATAGTCGTTGTTGGTATTGTTAGTTTTTGTTACACTCCTCTCACACTAGGCGTCAATGATTATCTTTGAAATTTGAACTAAGAGATTGATTGAACTAAAATGCAATAAACACCATTGAAATAGAAAAATTCATTCATTAATTTTCATAATAGTTCTACAATATTTTTTTAAGACATTACATTGATTTAAGCATCAAATAAAATTTACTTCTAAAGTGAAATATTTTAAATAATTTAAATTTATCACTAGAGTTTAATTACTCAAACTTAGTACTACAAATAAATGCAAATAACTTTTAGGTGAATTCAATAACGCTGAGGATAGCCAAGATGAATCATAATTTCATTTTTTATTCCTCTAACGACCGGCCTCTCATACTCAGGCAGCACGTTTAGATTAATGGCTAGTATCTTCAAGTTGGTTTCTCGTTGTTGGTTTCTTGTTAAGATGTCATTGTTGGTTGCTAAGATTCTAAGATTCTCAGCATCTTCATCAAACTTGGTCATCTTTTGTTGACTATCTTCTTTAAGAAATTCTAACCTTTGTTGACTATCTTCTTTAAGAAATTAAAACACCTCCTTCATTCCTTCATTTCTCAATTTATCCTCACGTCTGTTTCGTTTAGATAAATCTCTACCTGGACCCTTTCATATTCATGGTTAAAAAATGGTCTTCTTCGTGACCCGTCGGAAGATTCACCAGGGGTAGATTGTGAACCTTCATACATTGTAGCATTTTTATCATCACCATCTAGTTGTGTTATCGTTTGGCTTTGTGGAGTTGTTGTCTTTTTTTTTTTTTTTTTTTTTTTTAAAAAAAATTTCCATTGAAGAGAAGCAAATGAAACGCTTTCATAAAAATTCTCATCACGATCAATAATTTCCGGATTGAATTCCGGGAATGCATCTTCAAAATTTGGAATACCCCATCATGTTTCCAAGTTTTTTTGTTATCTGGGTCCTCTTCATAATCCTCCTGACCTCGACTGTAGTGTGGACAAAAAAAAATGTTAATGATTTTTGTCGTGAACATTTATTGGAAAAGATGACCATTGTTAAATAAACTTACCGCAGTTTGAATTGTGAATCCACTAGGCTTGTTCCTGAAATAAGATCTTACATGATTAACATATCTCTTTACTTCTTTTATCAATGTGCTAACTCTTTGATGCAAGGCCTTTCTAGTTCTTATAGTATCAATCTTCCATGTTGCATTTATTCGGTTAGAATTCGCGACCAAAACTCCTTAGTTTCTTGATACTTCCTTACAATTGGATCACAAGTAATCAATATGTAAGCATTGATTAGTGCTACATCTTCATCTCTTGAAAATTTAGCCATTTTCTCAAGACCAAAATAAATTATTAAAATTGAGAAAAAAAGACTAGTAAAAAAGGAAAATCAAAAGATTTTGGTGTGCATGTCTTGTTTCTGTCATCAAAGATCCTACACTTTTACTTTTCCAAAACCGATCATATTTTCTTTCATTGACCGCATAATAGTGATCCCTTAGCTCAGGCTCCATACCATTAACTATTGAATCCAACCCTGGAGGATCACATGGGATTACAATTTCCTCAATTACCTGCCTCATACATCCTTGAAAACAATTCTCCTTTGAGATAACTGTAATAAAGTATGAAAGTCAGGTGAATGACTATATGGACTAGCAATCTCCCATGGGTGCCAAATTACTATACCTTTTGTTCTCATGTCAATCTGACTTCGAGCTTCACTGACTGAATGTTTGTGAAGATCTCTCTTCTCATGGGCATCTATATTATCACCATGAAATAGACTATTGGCAGGGTGGCAATCTAAGCCGGCATCCACTAATCTCCTCTTCAATACTGGTTGACAATTATGAAAATAAAAATAGTACCAGAATTCTAGAATCATCCACATCCCACCCACATCTCTATTCTCGCAAGAACTCCAAACATCAAGATATTTGTACAAATTACCCAACGTATGAGTACCCTAGTCATAACTCCCAACATCATACAAAGTAGCCAACATTGTACACCAACATTTATCAACTCTAGTTGTAGTATCTGCAAACATGAAAGAACCAATACACCAAAACAAAAATATTCTCGTCAATTCCTCGAAAATCCCAGTGTTTTCCAACTTCTCTCTACTCTTTAAGTAATTAGACAAGTGAGAGTAAGCTATGACACTTATATTTGAATCCCATTTTCCATATTTCATGCCCTGACTTCTTCGATATTCCAAATGATCTAACACACCACGGAAATATTTATCATCCATAGCTTCATAGTTTTTTGGTCCATATGTTTCATTTGGAAGTTGTGGAATTGGTTTATTTCCTCCAATTGGATTACACGTCAATCGATAGAAGTCCAAAGGGGTCAATCTTATCTCAAACTCACGGAAATAAAAAGTTTTTGTCTTCTTCCACCACCTCTCACAGATTGCTTCACTTAATTTTTGATTCGTATTTTTGAAATCAAATTGGAATGCAGAAGAAAAACCACAAGTATCACAAAGCAAACGTTCTGCAATATTATTTTCTACCACAATTTTGTAATACTCATTCACACGGCTCCAACTGCTCTTAAATTTGAATTTACGTTGTGCATTCAAATTACCATCAGATATATGTTTTGTTGTACCATTTCTTTTAGATAATGGCTCAAACTTACTCAAATCAATGTTCTCCGTAATCTATTGAAGTAAACATAAAAAGATGCATAATCAACTTATGAAAAATCTCAAATTGAATCATACTAACAATATCAATTTCACCACAAGAACCATCAACAGAAAAATCAGACATATACAAATATCAATTTCATTTTATCAAAATAACCTAAACAAGTTCATGACCTAAAAAAAATTCATATCACTTTTGTGCCCAAATCAAACCCTAGAAACATCATTAATTTGAAATTTGAAACACTACCATAATACACATTAACCAACTACATAAATCATACTCAACATAAAATTTATCCAAAACCAAAATCAAAATAAAAAAAAAAATCAACTTTTTTTACAATACCTTGATCTCGTTTGTGGACAAAAATCTTTGAAAATAACCTCAATAGAACCATAATCGCAAGACGTATAAACCCCCTTAAGATTTGTGATAAAAAAACCATATTAATCACCATTTATCAATCATGGGAAAATATTTTTCTTTAGAAGAAGAAGGGGGAAGAAACAAGAATGAGGAGAACTCGATCTCCTCTGTAGTTTTAGGATGTTTCTGCGCGCCAAACCATTTGGCGTTTTGACCAGGTTGACTTGGTCAAGCACCAAATAATATGGCGCAAACAACATCTTTTGGTCGGCGCCAAATGGTTTGGCGCCTGGCGGTATATCATAAGGTGCTAGGTTGATTTCATCTTGAATCACGATAAGAGTAAGACCTTGAATCAAGGTGACGTGGCTGGCTGTGAAAGTTGAATTGTGAAACATGATAAAACTAAGCCTAAGGAGTTAATAGTTTAGGATGAATTTTTTGAGGACATCAATTCCAGATTCCAGGAATTGGGTCATGATGATGTTGGGGGAGAGTTCAATAATTTGAGTCTTGATGGTTGCAGAGAATAGACATCTCACAGAAGCTGTTAGAGCATTGCTCGGCTGAACCCACCAAGCGTTGGTATGTCAAGTTTAGTTCCAAAAAATTTAGTCATCATCAAATATACTTTTTGTTTTATATTTTAATTTGCTCAATTTTGTTGGATTATTGCTTTGAGCTAGGATTTTACGAAGGATTATAATTATAAGATTATATATGGGATCCTATCGGTGTTGGTGATGTTGCGTTTTTAATAAGGTAGTTTAGTCTCAACTAGGAAAATATATGGAACTAGTCCTAATCAATGAGACAATAGCAATTTGTGCCCTCCTCAAATCACTTTTATGCTCTCCCTCTAATAAATTTTTATTTTATCGAATCGGAAAAAATATCCATAAAAACCTTGTACTTTTTTTTGTAATTTAATCTGATAAATAGATACGAAATACAAAAAGGAACCAGACATGTTGGTGATTCTTATTCCGGCATTGAGCTTGGAATATGATCATCCCCCAATAAAATCCTATTAACAGTTACACAGATTGGATAGTGGTAATCATTTTCAGCTGGTACCTCCTTTATGTCTTTTAAAAGATAAAACAAAATAAAATCTGGCATAATGTTCTATTTTTATTGGTGGAAACCCTGTTTTCTTGCCTGCTTTGCACATATAAAAACCTTGTACTCCAACCCCAACTTACATATTTTATTATTATTTTTAATTTCAGGTGAAAGACATGAAGAAAAAGTCTACATGGTTTATTTCGTGCTAAATTAGATGAAGGTATCAAGCCTACTGACAGCAATCCACGCAAAATGTGCTACCGTCAGCACGAATTCTGCACTGGCAACAACCAACACATTGCCAATCGCAAGCTACAAAAGAAAACACACAAACCCATAGACAGAGTTAGCTAGGCTTCTAATTAACTTCGTCCAAAGGGGTTGAAAATTCGAAAATGCAAATTTATTAATCGTCCAAATGGTTTGATGTAGAAAATTATACAACCGTTGTATGAGCTAACTCAATGATCATTACGCCAAAAATAATGTTTTAAAATAATATTTTTGGCATATATTCGTACATAAAAAATACAATATAATTTAGTTCAATATATGCTCATACCACTAGTGAGAACATGACCGGAAGCGAGATTCTTGAGATTGATAACCACAGATTGACTGGTACCCGCTACAGATCGAGATGCTTCGACATTAATAAATGATGAAATGGCCACAAGAACCAACATGAAAAACAAAACCTTGCTAGAAGCAGAAGCCATTGATAAGTATAAAGAGAATAGAAAAAATTCTTTAAGTGGTTAGTATATAGAGACTACTGCTTTGCTTGGAATGATCATACATGTTTACAAATTTCACAATTTATAAGCTTTTTTTCCTTAAATGTGTCCCCTATATTAAATTACCATATTGATTATATTTCATGCACAATATATTTTTCTTCATTTTTCATATCCAGATTGTCTTATAAATGAATATATGCTGGCATTGATATGTATGAATTATAACATTTAATTCAGGAGATGCTGATATTAACATATGATCGTAAATATCGTTTTGTAATTGATTTTGTAGATTGTGTTATTATATAATAATAATTTATTTATGACTCTCTCTATTACCATACTTTGATCTATAAATTATTATAATAATTACAAGTGTAACTAGTGTTATATGAAAAGGAGAGGGTACCCAAGGCTGTTACATATCGGATTTCGGTTCGTACCGGTCAAGGGCGATACACTGGTACGCCGGTATATCGGGGAAATTTCGGTTCAAATATCGGTGAAATATCGGTCCATATATTTTATACCTATAATTTTATGAAAAAATACTAGTTCATATTTTATAATTATAAATATATTTTAACACGTTATAAGAAACGTTTTTTCACAAAGTTTAGAAAGAAAAACTAGTAATCATCTAAAATATATAGATCCATAGATTTCATAAATTTCAAACTGGAAACATAAGAAAAACAAGAACAACTTCAAAGTTTATCGTCTAAAATGCTAATTAAACAAGGATATTACAATTCTAATCGAAATCGTTAGATTAATTATAGATATTATCATATCCATATATAATTCTAAAATATGAGTAAAAATTGAAACCCTAAAACAAGGATTTTTTTTTTAAAAAAAAATTAATTTTTTTTTTAATTTTTTTTTTTTTTTTTTTTTAAATTTGATTTTTCAAAAATAAAAATAAAAATCGTCCATATCGGCCGTATCGGTTCATATCGGCCGATATTTCGGTCCATATCGGCCGATATTTCGGTCCATATCGGTTGATATTTCGGCCAAATATCGTTGGCCGAAATTTCGGATTTCGTCTTCGTTTCACCCCGAAATCCGAAATTTCGGCGAAATTTCGGCCATTTCGGCCGAAATTAACTACATAGAGGGTACCTACTTTAATTACATAATGGCTTTTAGAGGCAAGATTTGTAGGAAGCCTCAAAGTTTTGCAAGGAAGCACCACTCCGACGAGCATTGATGTTCAAAATGGCAGTGACTAAATGTAACCTTCGTTTGGGTTAAACACAACCCTAATTAAATACAACCACTTCATACATGTAATTAGCTAAATACAACTCCATCACCTTTTAAAATTTCCTCATATACACATACAACCCAAAAAAATGTTGATTTTTTATTTACTAGAATCTCTAATTACATGTTGTTTAAATAAATAAATAAAAATCCAAAATTCCTTTCATCTTCTCTACCGAAAATTCATGATAGGAACGTTCTTAGTTTGTCAAGCAAGTTGATCGATCGAAAAGGCTATAAAGTACAAACATCCAAGCCTAAATTAGCTTAACAATAAGATAATGCAACCGTAAAAAATTTATTTAAAACTCATTTGATTCACTAATATACTCATGCCTATTCTTCGTCATGTTAACTGAATTTTTACTACGTCAATTTTGATGTAGTTTTTAGAAATCTATAAAAGACGATCTATAGTTGATATAACAATCAAAAAAAAAAAGAAAAATCTATCGGTTGATTGATAGGGGTGCTACAACATTTCTTTGCAAGGGTTGAGATGTTCATGTCAAGAAGAAAAGATCAAATATATACATTTTTGTAAACGAAATCAAAAGGTAGGATTTAACTAGGTTTCATTCATGGTTATTTACCTGGCTATATTGGGACCTACGAGAATTATTTTGGCCCTACCACTAAAAGTTAAAATAAGATCACTGGGAAGTAAATGCCAAAACCCCTTATCCAACTATTTATGACAATGCCTAATTTACCCCATGTTTAATTAGTGTTAATTTATTCCATTAGTGGTTGTTTAATCGTGTTAGTTGTGAAATCAACTAGTGTTAAGTAATCATCAAAACTTGCAAAAAATCTCAGAAATTTTGATTTTTTTTTAAAGTTAATCAACCTAGAATCGGTGGATACAATGGACAACGTATGCCGATTCTGGGTTGGTGTTCTTCAATCACGAAAAACACTAGAATCGGTGGATATTACCATTAACAAAGTTTGATTCTTAAAATCGGTGGATGTGGGTAAAAGATAAATTTAATTCATAGTTTAGGATATTTAATGCATTGCATTACATAGTTTAGGATATTAGCGCATTGTATTATATGATCTAGTACGCGTATTCTTGAAGCTCGCATATTAATACATCGTTAATGAACCTCCGAGCATGTTGGTTCCACACGGTGCATTCCCTCGCGTGCATGAACATTCTTTTCCCGTTTCAAATTCTCCATAGGTTATGGAATCATTCGACCTGAAATTAAATCGATTACACGTTAGTATGCGAACATAAAACGATGAGAGAGGGATAAACAAGCCTAACTACTCACTTTCTCGCTATTAGAAGCTTGGGATGATGCTCGTGAACCATTCTTCTAATTTTACGGAACGCTCGCATTACGATTTTGATATAGTAGAATCTAAAAGCTAGGTATTTCCATTTGTGATGGTTATGGTTCCCGGTCCGGTCATAGAAGAATTTTTTGACTCTTACAAAACATTGAATAAATTTTGAACTGGCGTTCGCGAAAGACGGAAGTGAACGACTTGACGAAATCCAAATCTTCATCTGGTTCCCAATACATTTACCCGGATCTATTTGAGTAGTGGATGAAGTGGAAGTAAGTAAAAGGGTAAGTTTGGGGCAAGTTGGGTCAGGGATAGGAGTCCTTCTTATATAGAGGTGGACCCAACGGCTATTTTTTCAAAAAATTCAAAATTTAGGTGAAATATTCTATATGAATCATTCGATATGTAAGACCATATCGAACGACTTTTGGGTTATCAAAAATTTCAAAAACTAGGCTTGATAGAATCATTCTATACATAGGTCCACGTCGAACGATTCTAAGCTAAAAACAACATGAAAATTTGGCATTTTCTCTTCTTAGAATCGTTCGATATGGTTGTCCACATTGAACGATTCTAGGCTAAAAAACAAACAAAAAGTTTGGTTTTTCCTCCGCCTAAAATTGTTCTTTATGGATGCCCACATCGAACGATTCTAGACTAAAAAAATAACATAAAGTTTGGTTTTTTCTCCGCCTAGAATCGTTATATGTGGATGCCCACATCGAACGATTCTAGGCAGAGAAAAAAAAAAACAAAAAGTTTGGTGTTTGGCTTTACCTAGAACCGTTTTATAGGAATGTTGACATCAACAGATTCTGAATACCTAGAAAAAGTTCTGCATTTTCTGCTCAGAATCGTTTGATAGCTTTATCCACGTCGAACGATTCTGGCAATAAAAACATCCAGAGTTCCAATGATAAATTGGCCCAAATTGTAGTTCTTTTGTCGCGTCTTAGCATACATCACAATTTTAAAACCAACTAAATATGTTCCTTCACAAACTAATAAACCTAATTATCCATATGTTTAAATCCGAACGACAAATATAAATTAAAGACATAATTATCCAAAGTGAAATACATAAGTTTGAAAAACAAGAAAGTATTCATTCAACCATATTACCGCCTTCCCCACGACCACAACCACCTCGACCTCGTTTGGCAGGTTCTTGTCCGCTGATTGTCTTAACTCGAGCAACCTTTCTCACTCTTGGTTTTCTTGTTGGCACCGGCTTCGCCGCCTCCAAAAATCTAACACCAGCTTATTCATCCTCTAGATCCTTGTATTTTTCATTCTTTTCATGGTTCGCCACAACATGTTTTCCTCTCCCAATACACATTTTTGCTTTGTTGATCAGCTACGTGATTCGTCTTCTCTGTTTTCATTTCAAACAACAAACAAGTTACGGTTCATGTTAAACCCTAGTAACATACCATAAGATACCACAACACATACCAGAACATCGATAGCTCTATCTCGATCCTTGATCAAAGGACTCTCGTCTATTCGTATCACACGAGTGTGGGGAACGTTGTGGTACCACGTCATGTATTCCGGAGATGTTTCGGCATCTGAGTTGGTATCCCTACCCAAGCCAAAAATGTGATACGCCCTTTCCTCCCAATCACTGGATGATGGTAAAGGATTGTGAACAGCTACAATGTCGTTCTCAGGGGACTTACAGTTAGGCATATCAATTTTGTATTTCTTATCAAAAGGGATTTCTTGCACAATACCACATTGTCTCGCCACTCTTGTTGGGTTGTACATTACATAGCCTCTGGGGTGAAACATAGAATCATAGTATCCTTGTTCCCGGCACCAACCAACTTTCCATCTGCAAATGCTTTCTTATAAGGGTTAAAGACATCCGTCGTCGTCAAATTGTCCAGCCCCTGTCTCACCTCAAGAAGGTCCTTCTCCTGACTCTAGCCCTTTCCGTTGTAGGAGTATTTGCGTCCAAAAAATTATTCTTCCCAATTCCCTTGCACATCGGCCCTCTCATCAAACTCTATGAAGTGTAAGTATATCCACACCTGCAGAAGAGCCGCATTCCCTCTGACTTGGGTCCTGTCTACCTTAGTTTACTTTCTCATCTCATTCAACAAGTATGCAAGGCAAGCAGTGCCCCAAGAGTACTCCCTGACTTTATCCAATAGTTCCACTAACTGGATATAGTTGCGTTCACCTGAGAACCGGAAACGCCGGGGAAGATAACATATACCAATATGTAGAGAATATATGCGGTGGCGGTAGCATTGATACGTTCCATGGTCAGCTCACCACTTTCATGAAGACCCATTTCTCCCGAGAACTCTTCCCTCAGGTGGCTAAGATGGAATACTCTCTGCTTTTTATTTTTCACCACCGTCATCTCCCTCGTTGTCTTGTCCTCATCCGAACCAAACACCTTATAGGTGAACTTGTAGATTTCTCCCAACTAACCTCATTCATGTAGTTTGGGCCCCTCACGGCTTTACCTCCGAGAGCCGTGATCAACTGCCCATCATTTAGGATTATTGTCGCTTCTCCAAACGAAAGATGAAAAGTATCCGTTTCCGCGTAATATCTCTCAAGGAAGGCATAAAAAAGGGGTTTTTCATACCAAACCACGGAGTTCTTGACTCCATACATCAACCCCGTTCCTTTAACGATCCATTGTACTTCGGGTGCTTCTCCATCCAGGCCAGAACTTCATTTCGTTGATTGACGATTGGTGTTTTATAAGACGCACGGCATCAGTGTGATCCTAAATAACATATCACGACAAATTAGAAAGTGCATGATCGCTTAAATAAATAACTAGACGATATACAACTTAAGAAGGAGATACTTACCGTAGTTGCACAGACCGTAGAAGCCCAACTGTGTTGGTACCCCCATAGCAACTCTTCTTCATCGCTCGGTAACCCAGGAATGGCCTCATCGGGGCGGCTCTTTAACATCATCTCAGAATTTGGCTTTATATTCCTTTCTTCTTCTTTCCTGGAAGTGGTACACCTTTATCTCCTTGTTATTCTTGTGGTGGTTCTTGTGGTTGTTGTGGTGGTTCTCCTTCATCACTGCTATCACTATCTTCCTTATCACTTTCCACTTCACCCAGAAATTTATCAGATTTTGTCTCAGAAGACGAAGAATTTTCTTCTATTTGGTGCTCCACTTCAGTTGGTTCATTGATGGAGACCGCTTTAGGTTTTCCCGCCGAACCCCTACGGTGTCTAGCCGTCAAGTTCTTACCGTCCTTTCGACGAGGTCCCAATCTCTCAGGAGAAGCAAGATCATGTTTTTTCTCGCTCTCTTTTTCGGTGTCGTTCCCTTGCCCTTATCCCTAAAGAGTACGACAACATACGATAATCAACAATTGAATTCAAATGAATTTAGGAATTTCAAGAGTAGAATCGGCTACCACGATACATCCATATCCAACGATACCTAGCATTATAGAATAAAGAATCGTTTGATGTTGGTGTTCATATCCAACGATTCTAGGATAAAAACCTAACAGAAAAATTAGGGGGTTTTCGATACAGTATCGTTCGATAGGAATGTCCACATCGAACGATTTAGAGAAATGTTCAGTTTTTTCTCGACCCAAATCGTTCGATATGGATGTCCTCATAGAAGGATTCTGATAAAATGTCCAGTTTCTTCTCGACCCAGAATCGTTCGATAGGGATGTCCACATAAAACGATTCTGGGTCGATGTTCTTCCTGACTTTTCAGTTACCTTGGAATCGTTCGACGGGGGAATGAACATCAAACGATTCAAATTGGAATCGTTGGATGTAGACATGAACATCCAACGATTCTAGTTTCACAGAAAACCCAGAAATCAAAATTTTCAATTTTTGAGTGTTGGCATGTGATTGAAGCCTAATTTAGAGTGACGGGATGATAGAAAAGTGTCTGATTCGATCCATTTGATGTATCGAGCTAAGAGTTTGTTCGTCTTCCTCCTCCGTAACCGTTTTCTTCTTCGGTTTATGTCGAATTGATTGTCCAATTCTTGGATCACTTTCACTAGGTTCAGTTGATCCTCCAGTGGAATGCTTCATTCATCTTGCCATTTTCGTTATATAGAAAAAAAAACGATTAATCATTTTTTGAATAGCCGATTATCGACGATGTTTTGGTTTGAAATGGAAAAAAAGAGGGGAAACGAAGAAGAAGAAAAAGAAGAAGAAGAAGAAGAAGAAGAATCGGTTGATGAAAAAGTTAAATGAAAAATAGGTTAGTGTAATTAGTTTTTGTAATTGGGTTTACTTTTAGTTTATAATATTAAGATTTTGTAGAGGGTAATTTAGTATTTTCACACGAAATTAGATACCTCTTATCTACTAATATGGGTGGATACTAAATTATATAGGTCTAAAATAATTTACATAGACCCCAATATAACCAGGGTTATTTATCAAAAAAAGAAGAAAACTAATTTTAAACTAGGGTTTCTTTCATGGTTATGATTGAATTTAGGTTATAATTTTAACGACTTTTTTTTGAGTTGTATTTAGTCAGTTTTAAAATGAAAATGAGAATTCTAGAAAATAGACATTTGGTTGTATTTAACACAGATGAGGGTTGTATTTAGTCACTGCCTCCAAAATTGATCACTTGCCCAAATGTAACTTCGGAGAGAAAATATCAGAATAAAGAACAAGCAAAAACCGATTGCAAACTAACAAATAGTGATGATTGTATCGAACAAGGAAAAACTCCAGCAACATAACATAGGCTTCCAACAGGCAGAATATAGAATTTACAGGATACAACCAATCATTTGTTATTCACTTCAAAATGAAGACCAACAGCATACAAATTCACTTACACGAGTACAAACACGGAACAAGAAATGAAATAATGAACTAACAACGAAAGGAAAATAATACGTTGAATGCAACATAGTAGTTAACATAAAAGTAATACCTCACCTTCTAGCCCTCACATGAATATAATTTCTACTGGTTCTGAAATAGGAAATGGTTGGTTTACTACTAGTACTCCACTAGTATTTATACGTTCAACTTCAGTTCTCATAGTTGTCTTCAACTCCCTCCTCCTCATATTCACCCTCCGCGTCCTCCTCGACAGTGGCATCCTGGTACTGTTGGTACTCTGACACAAGATCATTCATGTTGCTTTCAGCCTCTGTGAATTCCATTTCATCCATTCCTTCCCCAGTGTACCAGTGCAAGAAAGCTTTGCGCCTGAACATAGCGGTAAACTGCTCACTAACTCTTCTGAACATCTCCTGGATCGATGTAGAGTTTCCAATGAAAGTTGAAGCCATCTGCAGTCCAGTGGGTGGGATGTCACATACACTCGACTTCACATTGTTTGGGATCCACTCAACAAAGTAGGATGAGTTCTTGTTCTGCACGTTTATCATCTGTTCATCGACCTCCTTAGTGCTCATTTTTCCTCTGAACATGGCAGAGGCGGTGAGATAACGACCATGACGAGGATCTGCAGCACACATCATGTTTTTGGAATCCCACATCTGCTGAGTCAGCTCAGGAACAGTAAGAGAGATGTATTGCTGAGATCCACGGGAGGTGAGCGGAGCAAATCCCACCATGAAGAAATGGAGACGAGGGAATGGGATAAGGTTCACAGCCAACTTTCTTAGATCAGAGTTCAGCTGTCCTGGGAAACGTAGGCAGCAAGTGACACCACTCATGGTTGCTGAGATGAGATGGTTAAGATCTCCAACTGTATTTATACAAAAAGATGTGGTTTATGTCAAGCTTTTCATTATTCATAGATATCCGATATTTACTCGATGTCGACGACATTAAGCTTAAGTTATTCTACTAAATCAAATACTTACAGCTGGGAGTGCTCAGCTTTAAGGTCCTGAAGCAGATGTCGTACAGAGCCTCATTATCCAGGACCATGCATTCATCGGCGTTCTCCACAAGTTGGTGGACTGATAGAGTGGCATTATATGGCTCAACAACAGTGTCTGACACCTTAGGAGAAGGGAAAACTGAGAATGTGAGCATCATTCTATCTGGGTATTCTTCTCTCATCTTCGATATTAGAAGGGTTCCCATACCAGACCCAGTTCCACCTCCAAGGGAGTGACATACTTGAAAACCTAGTATCAACCAAGAGTAACAAACCAAAAAGATCAGCAACCATGAAATACTTAAAAGATCATGATTTTTGCACTACGCAATGGCATTTTTTGTAGAAAAAAAAGATAACTAAGAGACTTGGAAACCTGGCATGAATCAACAATAATTAACAAACACGATCAGCATCCCATTTAATTTAAGCAATTGATCCTTTTCACTGCACAGTAGCAATAATGAAACATTTGCAGCAAAAAGAAGAAGAAGAAAAACACTCAAGTCTCAAAATGAATTTGTGAAATGGGATGACAAGATAGGTATTCAACTTTCAATCAATAAATCCAGTCCAATCCATCTAAGAAGATAAAAAAACCATATCGAATTTCAAGTAGTAACAATCAGGACTCATCAGCCGTTTCTTTGAGCAGCATAATAGAGGGTTTAAAAAGGTTTAATACCAAAAGTAAGACAATATTCAGTTACTTATGAACACATTTTATGATAGCAAGTTTTGCTTCATAAAAGAATATTGCAGACTGCATCATGTCCTTTTCGTCATTCTCAACTTCTAGATATGGAATATATTAACATCTTTTTTAAGCAGCGACATAATACAAAGGAACAGCAAATGTAACAAAAGTTTGAATCCAGATCTTGTAATCTAACTGATCTGAACCATGAATTCGACAAGCTATCATGCTAAAGCCTAAAGGAGTCTCAATTGTCGCTTCAATTATAACCTTAGCCTAATTAACTACACACACCATGACACCAATCAAGAAAACATGCAGCTCAACAATAAAATAGAAACGAAATGCATAAGAAAAACCACTAAAAGTCTTAACACCAAAATGCATCTGAATTTTCATGATAGATCAAAACTAGTTACACTTGCAGCATTCACTTAAACACCGCAGATCTCTTCACTTAAATCAACATAATACGCAGAAAAACTTCAAAAAACATCTAAAATACAGAAGAACATAACAAATAAGAATATATCAAGATCTTGACAAATGATTCATGTTTAAGAACTCATTCACATGTTAATTTAAGCATAAGTTCATTCAACCAATTTCTCATACAGTTCATGTAAATGAGAGAAATCCTGACTAATTCACTTTCTATCTACTAAATTACAAATCTAATTAATTAACAAACAGAAAAAGAAACTAAAGAAATTCACATAAAGAGAATCATAGATCATCGGCGGACAACGCGATTCACCACAAACAATATTGAAAAACAAAAATCATTAACGAAATGTGAAACCACCGACACTAAATTGCAGAGGAAAAAAAACTCAAAAAGAAGAATAACTAGTGAGAAGAGAGGAGATGCAAATTACCTTGAAGACAATCACAATTCTCAGCCTCTTTTCTAACAACATCAAGAACAGAATCAATCAACTCAGCACCTTCAGTATAATGACCTTTTGCCCAATTATTACCAGCACCAGATTGTCCAAATACAAAATTATCAGGACGAAAGATCTGACCAAAAGGACCAGATCTAATTGAATCCATAGTACCAGGTTCAAGATCCATAAGTACAGCTCTTGGTACATATCTTCCACCTGATGCTTCATTGTAATACACATTTATCCTTTCTAATTGCAGATCTGATACTCCTCCTTTAAATCTTCCAGTTGGATCTATACCATGTTCATCACATATCACTTCCCAAAATTTTGCTCCGATTTGATTCCCACATTGTCCTCCTTGTACATGTAGAATCTCTCTCATTTTCGATCTAAAATCTCTCTTTGAATTCTGATGTATAAGAAGTTACGAGTCGGTGGTTATATAAGAAAGAAAGAGAGAGATGAGGAAGGCAATAATGGAGGAGGAGGATGAAGGAGAAGGAAGAATGAGATGTTTTGGAATTGGTTACTGCGCGGGAATATATGGACGTTCCAACTTTTTCCAGCGAAATTCCAACCCACCACTCTGGTTAGTTATTTACATCATGGTTACACCGTTTTTTGGATCTGGATCTTGGATGGTTATGAATTATGATATTGTAAGAGGTTGGTGTGTTTGTTTTGTTATGTAGTGTAGCTGATTGGCCGTAGGATAATATTGTTTGGTGTGATATTAGGTAATCGACGGGTGAACATAGAGGTGTAATTTTAGTGTTTTTTGTGATATCATCTCCCTTGTCACTGTAAACTGTCCAATTTAGAATAAATAATTGTAAAATGATGCAATTGGGATCTGTTAGCATAAATTAATTGGGTAGCGTTGATAAGACAGAAATTGCATTCAAATAATGTGAGTTGGAAATTGACTGAAAACAATCGGTGATCAATATTTATTACACCAACAGTCGAAGATCGAATAGAAAAGTAAAAGAATGATTAAAATTGCGGAGCCACGTAGCTTTGGCTTTTGAGCAAAACATACACTGAGAGGCTAATACTATATAGTCGAACGCAATTAAAACAACTCGCTGGACATTGGATGTAGTTTGCAGGTATGCCTGGTAAACTGGCGCTACTTCAATTTCCAACCAAGCGGCATTTGATGGTGTGCCTCGTGGTGTGGTCTGGTGAAGATATTTTGGTCGGGTATACATTAGATGCGTGCCTACTTTAAAAACTGAGCACGGCATTAGGCGCACACCACAGCCCAGATATATTAAGCAAATGCAAAATTTGGTTTATTTCACCAACACTGTGGATGCTTCTAGTAGACAGTAGTGATATATAAAAAAAACAGTAACTTGCCAGTAGGCTAGTAGCACCACATTGGATCTTACTCTATCAAATACCAGGACTGTTACCAGAAGTTCTGCAGTGATGAATTTTAATGAAAATTACCAATGCTTTACATCCAAAAGTATCGTATTCACCAGGTTGGTGCTTAGAATTTCATGTTGATATGAGAGTAGTAACTACATTTAGTGCCCCTGCTGTTTCCAATTATTTTGTTCAGAAACAGATTGTGAAATGGGAACACAATGGGGTTGGATAGTCAAGATCACTATCTCGGTATGATATCTTATTCTTAAGAGTGATCTTTGTAAATCTTTCTGAGAGACCCACTGATAAGAAAATGCCAATATGTGCCATCACTCGATACTATAAATAACAATAATACACCATCTAAATAATGCAATATATATATATTATCACTTCCAAAATGTTATACTGCTTGAACTGTTAAGGATGCAAATTTCCACTACTTTTTCTGGTAAAGGAAATTGATAAAGGTAAAATCCTAAGTTTTGAGGTTTGATTTGTTTGAACGGCCAGCTATCAAGGTCGTTTCACATGAATATGATTCAAGAGGCGAATTTTGGCAAGGATAATGTAGAAAATGATTTGTCTTCTTGAGAGCCCACATAAAGGAGCTATTGGCACTGTAGGCCTGTTTCTAATTGTGGTATACAATAACAATAGCATTTTCTAGTGTAAAGTTTGATGCAGATGAATTTAATAGAAGAAAGAAATAGATACTGACTTCGATATGATTAGTGATCAATCAGTGAGGCGCAATTATTCAGACAAAAGCAACAAAGCACAAATCCTGTGTTGCGAAACTTGTGATTCCCTTTCGGCATATAATTTTTTGACAATACAGGCTTAAATTTGTCTCTCCTAGATTAGGGGCTAATCCTACATGTCAGCATCCTAACCCCACTACTCGGTACAAAATTTCTACAACCATTCAGCATTTTTCAACTGCAGTCCCTTGATATTAACTGCTGAAGGTTTCAACGTTGAATGTTTAAATACTTAGCTCTTTTGCTTTCCATTTGGAAAACATTGAACAAAGCTTAGCTGTGAGAACAATATTTTTAGGGTACTGAAGTGCACAAGATGAACTACAATATTACAGGATCGAAGGACGCATGTGTCCCAAGCCAAATAGAAGAACAATAAGGAGTTTAAAAGAAATACAACAGCTTACAGTTGATATGAAACAATGATTACCTCAACACTGCAACAACTAATGATGTTGAACTACGATGTCATTGCAATACTTCTTGAAATTCAGGCATTCTTCCACCAGAAACTCACTGCCAATATGCACCCGCACGAATTTAAGTTTCTATTTTGTAGTGTAGAATGCAGATAGACAAAATTTTGAATGGAGCTCCAGAAATTAGAGGCGCTAGATTTACTTACAAGATTCGCTCAGCCATTTGTGATGCATCCCATCTTGGACTCCATGGACAATCAACCAAAGGAGGTGACATTACTGGTGTTCCTTGGGCGTTGAAGTGCTATAACATAGAACATAAATAGGAAAAGAACTTACCAATAATATTAGAAATAACTTGTTAATGAGGCAATATAACATGCATTTAACTGAAGACACCATCTTGGGAAGGGCAGGAGTGAGCCCTTCCCCTTCAGCAATATCCATGTATTATTTCATTATTGCAAACTGGTTAACAACTAGAAACTTAATCTAAATACATGCCAGCAAGCGTCATCCCGTTAAATAGGATGATTCTTTCACAATACTAAAGTACTTAACCCAGACTAACCTAAGGAAACTTGACAGATGCCTACAAGCCAAAGTCTTAACTCACCCCCTGCAACTCACAGAGGATCACTGTTTAGAAACAATTGGGTGAGAACCGAATAGAGTCTCACTGATAATGTGCCTAAAACACAGAAACAATCCTTCCTCAAGCTTTTATTGTCGCTGGTTTTACTTCTACAGATGCAAAGACATAAACGCTCCTAGCAGAGTGTTTCTAAACGACTACACAAGCAGTTTGTATAATAGCAATATGTTACTAGGGGTAACAGGGCAATGCATAAAATGAGCAAGGCATCAGGATATAATGGCCTTATGGTGCAAGGCAAAAGCTCCAATGTCTGGGGCGTAATCTCACTCTCAGACATTTCTAGACCAGAATATTAAAAGAAAAATTCTTGAATTGAGCCTCAGAGCATGCGCCAAAAACCTCGTATGGGGTCCTTATTTAAAGACTGGTTAAACCATGTACACGAATGTATTTGTAAGAAATAGAATAGTGATTGTATGACATTAGACATGTAAAGTACCTGTGAACTTTGAAGCATTAGAGTTGGTTGTTGCTTAGGAAACTGAATCGGAATGGAGATATGCACCTGTATTGACAACGTTTCAGGAGTTCTTTCCAGTACAGGAGATGGATTTAATAGAGCAAAAATGGAGTACCAAAAAAGCAAATAGAAATAAATTAAAGACATTCACCCCAATCTGTGTAGTTAAAAGCGGCCCCCAGGCTCGCCTAGGCACCAGGCGGCAGCCCAAAATTTCCAAGTCTTTTTCAATTAGGCGGGTATGGGCCTAGGCCCTGGTTTTGGGCCGATTTTATAAAAGTCGGCCTGGGCCTGGGCGCTGCTTTAGCCAAAAAGGGTTTATATTTGTTATAACTTAGGGTTTTTAGAACATAATAAGTTTTCTTTTTCTTCTCCCTTTCTCGCCCAGCCACTTCTTCATCTCTTCTTTCTTTTCTGTTATAACCCTTAGATGGGATGACTGTTGGTTATGTTGAAGGGGAGACAGTGGACTATGGCAATGAAGACTAAGATATCGAAATCGAATAGGACTGTGTTAAGTTTCAGTTTTCAATTCGTAATTTAGGATTGCTGTGTTGTTGTTTTAGGTATTTAGAAACTTAAAAGTAGTAAGTAACATAAGTGTAACAATGCTAGGTTAAGTTCTTGACTGCTCTATGAGTCTAAGTAGCAAAACTTAAGTAGTATTGAATGTTATATTTATTTTAGTACATGGTTTAATACTATGTGTGCATTAATTTTTTTCCCGACTACTCCCCGGCTAGTCCACGACTAGTCTATCCAGGCGCCAGGCCCTACCCAGCTGCCTGACACTCGCCTAACGACTTTAACTACACAGACCCCAATACAACTCTGCAAAGTAAAAACCACAGTAAAGAAAAGGTATCTATGTTTTGTTGGTTTGTTCCCAAGCAGATCAAACATAAACTCTGATTATAACTTCAAGATTCGTTTACTAAGAAAAACAAAACAATTTTAAAGTGATTCTGAAAGAAACAGGGAAAATACTAATGTTTTCAGGCACAAAATTTGATCGAGATCCCTCTGTTTCTTTTAAGGATGAATGCCTCGGGCAACTCTCACATAGATAAAACACTTTCAGATATAATTCCCTACTTCCATCAGTAACCATATATAATTAACCAAGCATAAGTGACAGCTCTATCGTACCAGAAATGTAAACACCCCAGTTGCAGCAAGAAGTGTGGCCTTTCTGCAAAAGACCTGATGGTATAAAACAATCACCCGATCAAAACAAATAATAATCGGTAATCGATCAGATATCAAGCAAAATCAAGATATTTTAAATATGCATACTGGATCTGCTTCTATAGGCCTTCCACATATTGGAGCTAAAGCCTCTACAAAGCGTCTTCTAGCACCAACTGATGCAACAGCATCCACAATCTACAAAAGACGTATCATGGAGGATTTAGACCTACCAGCAGTGACAAACTGAATAAACTAGTAACAAGAAAATATATCATCTAATGTAGATGAAAAGGGTGATCTTTAACACCATATAATCTGACCTGAAGCTTGAGAGTTTCTTCTAAAGTAGGCAGATATTCAGCCATGCACCTTTGAGAGATCAAAACAAGACAAGAAGAAATATTAACAAAAAAAGCTGTGGTCTTTTGGAAAGCAGGTGCAACCATAATGTTAGGATGCGGTACTTACATTCCTTCTAACCATGGAAGAAGCTTCACATCTTCAACAGAGAATAGTGCTTTCAGCTCTGAGGAAGAGACTAGTTTCATTCTAGGAGCAGAAGGTGCCGGAGCATATTTTCTCCTAATAGGAAACATGACCTGCATCAATCTAATATTAAATCATCCAAATAGGAAATAACAAATCTCAAGTTATTTTGATCCTTCGTGATATATTTTTTTGATCATTTACCTAGATATATAATCAATTTTGATTAGTAAAAAGTAAACCATAAAAGGATAAGTTGTAAGCTATGTCACGCGTTCTAGAGAACTATCATAACTGAGAAACAAGTTAAGGATGGTCTAGTCTACAATCTCCACCTGAATGCTCTGCCTATTTGCCATAAGAGAGAAACCTTAGCAACAGTTGCTGTTTGGAGACCAAATTAGCCTACTGACCATTTTGCTTCTAGGAAAACTTCAAACTATAGACATCCTGTTTGAAACTTTGGATACATGGAAAGATTAAGCATCTTTATTCAAATTTTCGAGCGACAATTATTAATTTCTATTAAGTATTAACTCCTGCACTCCCATGATGTCACTTACAGTTGCCTCTTGTCTTGTGATACCACTTTTTAGTAACAAGACTATATAATTAAATACTACTGATTGCAAGAGATAGTTAGATTTGTTTATTTTGAAATTGGATTCCCACACTTAATGTGCAGTTTGGTTTTCGTGCATAGGTGGTGTTGAGATAGTTGCCAGGTCGAAAGTTGCTGATGTCTATCACGAATCAATAATGCTTTCTAGTAGATGGTTGTGGTTGCAAAAATATAACAAACAAATTCTAAGACAAGAAAGCACCTGTAAGTAGATGATTTGTTGATGCTTCCACGGACACCCATGAACCAGTTTATTTAAATCTATGTCCAGCAAAGGTACAGCAAATCTAACTTCTTCTGGCTACACTAAAATTCAAGGAAAAACAAATTAACCAAGACTACAGGAGAATATAGTAATGTAATCATGGAGAACTATGGCACCACGCCACCAAAGAAGCAATAAATATCATCTAGTGTATCTTTACCTTGTCAGGTCCCGAAATCATACAGACTTCAATTCCCTGTTCCATGAACATGTAAGTTAATACTGACATCAATTGCTCAAGTCTCAAGACACACATTAAAGTATTTGCAAAATCTAGACAGCTAATTAGAAAAGATAGGTTACATGCAGTTAAGTTTTTGGACAAGTACTATACTGAACCGAACGAAACAGTTTCTCTTTGCATGGGATTTAAGGCCCCGAAGAACACATAAAAACTACATATAGTTAATAGATCAAAACTGAATAGTTTGTAAGCGTAGGCCAACAATTACAATCTCTAAGGTAAGACAACACTGATATCATTTTGAATCTTAACTTACCTCCCTAGGATGAATGGTGCTAATTTCGAATTTCAATCTCTCGTCGTCAAGTTCTGCAATTCTTTTCCTCTGATGAAGTATGTAAATATCCCTATAAGACAGACCATTTGAAGTGTCAAATATACATATATGCAGAAGAACAGAAAATAGTTCAATGTCGACCACAAACGACCTTAGTTCGTGAATTAGTGCCAAGAGCTTCGAAGGATCCTTGATATTCCAATCGCACAAGCTACTTTTAGGTGTTTCCCCATCACCAGCAACAAATAATGGATGAAAAGTTTCATCTTCAGCAGCAAATATAATATCGGGGGCGGCTAATGGGTACTGTGCATTGTATATAACATCCCCTATAACCAATTATTGACATTAATCAAACCTCATTGTAAAAAACAAAATCAATAGGATCAGGTAAAATTGAGATAACTAACATTTGATGTAATCTAGGCAGAGTGGGATGAGAAGAGTAAACCGATCAGCTAACTGTGGGTTTCTACAACCAGACCATATTCGATCAACCTGCAATAAGTTGAAACCAGTTGAAGTATTAAGCTCTAAACCTAAAACAAAAAGAGGACCAAAATTTTCAAGTACGAGCTAGGGTTTCCAATAGTTAAGATACCGAAAAGATCCAACTTATGAAAAAATTTAAGCATTTTAAAGTTTAATTACTTACTTTAACAGAGAATGGAGAGTGAGTGAGGAGGTAATTGAGTTGCGCAGCAATCAGTGGAGGCAAAGTACCACCATTGCTAACTAAGGCCATAAGCCAATCACTGTGGAAACTTCGAATCCCTGAGTTTTCTTTTCGAAGTTTTTGCTGGTGAAGATCCTTCTCGAGTTGAAGAGATTCACTGTTTACATTTTGTTGATCATCGCATGGTTGATGTTTACGAGCAGATTTGGGGAGGTCTAAAAATGGAGAAAAGTAAACTTCTATCTGGTGAAAAATAATGATTTGAATAGTTTTGTTACAACTAGTCGTGGGATTAGACTCCAGTGTGTCTGCATTAGACCTTTATTGCTAAACCACCGCACCCTAAGTCTAAACACTATGGTGCTTTGATTTAAGATTCTACTTATATAGACCGTTGTCTATAGTGTTCGTTCAAACTATTCAAGGGTTTTACGTCTAATGATTGGATGTATAGAAATTTTATTCTTTTGCGTCCAATCATTAGGCGCATTAAATATGAGCTATCAAATTTGATTTTATGTGTTAAAATCTAACTGTTTATTTGTTTACGTCTAATGGTTAGGCGTATCAATCCTGAATCGTTAGATTTTAATTGATTTTATGTGTTAAAATCTAACGGCTCATCTGTTTGTGCACTGTTTAAGCCAAAAATTCCTTTTGCTAAACAACCAATCAAACTCTTG
>JAJJMC010007171.1:49077-209551 GCA_023531435.1 Papaver californicum | reverse complement strand
TTAACTTGATCCTCTTCCACGTGTCGTGCTTCTTTAATTTACTAACATGCACAATGGTTAGGCGTATCAATCTTGAACCATCAGATTTAACTTTATGAGTTAAAATCTAACGGTTCATCTATTTATGCACAACCATTAGACGCAATGCGACAAACCATTAGACGCAATGCGACAAACTATTAGGCACATTTGACTTGAATCAATATAGTGGATAATAGTTGATTCAATCTGATGTGGCAATCAAGTTGAATCTTGATTCAAACTACCATAGTGGTTAGCCTAACGAAATAAAATAACAATTTTATTGGTCAAGCTGGTAAAATTTTGAGTTTGAAAAATATATTAATACTGAATTACATGGTGATTTTTGTTTAAAGTTTATACCCTTAAAATATCATGGCCAATTTGGGATAAAGTTTTGACACTTTTATCTTTTTCAAAAATGGAGTGGTAGTGGAGTGAACAAGGTAAAACGTATCATGCGAACTAGGATGAACCAGGAAATTTTCACTCGAAGTCCGCTGCCCATTATTTTAACAAAAAAAACGTTAACTTGGGAAGTGCCTTTCAAATGATAAATTTAAAAAGAGGCGTTCTGTAACAACCCAAAATTCGTATCATAGGTTAAACCAAATTCTAAGTGTTACCATCCGGTAACGGAACTTAAATCTATTTCCTTCACTAATATTTTATATTTTCCTTTTGATACCCAGGCCTACCTATATTTTAAGGAGTTCATATCAACCTAACGTAATGGAAGAAGCAAAAGTAACAAAATATGGAGGATGTGAAATAGTACACAGCAAAGATTGGACAAAAAGTCGCAGAATCAACGTTTCTGACAGCCTGCTTTGGCGAGGCTCTACAGACTTCGTTAGAACTCGGAATTCGATGCTTGATCCCAATTTATAAACTAGAAAGACTCACCCTTTCATTTGCAATTGAAAAATCCAAATTCCAAGTTCATTTGGTCTGTGAAACGTGTGTACAAAAATGTGGGCGGAACTGCGTTCCTGTAGTTTCCAGCTATGACGTGATGTACTTCCAGGGCCGTAAATCCTAAACGATCAGTCGAAACACTAAGCCCTTTGAACCCATTATAGATGAGACGTAGACGGCCATTTCCCTTTAAGAAAATATCGTCTAAATCCCTGCCCATTAGTGCCAGTTAAGCAGACAACAGGCCGGCAGTTAAGGTTGTCAGAAAATAGAGTCTTCAGTAAGGCTGTCAATCCTTATCCGAAATCCGACATCCGTTTCCGATAATCCGGGATCCTATAGAATATTATCCTTTATAACGGATATCGGATATCGGATACGGATATTCCTATCGGATATTAAGGGTTAACGTAACGGAACCGGCTAAGCCGTTATCCGACGAATATTATCCGTATCCGATAAGGTGTAAGTAAAGTGTAAAGAAAAACTAAAAACTAGGTACTCTACATTTCTACTATTCTTCCTCTCGAGTCTCGACTAAAATCTAGGTTTTTAGTTCAGTTAGATTCTTACTAAGAAAAATAGAAAAACTGGATCTCCCTCTCGGATTTCTTCCGCCTCTCCCTCTCGGATTTCTTCATTTGTTTCTGTAACTCGTGGTAAGATCTATAACTATAAGAATTTTTCAGTCTTTTCTACTTTTCATTCATATCTTGTTTTGAAATCAGTAAGTTAGGTTTTTATTTCTACTTTTCTCCCCTTGGAAATTTGAAGATGAACTGTTGGGTTTCTTAATCTACCACTTTAGTCTGAATGTTGTCGTGGTAGATTTTCTTCTTCTTCTTTTGTTTAGTTTTAATTCAATGAAAGACAAGTAAATTAAGATGAATTTAGGGTTTTGGTTTCGATGTAATTTTGTTGCCAGAATCTCCATCTTTTGACATTATAATTAGCATATGTTGTCATCTTTTACATTAGTTTCAATATAACTTTTTGATCTCTAGTATCAATTATTCACTCGTGGCTCTACTTTGCTATGTTCAAAATATATAGTGTAGTGCTTCATTTTCCAATTGTTAGAACTAAGTATGGAAGCTTCAATAGAACGGGAAATGTATAACAGCCATCGACTTGATTGTTTGTGAAACATGGTTGAATGTGTATCTAGTAGAATTCTGCGTCTGTATGATAGTTGTACTTATTTGCTTTTATGTTCTTTAGTACAAAACCAACCCAACAGTTCTTCTAGATGTGTATCTGAGAACATCCACAACTCCTCCAAATGAAGTACCAGTTAGGCTTGACACCGTGTGTTCTGTTTCCCTTTAGCAGTACCAGTTAGGCCTGACACCTAAGGCCAATCTTTAGAGGATCAATTAGTTGAAGTGTTTCCCTTTAATAGTGTAATTTAGCTCTAATAGCGTGTGTTCTGTTTACTTTCGCATATGTAATCTTGAGTCTGTGTGCTCAAAGTTGTTATAAGGCCTGTATTTCCTTTTTGTTTGATCGAGTCATACTGTTTTTTCTAAACCAAGCACCTGCTTAATATGTCTACGATTGCAGGTGTTTGTAAGGCCTTGTAGTCCTTTTCAGTAACTTGCTCAAATATCGATAGACACCACCATTTTTCTTATTTCTTAGAGAAAGGAAAATGTAGTAAGGTTACTGCAGGGTGTCTTATAATGGCCACAATTTATCAATGTGCAGACAGAGCAATGGGGTTTGGTCTTACTTTTAAGTGCAATTATTGATGGAGTTCAAATTTGAGTTAGCATTTCTAGATACTTGGGAGTTTCTTGGTCTATTATACTTATTTGGATGTCCATACACTTGTGATTAGGTAGTGCAGATGAAGTCGAATTACATGTAAAAAATTGAGTTGTACTGTGATGTCTTAACTTTTTAAAGATTGTAGCACATTTGGGGTTCTCTTAACTTCTAGTTTTGCACTGTAGTCTACTTGTTTTGCAATCTTATAGATTCGTCATTGTACATCAGTTTTAATGATTGGTATCCTGAACTTTGGCAGTATTAAATGATTAGATCATGTTAATAGGCAGGTGTTCTTCATAGGCTCATGGAAACAGCTTTCTTTTGTCTAATAATTATAGCAGCAAAGATATGTGCAGTTGTGCAGACATACTCTGGTGTCTATTAATGGCGATTTTGCATGTGAATTCTCATTATAATATATAATAAAGAGAGAAGAGAAATGATAGAAACTGTGGATGAGTTTGGTGGTGCCTGTGTTTGAAATCTGACTGCATATATAAATAACTCGTAAAATAGAGCAATCCAGTCACTGCATTATAATTGTATCCATTATCTTATGATAGAACATGGTACCCTTGAATAAACTGTCTATGTATTTCCTTGGCACATTTCCGGTTCAGTCCAAAACCATACAGAACTGACATTTTCTTCTTAAGACTGTGTGCAATTTGGTGCTAGTGCCAAATTGGTCTGGTTTCCGATCCAAGTATATTTCATCCTAAGACTGTGTGCAATGTGCATCATTTGTGTAGGGAATAGTTGAGCAACCTGAAAAAGCATCTGCGTGAAAACAATTTTATAAGAAAACAGTGAATGCTGTCACCAACTCAACTAGTATTCAAATTTGGAGTAAACATTAGTCAAGATTTTATAATATTAAGTTAATTAATAGCTGGACAGTCCCTGGACAGTTCATGGACAGTCCCTAGACAGTTTCAGCGGGACAGTTTTTTAGTTTTTTTAGTTTGCAATTCACTTTGTATTTGTTGTGTATTACTTTCCATCCCTTATATTGAACTAACATGTATGATTATGTTCATTTCAGGGTGATGTCACATAGTCATAGAACATCAAATCAATTGGGTACCTCAACTTCATCAGTTGCATCACATCCACCTTTACAAGAAGAAAATGTACAGACCTTGCAGGAAGGTTCAACAATGAACTCTGCCTATATGATTCGTCCCAGAGAAGGAGGAGAAGAAGAGGAAGATCCTCTTATAACTGAAGCCGAGAAAAAATTGCGTACAACAAGGTCTGATGTATGGAATGAACTTGAAAGGATTTTTACTACAAAAATTGGAGCAGATGGGAAGAAGGTTGTTGAAGTTAATGGTGTATTCAGTCATTGTAAGAAGAAATTTGAAGCATCAAGTGCAAATGGACCCAGCCGCTTGAGAGCACATCTTAATTCCTGCAACAGGAAGCCAGAGAATCAGCCTGGACAAAGAAAAATTACTTCTATCAAAACAGGTAACACACAAACTAAGGTATTTAATTGGAAATATGATCCTGCTGCTACTAGGATACTTGTTTCCAAGATGATTGCTAAACATGATTATCCAATAAATATGGTTGAGCATGAATATTTTAGAGAGTTTGTTAGATCTTTGAATCCTGCTGCCAAGTGTTATAGTAGGAATACAACTAGGGAAGACATTATGAAACTGTATGGTGAGTTCAAAGAACAACTACAAGAACAATTTGATTCAATCACATCTAAATGTAGTTTAACAACTGATATGTGGACTTGTAAACATACAAGAAATGGATATTGTTGTGTAACATGTCATTTCATAGATGATGAATGGAAACTGAACAAGAAAACACTAGCTTACATTTTAGTGCCATCACCACATACTGGAGAAGTTCTTGCAGATTTTGTGAAAGCAGTAGCTTTAGATTGGAATATAGATTCTAAGTTGTTTTCTTTAGCTGCTGACAATGCTAAAGCCAATGATGTTATGATGAGAAATCTCAAGAGCTGGCTTTCTAGCAAGAATTGTTTAGTTCTTGAGGGTGATCTGTTCCAAATGAGGTGTAGCAATCACATATTGCATTTGGTTGTATTATGTGGGATGAAAGTAGCTGGTGTATTTATAGAAAGCATTCGAGAGTGTGTCAAATATGTCAAGTCATCACAAGCTACAAAACAGAGGTTTGCAAATGCTTTAGCATAACTTAAACTTCCTTCAAGGTCTGTAAGTTTAGATGTGGAGACTAGATGGAATTCCACCTTTAAGATGCTTAAAGAAGCAATTGATTTGAGACAAGGATTTTCCAGGTTAGCTGAATTGGATTCTGATTTCACTATACTACCAAGTTCAGACGAGTGGCAACAAGGAATACATATTTGTGAGTGTTTGGAAGTGTTTGATGTTCTTTCAAGCAAATTTGTTGGGATTAACTATCCAACAGCAAATATGTATTACAATGGGGTATATGAGATTAATAAGAGCATTCGGCAGTGGGAATCTAGTCTTCACATGTATATCAGAGATATGGCGAGGAATATGAGGGGGAAGTTTGATAGTTATTGAAAAGAATGTAACTTGTTGATGAGCATCAGAATAGTTTTAGATCCAAGATACAAGGCTAGATGGATAGAGTTTGTTTATAAGAAGTTATATGGAATGGATGGCTATGCAACTCAGTATTACAAATTTATATCAACATTCAATGCTCTTTTCTCTTCATATGAATGTGATAGTAACTGTACAGCCGCAGATTATTTGGGGCCTACATCTGGTGGTGGAACATGTTCAGCTGAAATTGATACTTCTGAGTATGATGAGTTTATGATGGAAAACTGTGACATTGAGGTTCAGAAGTCAGAGTTGGAGAAATACTTAGAAGAACCACTGCTTACTAAAGGCACACCCAAAGAAGAAGGTTTGTTTGATATATTGGCTTGGTGGAAAATTCATGCTCCTAAGTACCCAACTCTTGCAAAGATTGCAAGAGATGTGTTGGTTGTTCCAGTGACAAGTGTAGCATCAGAATCCATGTTCAGTGTTGGTGGCAGGGTTCTTACAACACACAGAAGCTCTTTGGCTCCAGAAGTTGTTCAAGCATTGCTTTGCCTAGGTGATTGGTTGCCAGATCTCAACCACAATGCTAGTAGTAGTAGTACAGGTTAGTAACTTTCTTTTTTTTTTCCTTTACTTTCATATTACTTGCACTGCCAACTAACAAATTTTAGTTTCTTTGAAATGCAGATGTACTTTGAAAGCTGCATTGTAGGTGCCAGGTTGTATCCCAATGAGTCAATGACAATGCTAGTACAGTAGTACAAATTTCAGTTTCTTTGTGTTTGATGTTTTCTTTGTATGTGTTTTAATTGAATTGTGAACTGGAAATGTTTAAATGAACTGAAAAATCTGAAGTGAAAAAACAGATTTATAAGATGTTTTTCGGCTATCGGATACTTACCGGATATTATCGGATATCCGATAATCTTAACGAAACGGAATCGGATATGAAGGTTAAATGTCCGTCGGATATTATCGGATATCGGATATCCGATAAGCTTATCGGATATCGGATACGGCTGAGCCAATATCCGTTCCGTTAACATCCGTTGACAGCCCTAGTCTTCAGCATTTATTTTCAATCTAACTTTCAAAAGACATCCATCATCAATTAATTCCTTTTAAATGTATAGTAAGAAACTTCTAAGACAGTAATTCATGTGCCTAAGTCTTCAACATTCACTGTAAAAACAAATGTACATGGAAATAAAATAAGAAACAACCGGGGTTGCACAGTAATTGGTACGGGTATCCGATATGGAGACGTTTCCGTGTATCGGATGCGGCAATTTCAAAAATTCATGATGCGTGGACACAGGGGCATATATAAAAATTCTGTAAATTAGATAGGAGTAAATTAGATAGGATATGCAGTAATGTAATGGTGACACAAAAAGTTATCTATAGTTATATAATTAGATCTTTAATGGTATTGTTTACAAAAAGTTTACAGAGTATATGGTTGAGCAGTAAGCACAAAATGTCTGTAAGATCTTACTTCAAAAGGACTAATGTCTAATGATGAGATTGCCACTAGTCTCAATCCTCACCAGTTGCCTTCTCCTCATCAAAAAGTGAGGGTTGTAAAATCAGGTTCATCCAAATATAATTGGGCATCTTCTAATACCGAAGCTCCTTCCAAGTTAATGTTTTCGCTTAATGCATCCCAATGCCTAGACGGTCCTGCCTTGTAATCATCTCCTTGTCTAGATACGAATCTTAAGTTGGAATGCAGATAAACTAGGCATTCAGCTATGTCTGAGGTCAACCTATTACGCTTTAATGTGTGTACATTCGAATAGGTGCTCCAATTTCTTTCACAGCAAGACGAGGAAGATGGTTGCGGAAGAAGCTTTGCTGCCAATGCTTGTAACATGGGAGTGCTTGATCCATTAGTAGCCCACCATACTAATGGATTTTCAGAATATTCGCTTTGCATCACATCGCAACTCCCAAAGTTTCCCATTCTAGCGCAAAACCTTCCATACTCGCTCCTAATTATCTGTCTTTCTACATCATTTGGAAAGAGCCTTCTTAAGGCATAGTTCCCGAATTGCTGAAATTTCTTGATCTACATGAGGAGATTCTCTACCAACACCTTCCGATACCCACTGATCATTATAATACTTAGGATTGAGACTATGAGCCATTCAATGAAGAGGAGTGTTGTTCTTTGTCCATCTTTTAATCAATACACTTTCTACAGCATTGTAAAAGTCATAAGTATCAATGAGCTCTGTTTTACCTTCATGTTTAAAGATATCAGCCTTTACTTTCTCAATAGTTGAATCTCATATTTCATATACAAGGTGTAAAGAAGGATCATCTTTATCACACTCTCTTAGCATATTCACAATAGGATTAGTGAACCCTACAATATAATCCACCTTGTCCCACCATAGATCACTAACAATGCAGTTTTTTATCTTGCTTGTTTTTTCCAAAACATCTTTATCCTTATAAGTTTTCCGATGTTCAGACATAACTAACATTTCCAAAGCTTGTTTTACCTTTTGAAAACGCACCAACATTTGAATAGTAGATGCAAAGTGAGTTTCCGGCATTCCTAGCAAATTCAGTTCAGAAAAATTTAAGAAGATATTCAAATCATTGTATGGTTAACAATAAAATTCCTTATCAACTTCGCATCGCTTTCGATTTCTAAAATCCACTTGTAGTTCTCATATATTGTAACCATTTCTTCACTACTAGGAGCAGCTGGTGGCTTATTTGGAACAGTCGGCGAACAAATATTCTTCAATGCTAAGTTAAGTGTATGAACAACACATGGTGTCCAAAAAATATGAGGATATTGTCTCTCAACTATTAATCCTGCTTCCCTACAAACAGGTTCATTGTCCGTGATCAACTGCACTACTTTCTTTGGTCCTACATCGACAATTACACCTATAAAAAAACTATTCATGTATTCAGCATTTTTGTATGCTCCACTTGCATTTATTGCCTTTATAAACATTCCATCACTTTGTGAAACAGACATAAAATTGATGAGAGGCCTTTATAAACATTCCACCACAATCATGCAATCTAAAATCTCCATCTCTTTCATGTTCCATGCTTTTCCAAGTTTTGAATCTTCTAATCTTCTTCTTTTACTTGATTCATTTACTGGTAATGGAATATAATTTGCTCTACTTGATGCACTTGAATTTTGCTTCCTAAAATCAGCAAGGTCAGATTCTTTCTTAAGACTTCTAAATAAATCTCCTTCAACTTTAGTGGCCTCACCCCTTTGTTTTTCTCTAGCAATAAATGTGCTCTAACCCTAGAATACGATCCTTGGAAAGTAAGGTCACAATAATTACATTTGATTATCCAATTTCCACCCCCAGATTCACCCTTCTTGATTTTATCTAACATGCTTCCACAGTGAAACATCTAAATTTTCATCCATTACGTAGGTTCTTCTCTAGCTAGTAAGAACTAAAAACACTCAGATAAATCTGAAATACTAAAGTTGTAATTTTGCTTACCCGTTTTTATTGCATGCTTTAAATGCCCTTCTTTTCACTCGTCTTCACTCCTCAGTAATGGCTAGAGAGGAAACTGGAGCTAAAAAGAACTTTTGGTCTAGCAATATAAACTGGATCTAAAGTTCTGAATATATTTTCTACGGTCTAGCGATATACTCCCTCCGTTTTCTGAAAAAGAGTTACTATCATTTTTCAATTTAGTCTATTTTTAGGCTAAAATAAAAAAATAATAATAACACTTTTCCAGAAACAAAGGTAGAGGTAGTATGTTGTTGCTAACTTACACGATTTAATCACAACCACAAAATTAAATAACTTGCTAACGTGAACTTTTGGTTTGTGGGGTTAATTTAAAAATATCTTAAATAAAATAATACTATCTCTGTTTCTAGAAAAGTGATAATAACATATTTTTAAAAACGGAGGGAGTATTTATTAATTTGTTTTGATGTTTTTTACCGCATTTGTTCTGTGTCCAAACGTTTTGAAAAGTGATACGGGTTTATTTTGACGTTTTTGTGCAACCAAGAAACAACGCACACTCAAACTAGCGACCTTTTACTTGCTTTGTCCTTCGGTAAAATCTGTAAGACGTCAATTTGAGTGAGATGACGGTTCAATAGATATACTTTCTCATCCTTAAGGAGATACGAAAAACGCCTGATAAATCAAATAAAATATATACAACAAAACGACAATAATACTTTGAATAATAAATGATGCAACCAACCAATAACTTCATCATACCAATAAGGTTTCCGATAAATCATTTCATTTAGATTTCGATACATTGATTTCACGACACGGATCACCTTGGTTTGTACACCTATATATCGTTTATTCGGCACAGACAGCCGCCATCAATGGTCAAAAACATAAATTCCCATATGGAGACCATTATTCATTTCACTTTCGGGAATCATTACCCGGCGTCAAGATGAAACCAAGTTTCAACTAACGGAAAACGTGAACTCATCCTTTGTAAATCCTTTTTATAAAATAGCACATATCTCACAAAAATCATTACACATAAACATTTGACTTACAAGTATTTCCTTTAAAAATTTGTACAAGCAATTAACAGGCAGTACAGAAATACAGAGAACATAAACTTAATCATAATAGAATGTTAACATTATACACAACAAATAAATATCCACGACAAAACATCGAAATTGGTTCATAGAAAGATATACATTTCAGAATCATTTCACACAAAAAACTTGATATTAAAACCGTTAAAGGAATAAAATTTCCCAAAGAGAATAGCTAAGTAAACCTACCTCCACTCTGCTCAATCCTAGCAATTTTTCTTAGAATTCTTCTCATGCCCTATCCTCAAACTCTAAGAAAATATTTGATATATATACAATTCTTAGGTTTAAGTTTATATTTCAGTCTTTTCATTTCCTATTAGAATAAAACTCATTCTTCCAATTTATTTCATGTTCTTAAATTCTTTTGTAAAACATGTGTAAGAGTGATGGCTATTCCTACCCCGGGTTACTAACACTTGATGGGGTGGAACACAACTATTCAAATTCCTAATAAGCTTATGACAGGATAAAACTTTCCACTTGGTCTAAACTCAACAATGAAAACAGGTTATTGAACTTGGTTAAAACTCGAACCAAAATACATATAAAAATGGGTGAAGGAAAATACAGGGTATCACACATTTAAAGTGTCTCCCATGATATGTTTTTTGTTTATAAAGGCGGATAGAATAATACCTACAACTAAATAGCACTTCGTCTGCCATATAAGGGGATTTCCGAACACTACCAAATCGGAAGTAGTACTTGAGTTAGACTAACTAACTAACTCACTCTGGAGTAGAGTTTATTTTCCATAGGATTTGCATTAATTTGGGCAACGAGTAACCTTTTGGTGAAAGAGTGGGTCCATGTAAATGGGGTTTTCAAGATTAATAGGTTTATGTGAGTAAAAAGTGGTTTTACAATCGCCTAAATCAGTAGATCGACCACTATATTACAACTTAAATAAGATGTCATTTTTATGAGGATGATTTTGGTGCAGGAAATAGGGTGGCAACTGGCATCTTTCCAAAATCTATCTACGAGATGAATCAGATTTACAAAGGTAAATAACTAATATAGTTATTACTGTATGATAGAAAATGATAAAAAATATTATAACTTTATTTGTTCAAAATATTACTGCGCTCATGTAGAATTGTTTCGAGAAACCACTATACTACCACAAAGAGGCTATTGATGCACTTGAAAATGAGAAGGTATCTAGTATCACCAGTAACACCATCAACTTTTCATTCGTAAACCTGTATGGAAAAATTCTTGTACAATAAATATGTATATATCTCTGATAATAAAACATGTAATCTTGATTGTAAATCAAGGTCAACCTAGTATGTATCTCAATTATACAAGATTGAATTCCAACAAGAATAATTATTGTAATTTGTATTTCAAGATACGAATTCAACAAGACCAAGTCTTGTATGATTGAGCTAAAAAGTATATAGGTTGATCCACGTATTGCTTGTGATATTTCAATAATAAAGATAAAACAATATAATGCGGGGAAAAAATAACACAAGACACCAAAATTTTTGTTAACTAGGACACTGCAATCTAACAGTAAAACCCTGGGAATTCATCTAGTTTGAACACCACATTGTATTAAGTTGTTACAAACAATATCCTACTATCAGACATCGGACTGGAATGTAGTAGAGACCGAATCAACCCTCTGAACAATTCAGCTTCAGTCGTGCTCCTTACATCTCTTGGATATCGTAAGGTTCTATATACTTGATTCCCCTATTTGACGTTTTGTACAGGCATAAGAGTTGCTTTATCCGAAGTAAAGACTTTAACTAACCTGCCTCTAACATCCTATTGATTTCTTTCAGATATATTCAATCAATGTAATGGAAATATGTTTGCTTATGAGGGATCTTCAAGATAAAATAAGATGTCAAGCAAACCTGAATAGTTATGATAGCTTACTTTTTTCAAAAGGTTATAGAGATGCCTAATCGAATATACCTCACAAGATCAATCTAAAATAAGTGTGTATATCAATCTTGAGGAATTACAAAGTTTTAGATGAATAGTGTTTTATAATTTATATCATTCTTATTCCCTAATTTGTAATTCTTGAATGGTCGTATAACAGAAGAAACGAACCTTATAATAGACAAGAACTATGCTGATCAAGATAAGATTTCAGATATCAACGATTATCAGGTAAAAGATAGTCTGACCGGCTTCACGAATCCCCTAGTGAATACTTTAAAGGTCGTAACCTAATACAGTTTCATAAAGAAACCTAGCAGGTTTTTAGAGGACGACTCTAGCCGCAACTAGGACACAACATGCAAGATTGAGATTTTAAGTTGCAGAGAGTCCTTTATTTACAATGATGAATAAGGATGGATTGCTTAAAGTTCAACCAATTGATTTCTTGGGGACAAAGTAAGTTCATGAATAAGTTTCCATATTTACAAATTACTCTGATCCCAAATAATTGTTTTCTCGAGGACAAAGAAAGTTCTTGAACTAGTTTCCATGTTTACGAATTACTTTGATCCCAAACAAACTTAACTTCTCAATAGAATGATTCTAAAGAATGAAAACCATGTAAGCATGTTAGAAGTTTTCCTTGAGTCACAAATAAGAATATGCACCCGCGTATTTGTTGGGTAAAGACCCGTGCACAAAGTTAGCTCACGAAATAAGCCCACAAAGCATGTGAACCATCAAACAAATATCAAAGTGTACATAGACATACTCAAAAGTGTCTCATTCGTGAACTTGAAGAATCAATTTACGAGCTTGAGTATATTTCAAAGTATCCAGGAACAGGCCCAAAAGTATATCATTCGCGAATATTAAAAAACAGTTTGTGAATTTTTTTTTGAAAATGTCCAGGAACATCAAGATTTTGTACCTGTTCGCGAATTGAAAATTTAGCCTTGAAAAACCGTTTGCAAAATCAAAAGAATTTAGTTTGTGAAAAAAATTGCAAACTAAAAAAATTTAGTTTGTGAATAGGTTTGCGAACTGAAAAATCAGTTCGTGAACAAGACGCAAACTTGGTACTTTTTGATGTTTTTAGGTTTATATTTTTGCAATCGTAGTTTTTTGATCAATAAATTGTTCTCGACCTCAAAAGCGATAAACCTATGATTATCCAATACTTGAATTTATATTTCAAAATTTGTCGAGAACAAGCTTGAACTTGAAGCTTCTTCATTGCAATTCATCAATTATACCAAAGCCAATACGACATTGTTCAACAAATATAATGGTAGAACTAATGAGTAAATAGGATAGCCAGTCTTCACATACCTTTGTTGATAAAGTCCTCGCGGATGTCTTTGTTGCTCTTCAATCTTCAAAGGTTATTCGGTGAATTCTGATACTCAACATCCTTGCTTTAAACCTAGTCCAAGACTAACTTTAGTAGACTACAAATCAAGATATAGTTTTGTCTATCTAACATTGGCAACAAGCTTGACATACCAAAACTTGTGAGTTTGACCGAGCGATGCTTAACAATCTACTTGTTTTTAAACTTTAGACAAAACTATTTATTACATATGGATTTAAATAAAAATTAAACTTTCAGTTCAATCTCCATAATCCTTCTTGATTTCTTTAAATCTTCGTTCTTCAAGTTCTTTTATGGTTCTGCATGTGTTCGTTCAGCACTTGTTGTTAAGGATCCGTAGCTTGATAACAACTTATAAAAATACTCAAGTTAGATTATTTAGAATGAATAATCAATCTACTCAAGTTGTTATGCAAAATTGCCAATGCATAATATTTTTACCTACTTTAAAGTCCCTTGTACCAAAACTTTTAAGCAATACTTCGATGATATGTTCTCCCCATTTTTCTTTACTTGTCTCTTTTTGCTAATTTTAATACTTATGATAGGTTTTTGGGAAACCTGTTTATAATAACCGTAATCGCATTGTGTCTAACTAACAGACAACGGAAAATACGGGTCGAACCCACAAGAAACGTGAAAATACTGCAATCAATATCTCTAATCAAATAATCAAAGATGATATTTTGGGATTTTTATAATTTAGAATGAAATAATAAAATAAACCAAACTATAACTATACAGTGACATAATCAGTAACTAGAAAATTTGGTTTCCACCAATTTAATCATGCAAAATTCATACAATCTCCAAACGTATTTTCTATAATTCTCGAGACAAATATTGGAATCAACCTCTTATCTCGGAAAAAATTTCAATAAAATCCTAAATATTTAGTTTCACCGACGCAATCTCCTTCCCTTCTAATGTAATAATCCCAAAGCACTACTCATCAATCCAAAAGCATACATCGTCAAAGAACTTAACCCAAGTACGACATATCAATCATAAAGCATAAGTAGTAAATGGAATCATATAAGCCAACTAAATACCAAGCATTGTGAAGTGAAATTATAGTCATTGAATCATACGAAAACGTTATAGCGGAGTTCACATGAACACACAATTAAAATTAGTTTCCACCTAAAACCCTAGTCACAAAATCTAGCAAAACATGAAGATGTGTTTCTCAAAATCCATAAAAATAATTAACATAATTAGAGAGAATGGATTAAACCCTTTTTGTATGGTCTTTTTCTTCTCCTCCGCCAACCCACCAGAAACAGCGACAACCTCCAAAACAATCAATCTCTGCGTTTGTACCTTCTCAGCCGCCAACTTCCCCTCTCCCTTTTGTTTTTCCCCCTCCCCCAGCACATCAATCGACTCCACTTTATTATCTTCTTATTTCATTTCCCACATACCCCAGACTCTGACTTCTTTTTTACTATCATTAACGCAACAACCAACACCTAGCCAACACCTAAGGACCCACCTTCTATCTCAACTTCTGTTCGCCCCACATTATTTTTGCCCACTTCAAACCTCTGCCACGTCTACTCTCAACTTTACTTACTCTCTCTTCCTATTACGCCCCCCCCCCCCCCCAACAAAAACTTAAAAGATAAAGTCACCCCACTTTTCAGTCCCCACTTTCTTTCACTCCATGACGTCCACCAACTCCAATCCACAACCTCCTATCTCTTTCTTTTTTCACGTGAAACAAATAATGAGAGCTGACTTTTGATTTTTGTATAGGTTTATCAATCTAGTTCCAATCATCGGTCCTTGCAAGTGACCATTGACCCTGCCAGACTTTAACATACAAGAACAAATTAGGTGGTGTCCAAATAGATTCCTTTGTTATTAACATTTCCACATCTTTTAGCATGTTTAACCAGTAACTAGGATTTCCGATTTATCGCCTATAAATACAAAAAAATAATAAAATTAATCTAAAATTAAGCACTAACAAATATAGATTAAGTGAAAATCAAGAGTCATTGTGTTTTAAGAGAAAATTCATCATCAACGAAAATTTACTCATCTTAGCAAATTGTGAACAAAGAATAAATATAGTAGTTTGTGACATGATTTTCATAAGATCATGTTTTACCCTAGCCATGTACGAAAATATGATTTAAAGTCACAATCTCTTATTCCCTGTCGATTACGATTGAGATAGATAAAAGGATGACTAAGAACTATCTTATGAAAATCAAGCAATACATAAAGAATAATCAATAAAGATCAAGTATTGCAAACATCATCATCAACAAAAATTTAATTAAATAAACTCCATAAATTGATAGATAATAAACATGAAGTATCAATGCAAAAATGAAAAATTAATAAACTACTTCATAAAGTAGTTTTTCCTCCTCAAAACAATAGCAATAAATCCTTACAATGAATAAACTGATTAATGCATCAAGTTTTTCCGAAGAGCTTGAGAAGAAAATTTATTCTCATTACTGTAGAATTTGTTGATAACTTGATCATTAAATTCTTATTCATGCTTCAAAAAAAAAGTTCTTCGTCATCATCATAAACACCTGTCAGATCATTTAATTGAGCTTTGAAATCATATGACACATTCTTCCATTGGTTATATTTTTCTTATAGTGGAATACTCAGAGCCGATCGTGAGTCTCGTAGGGCCCTGTGTCAACTTATTCATAGGGCCTTTTATAATGTCGATTTTTTTTATCGTAATAATTTTTTTTTATCAACTAATAAAAAAAAATTAACGAGGAAAACTAAAATAATGAACCAAATGATATGTGTAAGATATACATCAACAAATAATAAGCAGTTTGCTAATTCAATCTTAGTATTGCACCTTAAAGGTCATGGGTCGAGATCCTTCCATCTTAAAATAGCTAACCGTGACACGACTCATTATCAAATTATGTTGAATTGTAATTTATAGTAATTAAAATCGCTAATATTTACGTGATTTTGTTATTAAATTATGTTGAATCGTTAATCTATAGTCAATTGTTATACTATCAGATTATGTGGAATTGTTAATAGATAGTTAATTTTTATATATAATAAATAAATATATGATTTATTAATTATAATTTATATATGTATATAGTATAAACACAACATATCAACTAAACGCACACAGCTCAGTGGTCAAGTAGTTAATCTCGCTTAGAATAGGCTGGGGTTCGAATCACCCTGTATGCATCTTTTCTTAACCACCTTACTAAATTAAGAAGGGATTATGCGGGCTTGGGTTTAAGAGACTCATAATAAGGGGGCGTCTAATTTCCACAAAAAAAGGCCCTAGCCAGAGCTGGGCCTGGAGTTTCTTTTTGTATCCTATACGGATAATCTGATCCGCAAGGACCACAATTGGGAATTATTTGATCGTCTTTTGTACAGTCGCACATGTCGCACTGCCTCAGGCACGGCTCTGGGAATACTTCCTTAGAGGCATGATTGATTCGATACCTGAGGGATTTTTTACGTCTCACAGTTCATCCACACCATCCTTTAAGTAATATATTTGTCACAAAGACATGAAAAATGCAGGCATAAAAGAAAAGATGATTCATTGTCTCTATATGATTTACCTCATTGATTTTGGATTACTTAATTCCTTCACAAAGAAAAACATTGACAACATCCACGTTATCTCTCTTTGTAACACCTCTAGTTATGTGAGACATAATTTTAATGAATCGATTATTCAAAAAGTGAAAGCAATATACATAGAGGAGAATCAACTAAAAAAAAAAATCATAAAAAAAATATTATTTATAAAGAGAACATTCTTTAAACGAGGTTTGTGAACCGCAAGGTAAAAGAACAAAAAAACTGGTCCATTTGTGAACCTCACGGTTTACCAAGGGTATCATACATTCAAATATGTTTAGGCATGCTTTGTCATGATTACAAAAAAGGATGTTTACTAAAATGACAGATTTTTCCCCAAATGTTTGTATGACTACCTACTATGATAGAAATTTTAAACAATTCTTCCTTACACCTTTTTGAGTAACCTAATTTTAAATATCAATACTATGATTAGATAAAATATATAAGTGCATAGGTTTTTCATATCTTGTTATGTAGAAATTTCCATGAATCATGTTCTCCTCTCTTGCTTATGAGTCGATAGGCAGGGAGAAATCTACAAAAAAAACATAAGAAGTATTAATACATACATCGAGTCATTACATTTTGGAATCACTAGTATCAATGTGGTAGCATACATTAAGTAAACTTTCATGAAATTAACTCTTTCTAGAGGTGCGTAGAAGACAATAATGACAACCACATTTGGGAGTTAATAGTCATAAAACAATCAAACAATATATCACGTAACCTGTTTGAAGTAAATTTCATACCTTTGGAGCAAGAAGACTCAACAAGGTTGAGAGAAATTTTTTTGTCTTCCCAAATGAGATAAAAGTATCCACCAAATCATTTCAGAAAACAGAAAATTTAGATCATAAGATTGCATAAAACTTTTAAAAGCTTAAGCAACTTTGATATCATGAATAAATAAGTATCCTGATACTTAATGCAATGCTCATATTCTCAAGTCAATATTTGAGGATACACCCATTACTACATTTAGGTAGTGATAGGTAAGTATAAGACTCACCACAAGTGTCACCAGAGGACACCTCAATGCTATTTGAATTATTATGATGAAGAGATTCTTTTTTACCCTTTTTGTCTTCTCTTTTTCCTTTGTTACACTTTGGATGTGGCTTTCTGGAAATCCTTCTGTAAAATTACTAAATGCTTGATTCATCCTCTGCATATCATTTTGAAGTTTCATAACGACCTTGTATTTTTCATGAAACTGCAACATATTTCTTAAACATGTCCAAAATTGCCATATAAGGAACAATATTTAGAATAATTTTGTCTTTGAGTTTCAGCTCCTTTGCTAGTACCAGAACTATGCTCACGGTTCTTTTTAGATGCTCGTGCAAGAATGAAGGTATTTTTCTTGGTGTAATGTGTGTTACCATTAAATTCTATACCTCTGGTGTTTCCAAAGGACTTTTGACCAAATAACATGGCTGAGATCTTATCTGACCTTTCAGAGAGCCTTTGAAGATCATTTTTTCAGGAAATTAATCTCTTCCTCCTTGAGAGATAGGGTTTTTGAGAAGTTTTCATCGAGTTTGTCATGCCCCTGAGTTTTTTCTAAAAGAGAATTCTCTAAGTTTTTCTTCAATTGAAGATTTTCTTTATAAAGTTCTTCACCCTTTCTCAAAAATTTAAGAATTAAATCATCATAACCATCATCATCTAGAATAAGACTAGAGATGTTTATAAAACATAAGCTTAATTATCTGTACAACTTTCAAGATGTGTTCATCGGGCATATCATCAAGAGATGCAAGAAGGGCTTTATTTCCTTGATATTATTCCTTGCAAGGACATTCTTTTGCCATGCGCCCAAATCCTCGTCACTCGAAGCATCACAAGTCTCTTTATTCATTATGGATTTGAGATTTAGAGGTAAATCTCCTTTCGTAGCGTCTATCTCTTTTCCCTTTTAGAAGTTGTATGACTTGTTGAGTGATCAAAAATATTAAGGTGTCTAGTTCAACTTCGACTTGATCATCACAACACTCATGGACCCAAGACATATTAGTTCTAATAGAGATACATGGTTCATCAACTGCTTATAGAGCAATGGATTTCTCCCTTGTAGTGCGTTGTTCATGATCAAATATCTTCAATCTTCCAACAAGGTCACTCCTTGAAATTTTTAAAAGATCGTTTCCTTTTGTGATGACATGTTTCTTAGCGTATCGGGATGGCAAAGATCTCATAATTTTTAACACAATATTTTTTTCATAAATAGTTTTTCCTGACGTAAATAGACATTCACTATTTAGAAAATTTTGTGATTGAAATCTTCAAACGAATCTTCATTAGCCATACAAAGGTTTTCCCAGTCATAAGTTAGGTTTTGGAGCCTTGTTTCTTTTTCTGAGGTGGTCCCTTCAAATATAGTTTTGAACATATCCCAAGCTTCTTTAGATGTCTTACAAGTAGACACATGATGCAGAAGATCTTGTCTTATAACATGTATAATAACATTCAACCCATCAAAATTTTGCTTTTCAGTACTGATCTTGACTACGTCAAATTTTTCAATTTCCTGATCGTGGTTATTTCGTTTACAGTAACTGTTGGACGAGTGTAGCCTTTGACGACCTTTACCCATGTATTGAAATCATGAGATTGTAAGAAGGAACACGTAACTATTTCTTTCTAAACTACACCCATATATCAAAATTTATAAACTTTATCTTTGTTTCTAAACTACAATGTGGAAAAAAAATCTACAACATTCAAACAAGAGCAACAAACTACCGACAACATCTACACATGAGTGATCAACAAGATCAATGGTATTATCCATGGAACTCTATAACAAACCGCCACATAAAAGGGAACTCTACAACAAACCGCCACCTAAAAGGGAAATGCAACCCAATCGACAATTTGCTTTAATTTCTTGAGACACATATAAATATCTCAAATTGTGCGTCTGGAATCTTTGAGACATATTAAGAGACGCTTTTTATACGTCGCTTAAATTAATTACTGACGTTTATTAAGTGAACCAAAAGTATTGTTCTGGCTTTATAAAACGACGTATAAATTAATTCAACAAGATATGCTATATGTCTCTTCCTTTATTTGCAACACATAATTATCCGTCTCAGTATTTTTGGCACGTATAAATATTTTGTTTGCTACGTTTATATCATGCACCTATACATTATCCGTCTCAGAGTAATTAGATTAAAAAAACTAATTTTATTCCCAAAATCAAAATTTCCTGCATCTATACATTTGATTTCATGCACCTGAATATAGGTATCTAGCCATTCCATTTTCAATCAAATATGAAACCACAATTCAATTAATTGCAGCATCACATATGAATCAACTTATCCAATCATAATCAATCAATCAAATATGAAACTAAAATAAAAGTGCACTATTATGAATTATCATCATATGTTATCAAGTTTCTTGTCCCGACAATAACACAAGGGGAAAAGAAAATTTTCTACTTACATGTTTACTTAGTAATTTTCATTTATTTTCTCTTAAAATTCTTCGCAGATTTGACATCAAGCTTCATATGGCATGCAAGTTGGCAAGTAAGTTCTTCCCTCATTTGGAACTGAAATACAAGTGAGAGATTTCAATTTCAAATCGAAGTAAAATAAGGAACAATAAGTGAATACACTAATTAGACATAAATAATACTTTATAAGATATCTCCCAGTTTTGACATTGATAACAGTTCGTGCAATGAGTTACTGTGACCAACTTTTCACATAACAACCCTGAGTAGAACCGGAGCCAGATCCCAAGTAAAAATTTGATGCAAAACACATTTCATATTGTGTGTTCCACACCTTCCTTTCCAACACTATATGGTCAAATTGATCCAATGCAAATCAAATGGAATTTGTAAAGGTTTCTAATTGTTAAAAGAACTACCGGAACTTATAAAGATTGCTCATTATCAATGGTCTATAGAATTCCAGCTACATCAACTTTGTGACCTCACCTTTTGATTCCTGGATAATGAAGAATAGATGGTAACAAGAAATACTATAACAAATATGATGCAAACTACAATCGTCACCATAATCAAATAAAAATCGCAGCATCTTTGGGAAAATAATCAAAAAGGTAACTTGCAACTTGCTTTGAGGCTAGAGTAAATTTGAAGAATAAGATGATAATCTGAAGACATAACTACGAGCTGGAAACAAACATCTTGAAGCAAAATTAATAAAGCTAGTGATTCAAACTAGTCTAGAAACTTGTAGATATATGACATAAAATGGCAGTTAAGAAAGTTGACTACCAGATCATTAGCGAGATCAGAGAGAACCAACAATTGTGAACCATTTTGAATAGCCTCGTCAGCTGCATCACAGAGTTAATTGTGAACAATTTGTAACCTGCCACATATGTATAACAATTGAAAGACAAAGTTAATAATATCACTTGAATTTAGTACAAACAAAATTACGCCGTATTGAACTTCTTCCTGAACTACCATACAAAAATGTTCATAATTTCTAATTATAACATATCTTTGAATCATCCCATGTACAATACAAATGAAGTAATGATGCTTGATTCTTAACACTGCATACTTAAACATGGTCTATAGTAAAGAGAAGAGTGAAAATTAGAACAAGGATCCGTGGCTCTAAAAAAAGAAGTAGCAAAAAAGAAAACTGTACCGCCCCCCTGGTACCCTGATATCAAGCAATTATTTTAGTACTTAAGATATTAGAGAGGGTATAAGCAAATCAGAAGGCTCTGGGATTAATAGAAGTATATACAGTCCTTATAAAACTTGCATGGTTTCCAGTTAGCAGAGTAAAAAATTCGAATTCATTTGTTCATAAGACAATGAAAATCCATCCATACGAAGTGCGAATCGAATATAAGTATTAATGTGATCAATAACCAGATTTAGAAAAACATAAAACCAACGCAAGAAAAATTCTAAAGTTGTACTTACGACAACACCAAGTAACAAAGAGACAAAACATAATCATTATGCAACAATAATTGTTTTCTCAGGTAACTCAAACAAGCTAACTTAAGCTAACATACCCGAGAAAATCGTTGCTTGAAATAGTCGTAAAACATATGTGGCTTATGAGAAAGATAGCTAATGTAGTATCGTCACCCATACAAAATGTAGTCTCTTTTCCCTGCACAACCATACTTCCAAGAATCATCTGGACATCCTCACTTGAGTATCCAAATACTCTGGTACACCATACGCAAAGGTTTCATGCATCAAGCATTTTAAACAGTTATGAGACAGTATGGGAGCCTTAAAAAATATGGAGTGGAAGCTTAAAACTTACTGTTGGGTTCTCAAAATTGTATCACTGTCCATAGTTGTTGATGAAAGGAAGTTGACAGGCTTCAATGTATGTATATTTTCATTCAACCACTGTCCATATAGATTTGATGAGGCAGTCGGTGTTTTAACATAGTATTTTCATAAACCTAAAAAAGATGAAATTTTCTTTCATCAGATTCAATGTAGAAGTCGCATCAACCAGTATATAAAACACACATAGGATAATATGAAAATGTGACAACAAATCTACAGATGCAACATGTGAGGCGGAACAACATTTAGCAATGTCATAAAAAAGAAACAACTAAGCTATATTCTGCAACTAAATCCTGACCAACGCACACCTCTAAGTTGTTAATTGCAATTAAACCCATAACCTCAAACTAACAGTTTCCACTCCAAGTTGCATAAGATATGAGTACATATTACTAATATTTTAATTTTATTTTATATCATATACAGAAACTTAAAACTATTATCAGTATAAAATCAAATTGAGTAATATACGACATAAATCAGTAAGATCACAACACCTATAAATAAAATCATCCAAACAGGATGATGCCAAAAATAATAGGTCGGTTGCTTAGGATATGGAGAGATCCACCACTTACAATCACTTGGAGAGAAATCCACCACTTACTACCACTTGGTCATTTGGACAGCAAGTAGAGTCGCATTTCCTCTCGATATGGAGAAGTGTGTGTCAACAACAATCTCACCACTTGTTCAGCTGAAGAGTTCAATTGTGGGAGAAAAATCATTGAGCTCTACAAATTGGGTAAACTTGAAAAATGACAAGCCTCAGTTTCTATTTGATAGGTTATACAAACTCAAGGAACACTCCAACTTTAAATTAAAAAAAAAAAACAAATTAAAAACAAAGAGTCTTACCAGGATCTATTTGATTCTTCTTCCCAATCCAGTCAACCTAAAACCGTGACAATAATCACTGAGCAATGTCAATAACTAGCATCCACTAATAATATATAAAACAAGAAACACATTCAGTAAAACAAGTAGCAATCACCTATTCAAGATAGCCCCATATTTGAAAAAGAACTCAGGTCTTCCACCTTTAGTAGGATCAAACCCGGGTTTATTTTTGACACATCACCGGTAAGAATTATAAGATCATCAATTTCTTGAATCGCAGGTATAAAACTCTCAACATCCCTAATATATGAAACAAAAACGTTTTCAGCTCTATCAATTTGTACACATACAAGTTCCATAACCAGTAACAATCAAAATAGTAACTAAGAGAGAAAAAAAGAAGATACATACACTCAGTGAGTACTGACCAACTGGGTAAATATAGGTGGGTATTCATCATAGCATAAGGTGGAAGTACAATGTGATGTTGTATCAAATGGTTCTCAAAGACGGTCTGCATCACATATTATCCATATAATGGTTTAGATACAATAATATATTAGGTAGAAGTGCAATGTGATGTCGCAAACTTTGTACAGAGTAATTATTGATTGTAAAACTTACAACATACAAGTCGATCTCCATCAGTTAAATTATTTCCATGCATGTAAACAAAATCAATATAGTCTATATTATTACGCAACAAACTACTGACACCTCTCAGATGATCAACACTTCAAGTATGCTCATGAATCAACTCATCATTAAACTTTAAAAAATTACCTAATTTTTCATGTAAGAACTCCCACAATTATCTTTGTCAAGAGCAGGGACATCAACAACACAAGGGATATAGACATCACCAGATAGTCTGGCAATAGTTTTCAGATGCCTTTGTTATTAACCAAAAAAATAATAAAATATCAGCGAACCTCCTTGGGATATCTTGTAATACTTGAATTATAACAAAAGTCTCATCTAAAAAAAAATCCAATCAAAATAAATGATGCTTCCTATTGTTTCCCAAAATTCCAGGTCCCAACTCTACCAGAAGAAGCTGCAATAACATTTAAGAGCTTGTTAGTCGGAATAAACCATACACTCAATCTCTTTATAAAGGTACCTAAAATCAAGTATCCAAAAGTACCATGTGGATTCGTCATATAAGGTCATTCAATGTCAAACCAGTTGTATCCAAAAGTACCTTATGGGTTCCTAAATCTATATCAGTATTCTCACGTACATGATGAATACGATTTACAGAAGCTCTAAACTTCTAAATGAACAAATTGACATCATACAACTCTCATACCCAATTTTCACATCTCTTACAACGCCAATGACTAACCAACATTAATACTAACCCTATTCTCAACTCATAAATAAAACTCAATACTTAAACCCGACAAACATACTCATTAATACTCAAATCTACAATGAGGAGACGACCTTATTCAGTTGAAACTGACTACTAACCCTTTTCTCATCTCATAAACAAAACCCCTGACTCAAAATCCTCAATGATAACAAAAACAAGAAGAAGCCAAAATATATCATCACACAACCACATTCAGTTGAAAGACAAGCTAAAATAAAAAGTAAATACTCAAAACCCTTAAAAATATAGATTAAAAACCAAAAGCAAGAACTAAAGTTAGGGTTTATACTTGATTAGAGTCCCATAAGCTTCACATTAGAATTTTCTAGGTTTAGTTGAAAGAAAAGCTAAAATCAAAAGTAAATACTCAAAACCCTTAAAAATAAAGATTGAAAACCAAAACCAAGAAATAAAGTTAGGGTTCATACTTGATTAGAGTCCCAAAAGCTTTACAACATATTCTTTTAGGTTTTGCACTTGAATTTTCTTTTGAAAATTCAAAATCAAGATAAAATTAAATTTTTAGGGTTTACAAAATCAATTTAAAATTTAATTTCCAGGGTTTTGATTTTTGTAAAAGGTTTTCATACATAAAAGCTTATTTCTATAAAATCCATAAAATGGGTTTTGATTTCAGGATTTTGTCAAGATAGATCTGATTTTTGGAAAACGAGAAAAAAAGAAAACGTGGAAAGATTAATGTTGAAGGAAATAGATTGGATTTCTGGCAACTGAATGAGTTTTGATTTTAGGGTTCATATCTACAGAAAAGAGAAACCAAGAGCTGAATAGAATTATTTGTTTTGAACAAAAACCCGAGCGAAGAGACTGTTTATTAGACGAAATTCACTTATACGAAAAAAAAAAAAAACAGTTGATATTATTTTGTCCGAAAACCCCCAAAAATAAGTGGGGGGAAATAATTGAAGCTCATATGGAATAATTATTCATTCAATTCAAATGGAATGTTGTGAGACAAATTTGGGAGAAATTTTGGGGGAAATTAAGGTGAGAGAGATTAGAGGATTGAAAAAAAAAATTAGGGGGAAACTTGAGGGTTTTTTCGGGGGAAATAAAATTAAAATGAAAAAGAAATTATAAATCAGAAATTATAAATTCTTATAATTAAAGTTATAATAAATTTACAAGTATGCCATAATTTAAGACACTTATAATTGTAGTTTAATTAATTTAGAAAAATTATAATTAAAGCAACTCATATTTTCGACTTGAGACAGTTATATGTGTGGAAGTAGTAAAGGTATTTATATGTGTCTCAAATCCAGAAAACAATGTCTCAAATTAGGCCATATGGTGTAATAATAAGTTTGTTTCCAAAAAATTGGTTATTAATTGAATTTTTTTATTTTGTTAATAACCGACTTATGTAAATTATTTTAATAGATTGAATAGAGTAATTAAAGCAAATCCTATGAGACACCAGAGTGTCGTTCGAAACGGATTTTACAATGCGGGTGAAGTATTGCGTCCCTCAATATAAGATAAAGTGAAATAAAAGCACGAAAACCAAATACACCGTTCAGATGGATGACTGAGGTTCCATTTAAGTATTATAAAAAACTTATGAGACAAATAGTTTGTCGTATAATATTCACTTTTGATCACTACTTTATAGGAATTAAAACTCGAATCAGATTAGTAAATTGCTCCCACAATGGGCTAAATTAGGCCAGACTACTTCACTTGGGAATAGTCACTACTTATTAGGTTTGCCTGAAGTTAGAGTCTCACAAAACTATTAAAATTCACGTAAAACTATTTCTACCTTCTACCCCGCTCCCCAAAAGGCTAGAAGTTCAATCGAATTCATCAAGCTTTTAACTCACATATCAAGTTAAGTTGAAAAAAATAAAGAAAATGAGATCTTTTTCATTCCATTTTCCCCATATACACTGTCAAATTGCAATTAAGAGGTGATTCTAAACTTTTGAACCTTTCATGATTTCGTACCCCGACCATACTTCCAAGAGGCTACATGAACAAGGGAGTTGTTTATATCAATATTACAAATTATATGACCCCTTGGACTTAATAATCGCATGTTTCTTCAAATTTATCAAGTTCTTTAGCGTGTTTTGGTAGTACTCTTAAGCGTCTTAACCATAAAACTCTACATCACGAAAAAAAATTCTATGTAAAAAATAACCTTATGCACAATAAGATTATCAAAGGGATACCCGAATTCGCAAAATAATAACATTTATGACGTGTTTGGTTAGAGGGAATGAAATCACTTTTCGATAAAAAAAATTTGACTTTGATGTTTGAATTCTTAGAAGACATCATAAATGAATTCTCAAATTACTATTTCATTCTTTTTCAAGAAAATCATCAGTGGAGACCTCATCTCAATTAAGAAAACTTTATTAAAATCTCTGAAGTAGACAAAATATATGTTGAAAGATCAATTGAAGAGGAGGAGGTATGGACTGTCATCAAAGCTTTCAAGAACAATAAATCACCATGGCCTGATGGATATCCAATGGAGTTTTTCAAAATAGCTTGGGAGGTGATAAAAAAGGATGTTATGTCTGTAATTAAAGAGTCCCATCATTCTGGAAAGATTGACTGGAGAACAAATTGCTCTTTATAAGCTTGATACTAAAAAAAGAACAGTCTCACACTTCAAAAGACTTCAGACCGATAAGTTTGGTTGGATGTATGTATAAGATTGTTTCAAAAGTACTCACATGTAGATTCAAAATGGTGATGCCAAAGCTAATATTTGAGAATCAAGGAGCATTTCTTAAATACAAACAAATTCTTGATGGAGGTTCTAATTGCAGGGGAAGTATTAGATTTCAGAATAAAAAGCAAGAAACCTGGAATTCTATGCAAGTTGTATATCCAAAAAGCTTTTGATAATGTCTCATGGCATACTGTTGACCATGTATTATTAAGCTCGAGTTTTGGAGACAAGTGGAGAAGATGGATCAGTTGGTGTATCTCTTCAGCTCAGCACTCATTACTGATAAATGGTAGCTCCACTGAAAGATTCACACCTCAAAAAGGGTTAAGACAAGGAGACTCATTGTCTCTTTTTTTTTGTTTACTGAAATCTTTTCAGAACTAATGAAGAAAGCAATGGAGTTAGGTATGATTTCGGGGTTTCAAATAAATAAAAACACAAGCGTATCTTATCTGCGATTTGCTGACGATACCCTTGTATTCATAGATGCAACTGAAGAAGAAGCAAAAAAACTTGGTGATAATACTTCAGATCTTTGAAGCCATAACTGGACTAAGTGTAAATTTCTCCAAAAGCTCAGTTGCCAGTTTAAGTGCTGATAGAAAAGTGCAGACAATAGCTGAAATACTTAACTGCAAAGTGGGGAAGCTACCATTAATGTATCTGGGATTACCCATATGAGCCACCAACAAAAACTTAAGCATGTGGGATCCCATTATTGAGAAATTCAGGAAGAGATTATCAACATGGAAAATGAGATTTCTCAACAAAGCTGGTAGAGTGGTGCTCATCAAAAGTACTCTAGCAACATTGCCTATCTACTGCATGTCTATATTTCCCATTCCAGCTGCCGTAGAAAAAACTCTTAATAAAATTATGAGAGATTTTTTATGGGGTAGATCTCCTGTAAGGAAAAAGATATGTTGGGTCTCTTGAAAGAAGATTTGTAGATCAAAAAAGCAAGGGGGATTATCAATTAGAAGCTTGAAACATTAAAATGAAGCCTTACTTGCAAAATGGACTTGGAGGTTCAACAAAGAGAAAGATGCATTATGGAGGAAGGTGGTCCAGCACAAAATGGGTGGAATTGCTCAAGCTTTATGGGTTAGAGATTCCATAAAACCTAATGGAAGAGGTTATTGGAAAGGCATTCACAAAAGCAAACAAATAATAGAGGAAGTATCCTCAACTCAATTGAAGAATGGCTTATCTGTTAGGTTTGGGTGGGATAAATAGAAAGAGAATACCACTCTAAAAAGCAGATTTCCTCTTGCTTTTAAGTTGTCTACTCAAAAGCAGAACAAACTAAATGCCATGGTGAAAAAAGGATAATGGCATATCTTGAAGAAAAGAAATCCAAATGCAGCAGAATTCTCCGAAATAACAATTATCTTTTCCTTTCTAGGGGATCCACCTATCCTGCACTCTGATGAAGATGACACTCTGGTATGTAACTTAGCTCCAGAATTTACAAAAAAGTCATGCTATAACTGGATAATAAATAACAATGGTGAAGAGGCAGTTAATCATAATCAAGACAACTACAATATTCCTCTACAAAATGTCTAGATAAAACATGTCCCACCAAAGGTTCAATTCTTCTCATGGACTGCAGTGCAAAACGCAATAGCAACTACACATAATTTTTTAAGAAGAAATTGCTTTCTACCTAACACCATATGCTCCATGTGCAATGAGAAGAAGAAACGGTTAGCCATCTTTTATTGCACTGCAAATTCTCACATAATGTGTGGAATTACTTTGTTGCTGGTTACAATTTGAAATGGGTCTGGAGCAAAGACATAGCTGCTCAACTGTTGGCTTGGAAAATAAGAAAGGGGAGGAACATGGGAAGGAAAATTTGGCCCGTACTGTTGTTTGCTATTTACTGGGTTATTTGGGGAGAGCGCAACAAAAGAGTTATGGCCGAAAAAATAACAAGAAAGGAAAAGGTCATCATTAATGAAGTGAAGAGCTCTATTTTCCTTTGGTGTATGGAAAGCAAGTGGTTTAGAACTACCCCTTTTAGGGATCTTACGACTTACTAGAAATTTGTCATTGACAACTAACATTTAATGATTGGAGCTTCATTTGTATTATGAGTGTAGATTCATTTGTAAGTTTATCCAAACTTTTCGTTTGGTTTTTCTTTTTAAACATAAGTTTAAACTTTCTACTAAAAAGAAAAGAAAAAAAGACTTCCATATTTAATAAATAAGGATAGAATGGAAATCAAAGTACGATAAACAAGAGAATTCAAAACCCATGAAGACCGTGGGTTTAGGATTCTTTTCCTCAAGGGAATGGGATTGGGAAATTTGCTAGATGGTCCAAAAAACCCGGACCGTGTTAACCATTAGTCCACCCGGGAAACCCACTTTAACCATAAGTCCAAAAACCATTTGAAAACTCCCAAATACAATTCTGCCCATCACGTGTACTGATCCCACGTCCTCCAACTCCTCCACCTCCTACACTACTCGGATTCTTAACGAAAAAAATAGTTTCATTTACTCCTACACTACTCGGATTCTAAAAGTTGTTAACCTTGTTAGAGAAACAACTTATCTCTCTGTTTTATCATTAAAACGAAAAAATCTAAACGAAAAAATCTAAACGAAAATACAAAAAAATAGATTCGTATACCAAAAATTCAACAACAAAAAAGAAATCAAATACAAAATTTCATCAACAAAAACAGATCTAAAATACCAAAAATTCATCAACGAAAAACGAAATCGAAATCAAAATCATCAACAAAAACATATCTTTTTTCATATCATGCTCCTTCACCAAAACTGAAGAAATCAATTAGTAGAAGAAGAAAATAATATTCCTGCACCACCAACAAAAGAGAAGAAGAAAAGAAGTATTAAAAGAACAAAAGAAGAAGAAGATCTCTATTAGTCGCCAAAAACAATACATATTGATCATTTAGTACATATTGGTATGTACTGAACGAAAATATGTATTGAAGGAAAAAAATGTATGATCTCACAGTACATATTGATCCAACAGTACATATTGATATGTACTGAAGGAAAATATGTATTGAAGGAAAAAAATATATGATTCCACATTACATATTGGTCCAACAGTACATATTGATATGTATTGAAGGAAAATATGTACCGAAGGAAATAGAGTAGATGATCCAACAATACATATTGATCCAACTGTATATATTGATATGTACTAAAGAAAATATGTACTGAAGGAAAAAGTATATGATCCCATAATACATATTTACCTTCGTACATATTGATATCACCGAAGGAAAGTATGTACCAAAGAAAACAAAGTATAATCCCACAGTACATATTGAAAATAACAACCTTTAATCAAAAATAAAATAAAAATAACACTAACTCGAAACAAAAAAGAGGAGTAATCATCACTTTAATCGACTAAATCATATCGTTTGAATAGACAACCTTCATCTTCCAACATTGAATATCAAATCAAGATGAAGAAGATTAAAAAGTTTAAACAAAATCCAAAAATTGATGAATTTGTATCTGCTCCTCCTTCTTGTTCTTCTCTATATTTTTTATATTCTCGAATCTTTTTCTTCTTCACAAAAATCGTCCTTTTCTCCTTCTTACAAATCTGAAATTGAAAACCAGGTCTGAAATTGAAAAATCAAAAACTTAGACGTGGAATTTGTTCCAATAATTTGGTACTACTAATCAACCGGGTTAGATGAATTTGAATTTGTTCTAATAAATTTCTCCAAACTTAGACTAGGAATTAAACCGGGTTAGATGGATGGATTAGGGGGTAAACGAATCTTGAATCTAGGATTAACTAGTAATTCCTAGAATGAGATTCCCTTCCCACCATCCAAACTCTCGCCGTTACAAGGAATTTGACCGGGATGATGACGTAGAAATGAACCCGTCCCCCCCGCTTCAAAGTTACGCTTCATGCGTCATTTTATTTTTCACTTCACAAAACCCTTGAAACGTTCGATAGAGAAAAAGCGCGGGATAAAAGAAGAACAAAGGTTTCTTCTTCCCTCGAATAATTAGGGTTTATCTTCGATGGCTAGTACAGCAGCTGCAATCGACCAAGCTGCAAACCCTAAGTCCGTAGCCGAGTCTCTCTGGTGGGATTCTTTTGTCAATCTCATTGATGAACTCGAAAACGCTTCCGATCTTTCCACAACGGAAATTCCTTCCTCTCTGGTACGAGTAAAACCTTAATTCCTGTAAGCTTAGTATTTCTTAATTAAACTGTAATTACTGAGTGAAGTTCCACTTTTATTTGTATGTTTAGGTAAAAAAATTGAAGAGCAATCATGTCTGGTTCTTGGATACGGTCTCTCTCTTTAAACCTCCGAATCAGAAGTCGAAGGCGGCTTTGGATTGTGACCAAATTAATGTGGGATCTAATAAATTGGTTGTACGACCTGAATTGAAAGATGTAGCTCTACAAGTCAGTCATTGTCTGGTAAGTCTCAGATGATGAAAAATGGAAACCCTAACTAGTGACAAATTTTTGTTAATGTGTTATTTAATTGAGTTGTTGCAATGATTTCGCAGGGTTTAGACGAGGTGCAGTCATACATTATTGTTGAAAGGACTGTAGAGCGAGAGAATGTATCAGTTGATTTTAAAGCACAAGAACTTCTTCATTTGGTTAGTAACTTCGTTCCGAGGTCCTCATATAGCATGGAAATGGTTTGTTTGAATTTTCTTGATGCAACAAGCGTTTTGCGAAGGGAGAATTGTTCTTGTATTGGATGTTCGTATGATTTATCATTCTTTTGTTGATAATCATGCATGTACAAAACAAAACCATAGCTAGATAGGATGAACATAGTAATAATGTTCCAAAGGTTCAAAGCAACTGAAGGTTTCATTCAGTATAAGGAATTATGAATTTTTTATCGCACTACTGATCTTTCAATTTGCACAAGATGAGTCCCAAAGTTTTACTTTGCAGTGAGCCTTAACCTTCAATAACTTGTATGTTACCTGTAAGACTGAATTTATGTATAATAGGAAGGGATGCCATATTGTATAATCCCATTCTCCTCCTTGAAAAGTATGCATGAGTAGTTCTTATGTTTTTCTGTCCACTAAATTTATGTGCATGTGTCTATAATCACATGCTTTCTTGTGTATTTATAATTGGAAATTCAGGGTGTGATTTTGGTGCATATCATATGCCGTTTACTTATCTGGACTTGAAGTGCCGGGAGGTATTCTGAGACCAATAATCTTGTCGCAAGAATATCTTTGGTTGCTATTTCCTTTTCCTGACCCTATTATCTGATTTTTGATTTTACTAATTATATGAAGGTACTTCTTCAATACTACGTTGAGCGTCAGTGCTTGCTGAAGTGTACCAGGCAAATTATCATGCACACTTGTAAGTTAACTTTGTCAGCGGTTCTTTAAAATGTATGTACAAAATAGTAGCCTCTGGCTTGTTATCTTCTTAAAAGGATTGTTTTTTTTTTTTGTTAGCTAAAACAATGTATTACTGTGCTCTACTTTTGGCAGTTAAGGTAGGAGAATTATGAGTGCAAGAGATTGAGATGTTTAATGTTTAGCTGGCTATTTTTTTATGTGGTAATTGAAGGGTATAAGAAAAAACTTAGCTGGTAAGTTTCACATAGTATAGGGGTAGTTTGCATATTAAATAGTATATCCAGTGAGTCATATATCATGTTTTCTTGCTGAAGGTAGTCGCTGTGCCACCTCCCGGTGAGTCTTTTCAGTTGGCATTATACAGGAAACAAGATGTCTTATCGAGTAATAAATTTATTTCAGTAGATGCTCGCTAAAAACTGCTTCCGTTCTCTTTATTCAACGTTTTGGGGTGTTCTCAAGCAGCGTGCAAGAGAGTTCTTTCTTAGTTTGTTTGTGTCAGTACAATCACGTTCTTTTACTTTGGAAAGTCCTTTTGTTTGTATCTTAATGCCTATTCTTTGTGTTCTTAATTCTGCTATATGAATTCTCAAAACCTGCTATGCCTCTATAATCTATTCTAGTTTTCTAAGTATTTTTTGTTGTACCTTTATTGGTCGTAGTATATATGGGAAACAGTGGACCTACGGAAAGTGATGCCATTAAGGATGAGGTAACGAAGCTAATTTCTGATGGACTGGAAAGGAAATTACTGAACGTCCTCCAAGATCTGTTATCCTCCAAGCCTCCTGAACATATGGTATGTTGAGTTCCATGCGTCACTGCGGAGGCTGAAGTGATATTGATGTCTTTGCTATTATTAATGTTAACTTCATCAGACACCAACTTTTGATGATATTATAATAATCACTTTGCAGGAAGTTGACCTTGCCATTTTGTGGGCAGAGGAGACTCTGATTGAAGATAATTTGGTGTTGGACATTCTTTTCCTAGCTTACTACGAGTCATTTTGTACTTGTAACAGTGAAAACTGGAAAAGCTTGTGCTTAATTTACAAGGTAACATCTCTTCAAATATGTTATGTTTGTTCCTATCTTCTTTTTTCATCCCATCCTTGCTCAATCACACTGACTTCCAGGGAATGTTATTGGGGTCGTATAACTTCGCAAAGCTGGCAATATCGGTTGAAGCAAAAAACTCTCTATATCATTCAAAAGTTCAACTACTTTTTATTCTTATCGAAACTTTGGATCTTGAGAATCTTCTTCAGATGGTTCATAACCAAGTGCCTTTCAGGTATCCACCCCATAGTTGGATCCAAATATTTTCCTTTCCTTTTGTTTTTTGCATACTCTAAGATCACTGTACGCATTTGTTATCAGGCAAGGACATTTTGTATTTTCGTTGGTAGATATTCAAGAAATTGATGGAGTGATTTCAAGTTTCAATGCTACCGAGACAGAAGAAGCGGGTCCGTTGATCCTTGCCTGGGCAGTATTCCTCTGTCTAGTTTCATCACTCCCAGAAAAACAAGAACATAGCTTTCTTGAGGTTCGTGGACTAAAAGGAATCTCTCTCTTATGTTTACAAAATCTAAACTTGATTTTGCAGTAATTTGTTGATTTTAATTCTGATTGTTACAGGAGGTGGATCATGTTGGTTATGTTAGTCAAGCCTTTGAGGCTGCACCCTTGAATTACCTCCTTGAGATTCTTCACAACGACCTCTTGAAGGATTCAGATGTCAGTCACCTCTCAAGAAGTTCCAATAAATTTCTTGATACGTTGTTTTAGTATGTTACGATGCTTCAGAGTTGATTTTATTTAACTTTTACTTTAATGTTCTGATACAGGGTCCTGTTGCTGGTTATCGAAGTGTGATGAGAACATTCATTTCTGCATTTATTGCAGCATTCGAGATTAGTCTTCAGGCAAGTGTTGCACATCCTGGGATAGGTAGTATGAGTGTTTATGATGAGTGACTTGCTTATCCTGTTCCCGTTTCTTTGCAGTTAGAGGATGACACCCTCAACTTGATACTGGATGTCCTTTGTGGGATCTATCGTGGAGAGGTTCGATTACATCATAATACTCTAGGAAACTTTTCTTTTCTTCTTCCGTAATCGAAGATACTGGTAACCCTTTATTTTTCTTCTATTTATTATTATTATTATTATTATTTTAAATTTATTCTCTTAAAATGGTGCAGGAGTCACTTTGCATTCAGTTTTGGGATAAAGGAAGTTTTATCGATGGTCCAGTTCGGTGCCTTCTTTGCACTCTTGAAGGTGAATTCCCCTTCCGCATCGTAGAGACTGTCCGTTTCTTGTCGGCTCTATGTGAAGGAAGTTGGCCTGCAGAATGCGTGTAAGTAAAGAAGGTTTTTTTATGTGATAGTCATGGTCCTCATCTCTCTCCCTCTTCAATGCTATAAACCTACTATGATTTCTAGGACACCTTCTATGATTTTATGTAAACCTACAATGATTTTTGAACAACGGGTTGTAACTTACTTCATTAGATGAAGCAACACAACTTTTACTAGATATTCCAGAAACTTGTGGCTTTTGAATTCCTGAAGTTACATTTTAGCTTCTAGCACTAAAATTTGACTTTCGAGTGACATGGACCCCAAGCGTTTCTGTTTTTCTCGTCCAAAAGATGGTTTATGATGAAGTGCATGTTTAAACAAAAGCTAACACTGGAAACTAGACACACTTGTTGTTGATGTCCCATATCTTCAAGTGTGGCCACTTTATCAACTCTATATCATGCAACCTTGTTTCCTAGTTTATTCATCACAAAGCGGAATGTCCCTAATAATTAAATATTTATATATCGGATATTACTCAGAACACTTTTGCTATTTGTATTTTGGTTTTCCTAACCTTTTTTGCTCTTGTGTCTGTTTATCTGGCGGCAGATACAATTTTTTGGACAAATCAGTTGGTATGTCATCCTTATATAAGGTTCCTGGTGGTATCTCTGCGGAAAATATTTCTCAAATCATTGAGACACAACAGCCACAACATGTTCCTTGGTTTGAGGGTCTGCTAATTCCTAGTCAAACCCGTGGCCAAGTCCTGAAAGTAATTGATGCGAGTACTGCCCTGGTTCGGTGGGAGGTAATTAAACTCCGGATTTTCTGAATGTTATCAGTGGAATTCTTTGTCTTATCTTGTTCTTGTTCCGTTGTTGCTCTTGTAATTTTATTTAATTGCACGAGCTGTTTTGTCTTGAAGTGGTTACTCTAAGTTTTAATTGCTTGTAGTAGAGACTAGAGGGTCTGGTCACAAAAGACGGAACATTAGTTTCGGCTACTAAGGATCTAAATCTACTTTCTCTGATACGCACCGTAAAACACTTTGCTTTATTGCAGGTGATCTACATCTGGAATGTGATATATATGTATTAATACTTCAAGTTCATCTTTTTATTTTTTCTTGGAATGTTTAGGAGCCTCTTCCCCTGTTTGTGGTTGTAGTAAGTAGTTCCTCGGATATATTCGAAAGATGAGATCTCTATATCAGCATCTGCTGTTAGCTTTCACTGCAGGATGTACGGAGGGATACATATGTGCTTCTGAAATTTGGCACCCAAGGTTATGGAGCTTTCAATTATGCTTGAAAGTTCGATTGTTGCATATATCCCGATTAGTATATCAACTGCTTGTCACTAACAGGGTACTTTTATGAAGTATAAACTAAGTTTTGTTGCATCGTGAATTCCCTTTATTAGATTTTTGTTTGGCACTTAATCTTGATTTTGTCTTCCTTTACCAGTGTTTGGTAATTCATCAACAATAGCAACAACCAAAAAAACAACAACCTGATCATAAGGCTGTCCTGAATGTTTTGATCATGTTTCACTTATGTTATTGATTTTGTTCTCCAGCTAACATGTGCGCTCATTCGTGGTGCAGTACATGCAATCTGGAATGTTTGTCTTGCTCCTGCGTTTGGCCAGAGAGTTTTGTTTGAACAAATACGAAGAAATAATTGCTATTCTTGACCTGCTTTCAAGACTGGTGTCCTTAAACACGGTAATATCTTATACATCAAGCTGTTTTATATCTTACTAGACTAGATGTCATCAAATTTCTAGACGGAAATCTTAGCTTCTTACTGATTTGCACTTACTCAAAGTTGTATGGGTCCGGTCGGATCATGTATCCTATATTTTTGTTGAAAAGGGGAATTCTAAAAGATGATCCTTGCTTTTATTCTGTGTTTCGTGAAAATGAAAATAAGTCAGAATTTTTATAATTATTCAAGTTAGAAAAACTATTTAATTAATATAAACGATTACGTCATCAATTAGTTCGTTTCTCTGGAGGATCTATTGATTAAACATAACATAGTAAACAGTAATGACTGGAAGCACTGCATCAGTCCTGGACCACATTTAAGTGTATGTTTTAGCTTAGATTGTGTTAATGAAGCGTGGTTCCGTTTGGTTGGTATCAGGGACAAACCACATATAAGTGTATGTTTAAGCTTCTGTGCTATTGGGGTTGAATAAACTTTTGTAATTTTAACTATTGTTGTAATCTAAACTGCTTTCTCTTTCAGATTGATAATAATTTTAATTATGGTTTGCATGTGATGCTGTAGATATGTTATATGTATTAAGTGATAAGTGTGGAGCTTGTTCTCATCAGACATATAATACGCTGTGTTGTGACAGGCTGTATGTATTGCTTTAATGGACATTGACGATTCATTACAAATTCAAGCAGCACGTAAGAATGGGCATATCGAAAAGAGCATGAGGTATAAGTGTGTATTGCATATTTTCCTTTGTTCATTTTTATTTTATCTTTATTTTGTTTGCGCTGTGATTATCTTTTGGTATCTTATGTTTGATTCTTATTTATGCTCATTGTAGGGTTGATGTGGTTGAGATAATTTGCACTTTGGTCAGAAATTTGCCTTCTAATGTTAGCAGTGCAGCAGTGATGTCCATGAGTGTTTGTATCCTTACGAAGTTGTTAAAGTGGTAAGATATTCCTTATCCTGTTGCTTCATTTCCTTGGATCAGCTGTAACGTCATTTTTCTTTTCTGTTCGTTGAACACAGACACCAACAAACTTCATGTTGTTGATTAGTAGTACCAAATTATGTATATAATTTTTTGGTAAAGATGGGATATGTTCGTTCTGTCAAATGATAATAGTTTACTGGAAAGGGGACCAAGCCGAGCCTTTCGAGGCTTGGTGCCTTAGTACCCAAATCACCCTTCTTACTCACTGAGCTACAGTAGGCAATATGTATATACTAATCCTGCATCCTTAAATACTTCATGATATATGTTTTGGAGAAGACTATTTTTATTACCCCTTTGTAAGATTAACTCTTTATTCAGAGGAAAAGAGAAGTAAAACAAGCAACTGCATACATTTGATACCTTTAGTTAAGTCTAGGTAAGTTCAAAAATATTCACCATGTTGCTACGGAATAATTATGTAAATCTAGACCAGCTTACACCTTGTCTTTGAATTCTACCTGGCTACTAACCTTTTGACTTTGCCATTGTTCCAGCTAAGACAATGTCTTGTTTATTGTACAATACTAATTTTTTTCTTTCTTTTGACTATTGCAGTTCACCTTCCCATGTTTTTGCTGTAGTACAAAAGAAAAATATTTTTGATGCTGCTCTAAGGACAAATAACTTTGGCGTGGGAAGTGACAATTCGTCAAGGTGTCTATATGGCCTTTCTTGTTTTTCTTAGGGTGTTCCCTAAAATAAGATTGCAAAAAAATAAAAATAAAAAGATACTCACTTATGATAGGATAAAGCGCTTGGTTCTACTCTTAGGAAGTAGAGAAGTGTTGACTGAAACACAGTAGTGCTGCTGCTGTTGATTTTACATTATAATAATGCATTATTTGTTTAAGTTGGTCCCTTTTTCTTATCAGTGGCACATGGCTGCTCTCTGGAGGACTTGCAAGAATGCTTTTAATTGACTGTGAGCAGACTGAGGAATGCTGCCTGTTGACTCTTTCAGGTATGTTAAAATTCGAATCACTTGTAGGTGTATTATGATTATTTATCAAGATCTTTATCCTGATACTTCTGCAGTCAAATGGCGTAAGGTAGATATATGTGCTCCAGTGTATATGGTAGCAATGTTATTGGGCCTCTATTTAAGATACAGCATAAACAATTTCTTTATATCATAAAACATGGTTTCATAGTTGCACGAGTTTGGCTAACTTTGTCAATTGTTTATCAGTAGATGTCATGTCAAATTCCAACTCAATTTTATAATTTTTATTTTCTTGCATATACCTTTATTTTATTTTATTTGCTAACTTCTACAACGTTTTCATGCAGTGCTTGGTTTCACAATGCAGCTTGTGGAATCAGGAGCGGAGGACGATTGTGTGTTGGCTCTTGTTGTGTTCTCTCTTCAATATGTTCTAGTAAACCATGAGAATTGGAAATACAAATTGAAGCATGTCCGCTGGAAAGTGACGTTGAAGGTACCATTTGACGATTTCTCTCTTCTAATCCATTTCCTTGTATTAGTAACTCTTAAATACTCTTCTAAAATAGACTTATGTTTTCTTATCTTGGAATTGGTGTATGTCTTTGTTTACTTATGAATTTTGTTTAGTTTTCTTTATGGCCGAATCCCACAACGTTTGCATCTACACCTTATGTTCTAGGCACTTGAAGTATTGAAGAAATGTATAACATTGATCACAAGTTCACGGAGACTGGGTGCCGTTCTTCGAGATATTTTGCTCTGTGATTCATCCATTCACAATACAATATGCCGGATAGTGTGTATAACCACACAAACATTAGAAGTGAGTAATGCTGCTTTAGATAATAATGTGCTTATAATTTTTTTTTTTTCTGCTTCAAGTTTTTTGAAAGTCAACAAACTTTGAACAGAGATTATATGTCAGCCGTCTGTATGAGGTTAAGGAGATTGAAGGATTACAAGATGCAGTGTGGTCTGCATTAGACATTTTGTTCACGATGCTTGCTGCGTTCTCGAAGGTTAGCAATTGGTAAAATTGAGTTACATGTTGTTTGGATGGTTTATATGGTATTGCATTAATGGTTTTCTGTCTGCTGGTTTTTGCTCACTTATTTTGTATCTCAAAGCTCTCTTTAACCCCTGTGGGAAATAGCTTAGTGGTTAGAATTATGTTTGTGTGCAGTGTGATTGTGTTCACACATAATTTTTTTTAACCGGGTTTAGTTCATTGAGTTTGTCCTAAGTGTGCAGTATCCTGATGTTGTATCTATAACTGCCACTCTTGACAATTAAATTATTTTGTTCCTAATCAAAACTATTCATTACTTGTTTCTCTACGTGGTATTGCAGGACGCTGTATCCAGCTTGCCAGCCTTTCACCAAGCAATGTTGTCATCTGCCACCAAACCAATTCCTGTTGTTACAGCAGTAATGTCTTTGATATCCTACTTCCATGAACCAGTAAGAGCTATCCCTACTCACAAATTGGAATTTGTTGTGCTTCAGTTTATGACTATCTTTTCCGTACTTTTCAGTTCATTTTTCCTTGGATGGTATTCTACAGTTATTTAGGTAATGCTTATTTTTTTTGTATGTACAAAATGTCAAGCGTAGTCAAAATGTTTCCAACATGTAGTAAGTTTTTATCTAAAGATTCTGAACTACGGTCAAGTACTCCTCGTCCCTTCCAATGCTAAGAGTACGGTTACTAATTTTGATCATGAACATTTTTCGGTACTGTATATTTTCAAATCCTATTCAGAGTAAATTGCTGTCTGGACTGTTCTTAAAATCTAGTGGGAAGTGCAGACTGTGTTTATACTTCATGCCGCCATCAGGTCATGTTAGGAAGGACAACTCATAAGACCAATGTTAATGAAAAGTGAATTATACTATCCTATGATGAAATATCTGACTTGGTGCCCCATGCCTTTTTTTTTTCATAGTGTATACCAATGTGTGGAGAAGGTGATTGGTCACAATGAGATGTTGCCTTAGCGGAGTTCTTTTAGACAGAATTTAGAGGAGGTACAACAGTTATTCTGTGGTCTTCAATAGTAGATGACTAGGTGATGATCGTGCTGCATATACAATTTTCTAGGCGCGGCTGTCATGTTGTCATTCTATTCAGTAGTGTTAGACAAGTACATGACATCTTCTGTTACACTACATATCCTGAACAAAAGCTGTTTCAATTTGTTTTCCTGTTCCATTGATGTAAACTAAATAACTGCTCTCTGTGACTCATATTCTTTTATGTTGGTAAATCCTCTGGGTGTACTACGAGTTATAAGGTTGATTAAACCGTGTTCTGTTACAGAGAATACAAGTTGGTGCTGCGAGAGTTCTTTCAATGCTATGCATCATGGCAGAGAATGCACACCCATATTTGTTTGGAAGTGTATGCCTTGTTTCCGATGATGCGCAGGTATGGTATCCTTAGGTTTTCAGTAGAATCGGTGCTTCCCCTTCTTTAGTGTTGATCATGAAATCATGTAACTAATTCAGTTTCCGGTCAACAACTTAATCACTTCAGATTCGAGATTTGAGGTACTCTATTTGTGAGATCCTCTGTGAGGAAACACCAAGAAATGAAGATTTAGTCGTTGCTATAGTTCAACTATTAACTTCTGCAGCACAATATCAGGTTTGTTTTCTTCTAATCTATCTATACTGTAAGTTCACTTGATTACATCAGCTAATATTATAAAGGTAGGTTACTAGCAGAAACCCTTGAGGTTGTTCGCTATTAGAGGAGGAAATATTGATTTTTTTCTTTTACGTAGGTATTTCGGTGGCAAGTATAGGTCACTCTTTGCTGTTTTTTTTTTTTTTTTTTTTTGGGGTGGGGGGTGGTTGGTGTTGTTTCTTGTTTGTCAGTTTAGGAAGCATAAGTTGAATTATTGGTCAATCTTAAAAGAGCTCAAACAGTCAAACTTAGATGAGCATGTATTCATGGTCATCCTGTTGGTGAAACCAGAAACATGGATTGGGCTCGTGACATAGTTTTGCTATTTTTGTGTGTAGCAGATATTAATGAGTCTTTGTTTGCAGCCTGCGTTTCTTGTATCCATAGTATCCACCAAAGAGGATGCTGAGGTTCAGCGGGATAGTAACGGCAATTCAAAACAACTTTATTCTTCATCTGGACAAAGCATTATAGATGCGCTTATGCTATATTTTAAAAGATCTGAGGATCTTATCATACGGTATGCAGTCTGGACAGGGGTCCTCATTTTTGTTTGTTCATTTTTATATAACAGGGCTTCACTTAGCTTGTTGTAAAACTTGAAAGGTGGTTTTCAACCAGATTTGTTAGCTTTTCTCTTGCTGCAGGCGTCCGAAGTTATTGTTAAGTGTCCTCAATTTCATAAAGATTCTTTGGCAAGGGGCTACCCAGTACATGCAGATCTTGGAGGTGTTAGAGAACTATGGAATGTTTTGGAAGCAGTTGCTATCCTCTGTTTCTGCGTTTGCAACTGCTTCACATGATGATATGCCTGAAAAGGAGATAATGTGTTTGGCATATAAATATCAGTGTCATTCTGCTGTATTTGAAATTATGGCGTATGCCATGTTCTTGAAGAGAAAAGTACAGCAAGCTGAGCCTCTTACCAAACAAATATCTGCACTACCAAAGGAGATGATGGATAGCATTTTTACCGATACTCTGGTAGCCTGGTTTGAGAGTTCAGTCATGGGCAACCTGATAACATCGTATGCATCTTGTGGATATGATACCAAAATATTCTTACAGGCGAAGGTAAACTAACTATTAGTCTTTGTTTTTGTAGATTTGTGTACTGATTTTTCGGTTTAGTTTTTTACGTATCTTATACACTGAGTTAGTTTGGTTGACATCAGCAATCTCTCTAGATTTTTTTGTCTTGGATTTCTGGAAGGAGTGATAGTTGACATTCAAATATGTTGATGTGATCAAATTTGAAGTATATATGTTACATAAGTCTTTAAAATAGCTGAAAGAGTCCATGTTTGTGAACATTTCTATAAGCTGAGCACAGTGTCTGTGGCTTCCTTTTTGTTTGAGAAGTACTATTCTGCCTATATTCTATTTAGCTATCAGCTGTACCACCTATCACATAAAAGTTTGATGTCTGCACCCATTCACGAGTTTAATATGTTGTGCATCACTATAATGTTCACAACAATGTTAAATTGTTTTTTTCTTCATATCACTATAAGTTGTGATAGATATTTTTCTGGAAGACATCTCTGAAGGTTATTATTTTGATTAGTTGTAGTCTATTTTCTTTGTACACCAGTTACGCTTATAGATTTCTTGTTAGCATCTGCAGATTGCTTCAAGTTTGTTCATCATTCATGTGATGGAGAAGTTAATAGGTGGTAATGGTGGGAGTTTATCTTTATCATTAATTAAAAATATTCAAGACATATCTAAAAAGGTTGGTGCTGTATGGGATCTCTGAGTTTTTTGATTACCATGTCATATATTCCCGAAGTCCAGTAATCGGTGATGCAACAGCTTATGTTTATACCTCCTCTAATTACTTACACCAGTTTTTAATTGTCTACTTGTGTTATGTTTTTTGTTTTTCACAGTTTTTTGAGCAACCTGCATTTTCTGAACTGTTAGCTCAGTACTCCTTGCGTGGTTACAGGTATAGTTTTTTTCCACGTCATTGTTCATAAGAGTTTTTATTTTTTCTGCCTGTATTGCACATGTATTAGCTTTTCCATCTCAATCTGTTTGCATTTACTTGAACTAGGCGTGGCTTTTACAAGTGGATAAGGAGTGAGAGGTTTTTCTCGTTGTTAATGTTTTTAGGTCATCGCAGTGGCGGTCATGTCATAGTTAATTTCTTGAGTGCTCAAATGTCTTTACTTTTGTTGCTCTTAGAATGAGAAGATACAACCGCACCATAAACGTTTCTTCAAGCTCTCTGACAGTTTATCTTTCTCGATTCTAGAAATAAAATCGTCTATGTTCGTTTCTAAGAGCATCTTCGTTTTCAATGTTTGGGTTGTTCTTCGTATTTCTTATGCATCAACTAGATGTTTGCATTTGATTTGCCTCAATAAAATCTTAAAACCTAATCCAAACCATATGCACAAATCTGTTCCTTCCCTGGCTTTTTTGTTGATTACCATTTATGATACGTATCATTATCATCTTGTCTCATAACTCATTACCTTGTCAACCTTGTCCATTTGCTTCCTTTGTTAAGCATGTGGTTTAGTATTGTGATTCTCAGTTAATTTAGATATTGAGTGCTCACTAATTTTTAATTTCGACAGTCTTTATTCGTTTAATATTTGATTAGGTCATCCAGTCCCTGCTTATTGAAAATGTTCTTTTCAGTAGTTACTTTGAACCCTTATCCATATTCATGGTCAACACAGTAACACTTACTCCTAAAATATAGTGTATTTTTCGAGTTTAAGTTTGTTCGCTTAGGACCTTTCTCATATGCATTTCGATCACCCTTCTCACAATTTTCATTACAGCTTATCATGGGAATACATTGTGTAATATAGTTTGGATTAACTTCGTTTATGCTGGTGATTATCTCTTTCTGTTTGCAGCGAGAGGAAACAAATGAAGACATTAATTCTGAGTGATCTCTATTTTCATTTACAAGGGGAGCTAGAAGGGCGAGAGATAAATCCTGGACCATTCAAAGATCTTTCTGATTTTCTGCTTGGATCGAAATTTGCGCAGAATGATGATCAGAAGTGCAACATGGACATTCTCGCAACTCTTAATGGTGCATGCTTCTTTGATAGTGTGCATCTACAAGCAGATTTGGGATTAGAAATTTGGGATCATTCCGACTGGAAGGCGTCAAAGGCAATTGCTGAAAGGATGTTGCTTTGCATGAAAGAGGCAAACTCCATGTTAGCTCTTGCAGGTTCCAAGCTTTCTGCATTGAAGGCACTGACGACAATCATATCTATGCATGGGGACAACGTGAGTCTTGATAACTTTCTTCCGTTATCGACAGTGCTTAAACTTGGAAGTTCATATGCAATATTAGGCTATAGTATTATCTATTATAAGTACTGATAAGTGAAAAGAAGAATTATATACTTAATATCTATGCATTTGGTAAGAAATTTTAAAATTAATGAAGGTGCCATGATGAAAAATTGCCATTTATTCATTCCAGCATGAAATAATATCGATAACACTAGGGAACGTTGGTTTTGCAATATATATATATATCTGACATTACTAATCATATTCTTAGATGTAATATCCATGAGTATTCTGATTCTTGCCTTTTCTCTTTATAAGTATGACTTATCACTCCTTGTTTACTTGCTATTTCAGTTTGCTGAAAGAAAGACAGTATCAGGTGGTGGGGGAATTTCAGAGCCTCTCCTTGAGTCATGCATAGAACACGTTTGCAAATGTTTGCTGGGGACTGTGGGATCGCTAGTTCCATTTTTGGCTGCATCCATGGATATCCTTAATTTCTTTGGAGCACAAGTAAAACTACTTCTCCATCTTCTCAGATTTTTATCAAGAACTCGTGCAGAAAAACCTAACAAGAAACTACCATTGTCGCTGAGCATTCTTCTCTTGAAAACCGTTGGTGCTGGCCTGAGGGGGTTGAGTAGCATATCATCAACTGTGGGGCTTAGGACACCAATGAAGCTCTTACTTATGCTACTGCTTACATCAGTTAAGTTCTGTTACCCTGGCCCAGATATTGAAGATAAGCCAGATATCCAATCAGCCGAAGCCTCTTCTGAGTTGTCTCTCCTGAGTCTGGGTTTGTTACCAATTCTTTGCAACAGTATCGAAACTGCGGAGTATTGTACCCTTTCCCTAGCTTCTATGGATTTGATATCGAAAGTTTTCTTGACCCCCAATACTTGGCTGCCCGTCATACAAAAACATCTTAGGTTGCGTGTTGTCATACAAAAGCTTCTTGAAAAGGATTCTCTTGGTTCCATTCCCATAATTTTCAAATTTCTTTTAACCCTTGCAAGAGTTACAGAAGGTGCTGAGATGCTTCAAGCCTCTAATTTTTTCTCATCTCTGAAGGTATTATTTGCTTGGTCAGCAGAGGGGAAACCATTCCTAAATATTCAGGATGAGTTCCTTCTTTCTACTTCTTCAGTCCAAGATGAAAAACATCAGCATGTCTGGGGACTTGGCTTGGCTGTAGTCACAGCAATGATTAATTCTTTGGGAGATGGTGCTTGTGTTGATTTTGTGGAGAGTGTGACTCCATACTTCTCCGAGCACGCTTATTTGGTGTTCTATTATTTAAATGCACCAGACTTTCAATCTGGGGATCACGATAGGAAGAGAGCCCGGACTCGGAGGCCACAAACTTCTTTAAGTGGTCTGAGAGAAATGGAGCAAACACTGATGATAATCTGCGTTCTTGCCAAACATCGGAATATATGGGCCCGTACCATGAAAGAAAAGGATTCACAGTTACTAGAAAGAAGTATTCATCTTTTAGCCTTTATTAGCAGGGGACCTCAACGTGTTGGGGAATTTCCAAATAAGATTGCACCTTTGTTATGCCCTCCATTATGCCAGGAGGAGGTTGAGGACAATGGAAGGCCTTCATTCCTAGGCAGCAAGAGCGGATGGTTTGCAGCTTCACCACTTGCATCGTCTCAAAGTAAAGTTTCTGCTCTTCTGAGCTCGTCAATGGTTTCACTGGCCAAGAATCCCTCAACAGAAAACACAGTAACAAGTCAAACTCGATTCTCTGATACTGCTGCTATTCAGATTTATAGAATAGCGCTGCTTCTTCTGGAATTTCTGTGTCTTCAAGCTAAGGGAGCAGTTAAAAGGGCACATGAGGTGGGGTTTATTGATCTTGCACATTTTCCCGAGCTTCCCATGCCTGAGATTCTACATGGGTTACAGGTAAACAACTGTATGGATTGTTATATGCCGATATGCTACTTTGATTAAACCTAGAATGTCTACGATTAGCAACTGCTCTTGCACTGGTGGTCGCAAGTGTCCCAAATAGTCCTCATCAGCTTTTATTGCCACAAAGCATCTGGTTTGCCATTCCACAACTGTCAAAGCTGTGTCTTTGACAACTAATGAGTTGCCGGTTTCTAAAATTCCTGAAAAATGACTTGAAGGGAAGGGAGTCTTCAAAAGATGAGGAGTATTTTCCCTTGGATGTAACATAACACTTTACAGATATTAGATACTCAAAGACCTTTTCTTTTTCTTCATGCGCAGGATCAAACGATTGCAATCGTTACTGAAATCTGTCTGGCCAACAAGAAGTCAAAGCATATGCACCCTGGTGTCCAAGAAGTATGTGTCTTGTTGCTGCAGTTAATGGAGAAGGCATTGTTCTTGGAACTATGTGTTTCACAGATTTGTGGAATAAGACCGGTACAGGGTCGTGTTGAAGATTTCTCAAAGGAAATCAAATTGCTGATAGAAGGTATGCGATATTGGTATTTTTTCATTGATATTTTTATTTGTCAGTTAATCTCATATTGTGTTTCTGTCTCTTTTGGTAGTGGCAGAGCAGCATGTTTCACTGAAAGCATCAGTGAAGTCATTGATACAGGCCATATCACTTGTGTACCCTGGTTTGTTGCAAACAGAGGGATTTTTGTGATCTTTTCAAGTGGTAATATAGGTGTAGAGAATCAGACATCGTAGAATTTAAAATATAAAATGTAACTTAAACATGTGTTATAAAATTGAATGTAACATAAAATGTCCCAAGGTTTTGTATCATCCTTGCGTAGTAATATTTTCCCATCATTTTTCCTTCCTTTGTAAATATCTTAAGGATTTTTTTTCCTTCTAGTGAAACTTAAATACCCCTGGGTACATTTTGGAGGATTCTGAGTTAATAATATTCACGTTACATGATTAAGTCAGTTAAACTGGTTGACGGGTTATTACCTAGCATTAATACTACTATAATATCATTTTTGTGTCTGAATCTGTATTGAATGATACTACAAATTTCGGGTCGAAGACTAGCTAGAAAGTAGCTTTCTCCAGAATTACTGGCTGTGCAACCTTACTGCTTTTCCCGTTATCTTGAGCAGTGAACAAGCATGAACCTGACTTGACCAATTCACTATTAACCTACCTTTTTTCTTTGAATCTCTCAGTCCAGTTTCCAAGCCTGCAGTTGATTAGTTGAGAAACGTGAGGGTAAGCAGCTGAGATATTTTACAAGAAGACTGTATTCATAACAAGGGATATAAGGAAAAACCTGAATCTTGCCACTGGATGAACCTGCATAAAGCATTTCTCCATCAGAATCCGATACCAAACTTGTGATTTTTGAGCTTTCTCTTCCACCCACCTTTTTAATGGAAGCAACTCTAACAAGTCGTTCCCTTAAATAGATATCAGTAATTCCACTTTTAGTTCCTACAAACACAAAGTCATTGTTGGCAGTTATGCAGTGGATGTCGGATCCTGTTGGTAAGGTTGTAATAACTTCCCTTGTTGAGAGCGAGAACACCTTCAATTCCAAGTTGATTTATACCTTAGTACAAATTACAGAAAAAGATGTATGGTTTTGTTCAAACAGTAGAATGATGATTGTTCTGATAACTTTGTTAGCGAGATACCTTTCCGGCTGTGCCATCAACTGAAGAACCACCAGCAAAGAGAAGATCTTCATGAATATAAAGGGCATGAATGGCCTGTTTCCCCAAGAGCTTTTTAGTCCCAGAAAAAAATGTAGCTGATGTGCCTTTGCTCAAATCCACTTCCTGCTCATGCATTCAGTTCAAAATTTACAAATAGTACTTATACCATTTATAACATGATCATTTCAGCAAACTTACATTACGACAAAAACTGTCTTGTTTGAATTCTATTTTTTTTTTGCCGAAAAATAGAAATCGAACAACAAACCCATTCATAACATGGATAAATATTCCGTTACCTGAATACTGTAATTAGTGCATCCACAGTACAGTTTACTGTTATTAATGATGAGGCACTTGACATTTTTGTTGAAGTTAATTTGTTTTGGAGTTCCACTCCAGTTGTATACCTGCAACCATAAGCATTGATTGATAATAGTAATTTGATTTAAGAAATCACACCGAATACGATTTATATGAATGGGACAGCCGGGCAACTGATGACCGACCTTGACGCCAGTTGCTTGGGAAGCAAAACAAGCAAAGCTAGCATTAGCTGCTAACCCAAGTACCACCTCTTTCACATCGTGAACCTCAATACAATGAATTTCATCTGAATTGATTGTCCAAACCTAGAAGCAGGGATGAGTAAAGTAATGATTGAAGGGCAACATAATCAGAAACTGAGGATCTATTTTGTGAAATATACGGATGCACTTACTCGAATTGTTTTGTCGAGTGACCCACTGTAGAGCTTGTCACCTGATGATGGAATGACCAAGCATGTGGCTGCTTTTGTATGCTCACGAACTTCTTTAATCAACCTTAATGCGCTTTTCCCAGCTTCCCAAACCTGGATGCATACCGAAAACATCATCATACAATTAGCATTAAACACCATATAACTTTTTAGGTTGATCTAATAGCTAAACTGAAATATTATGTTTTTTACTCATATGAATGGCAATTGCACCCCACCTTTATAGTTCCATCAGAATGGCTGCTAAACATTCGACCTTTTAGATGAACCAAGGAAAGAACTTCCCCATTGGCGCTTGACTCTAACTCCCCCGCTTCAACACAAGACCATAAATCTTTCTGAAAACAAAGTTGACTTTAGGACTGAAAATCATGTGCCTCTCTCTGTTAGTTGAAAGGATGGTAAAAAATGTGCTCACTGCATCAACGGATGACAGGTTCATTAGTGCGTTAAGTATATCTCTGACCACTATCGAACTACTCTTGAGCTTTCTCAAGGATTTGCAAATGCTTTTGGCATACATTCCAAGTTCTTCGAGGGCATCTGAATCAGTAGAAAAACATCAGTTTATACCACTTGAAGTAATGGTTTAGCAGAGTTGCGATACCATATGTGGTGGTAAATATTTACCCTGATTATTAATAAAGCATCTCAAAGCCAAAGCGGAGAGAATCTTCTCTTCGAGATTTCTTGATGATTGAAGGACGTTGATAAGTGGATGAAGCAAGCATTGTCGTGCAGTATCTCTAACTCCAGTATCAGGAAGATTACTAACCGTGTGGATGAGCCACGTTGCAACTACAAGGCATGATCTTGTCATCTCCAAAGAGTTACTGTTGATGCATTCTTCTAGAGCTTTGAAAATGGATCCTTTTTCATGGTTGCAAAGAGCGAAAGCTACATGTTTCTCCCATGAACTTGCTACCTTTTCCTCCTCAGCCTATTAGAAGGCGCACATCGAAATGGTAAAACAGAAAAACATCATAAACGACACTAAACTGTTAAAAGTCATGCTATAGGCCAAAATGAAAAAGTAATACAATATCTCTTTTCCTGGGATAGAGGGAGTATAAGTTTTGTAAGTTACAAAGTCAACACAAACCATTATCTCTATTGATTCATTTTCCTGTTCTCTGTATTTTTCCGCTTTTATTAATGCATTGTAAGTCTGATCAAAGCCTGCTGTTTTAAGTAACCAGGCTTCGGTAAGAGATGTCCCTGTTGCAGACAACCGTCCAGAAAGAGATAGCAATGCATCTAGAGCCATGACTTGAGATGAAGGGAAATCTTTTCTGCGAAGTGCTTCAATGAGTGCTTCTATAGCTTCTTCTCTAAAAATACTCATCTTCCGAGGTTCAACCTGAAAATAGAAATTATAAAATTGGATTCAACTAGCACATAAGTTTTAAAATGACTGCCATATCTTTTATATAGTGCGGAATATCTTTAAGTATAAATGTTGCAAACCAGGAGATCAAGTTGGAGTAGGAGACTGGCAATGGCAGGTTGCTGTTCCATTGGAGCCATCTGTAGGTACACAAGAAAGGTGTGCATGGTACTAAAGGTTCCTTCATCTTTAATAATCTGCAAAATTTGGTTGCAGAATGTCCTCCTGAGACGTATAAACGAACAAGTTAATTTTAACACAGCGATTATATATAAGAAATGAAGGAAACAGTGATAGTTTGAAGTACCTGATCAAAACCAACAACTTGGTAAAAGCAAAAAATTATTATAGATAAAATAAACATGGAAGACGTACCTGTTCAGGCAGACCAACTCATGTAAAAACTCGATACATATGCCTTTTACGTTGTCATTGCTGGCATGAAACAGTTCAAGAACATGAGCCAACTCAGCTCTACTAGCTATCAAGTTTCTGCAACTTCTGTCTGCTCGCATGCAGCTTAGAAGTATAGACACGACAGATTGTCTTCCCTCTGTTCTGTCTGAGCACCTGAGCAAAGAAGGAAGTCCATTTGCTGAAATAACACTCGATGCATTGATCGACTTGCTGCTTTCATCTCCTCCGCTGAGTATTTGATCAAGCATGGCAATTGAAGCATCCTTGGGATACATTCCTAATTGAAAATCATCCAAATCTTCGTTTCTGCTTGAGACTACTTGAACAAGGGATGGTATCAGGTCATGGACAAATAGCTGAGCATATGTTGGTCTTAGTTGGTAAATAAGAACGGCAGCCTCAGCTAGACCATTTTTAAGAAGAGTAGCTAAACAATCAATGTCAGAATTCACACTTTTAAGAGTCTCGCCAACAGTTTCATCCACAAAAGCAAGCTCAGATAGAACATAAATAGATGTTCGGAGAATTTCTCTGTTGACCGAAGCCGAAAGTATTTCCACAAAGCTATTTATTATTGTAGGTTTCGAAAGATAAGATTGGACTCCTGGATCATTTTTTGAGTCTTTCCATATCCTCCCTATCTTCATCACAGCTGCTTCACAGTCTTCTAAATTCTCTGAAGTGCATAGACATGAAATGAAAGGCTTTAAACCGTTTATAACAATCTCAGAAGCAGCTTGTGAAATGACACTAGTTGGCGATGTAGAAACTGCAGCCCGCATAAACCGGTTGCTCTTTTTGTTGACATAATGATCTGCAAATAGAGGGTTTGGAAGGCTAGATTCTGTTAAGTGAGTGGTTACCAATGGAAGTTCTCCTGAAGATTGGTTGCTGGTTGGGGTTCGGGGTGTTTCCGAGTATGAAAATTCTTGGGCTAGATCAGGATACTGTTCTTTCCAAAAAGTGATTAATCTCTTTAACACATAATTTGTTTTGGGGAGTAAAGTTGCCGAGAGAGGTTGGCGTGTAATGGGGCATGTAGTATTTCCTCTTTTTAACCATTCTTGAATCGCTCTTCTTTCATATGTTTGACCAGTTTCAAGTGTCACTGGATCACCTAGAAGCTGTCCTGTAATTGAACATATGAAGTCCTTTGGTGGTCTCCCATGTGGAGTCAACTTTCCTGATGAAGGTGTAGCAGAGTGGCAACTTTGGTTTCCATCTTCAGTTTCATCAAGATAGCTGCATAGTTGAAAAATCTTTTTGTCATAAATGACTAGAGAACCCACAAAGAAAATTCAATTGTATACAACTGTCAGATGAACCAAGTGAAGTTATAGTTTTGCAGTAATTTTGTAGACTTTACCAATTAGGAGATGCCGAAGTTATTATATCTCCAAAACTGAGGTTACGCCGGCAACTCAAGTTCTTATTGTCATGTTTCTGCAGGCCATGAGTGCATAAAGCAAAGTCAGAAGGTTAATTTCAAATACTACCATATGTAGCAAGAAAATTAATGTTGAAGTTGTCGTACAATCATTTCACCGTCAAAGCCTGCTATACTGATGCTGGAACCATTGCATAGATGAGGTAATGTGGGCAGGGATTTTGAATTGTTTGGATCGCTGAAGCGACTGGATGAAAGACGCAAGATGGCTTCAGGAACTCGTTTACCACGTATATCTGTCTTTGGAGATAAAACCTTTAGGCTCTTGGGAGAAGTAATTGGAGAGGTAGCCAAGGGAGAATTTGGATGAGTTTTCAGTGCCGTTGGTTCAATTTGTGACCTGTTACTTGCATTCTCATTCTTTTGCATATTATCCGTTACAATGCAAGGTTCAGATTCAGTATTTATATCCATGTCCCCGTATGAGGAGTCATAATCATTTTCATTTTCCTCACTCGCGCCTCCCTGGTAACGAAAACAAAGCTAAGAGATTCAAAATTTGAAAAAAAAGATACAAGCATAATAAGCACATCTCTAAATCACAAAATTAACATACTTTAGGAAGTGGTTTCGGCGAAATGTCTAATCTTGGTGTAGAACTCGAAGATTTATTCAATCTGTCAGTCAAGACCATAAGAACACTTAATCAAGTTACTTATTCTGTCAAACTGAGATAAATTCCTTATCAAATACTACAAAGATAACTTGCATATAGTGCCAAATTGAACTGAAAAACTGTAGGAAGCTAACCTGCTATTTCTTTCATTCTCCTTATCTTTTAGATATGGAGCAAAACCAGCATGTGTGGGTAAGATAGGACCAAATTTCACATAATCTGGAATCGAAGAACTCACTTCATGCAAAGGTGTCATTGGAGGTTCGGCAATAGGAAGCATGGGAATGGCTTTCTTGCTTGTTGTGGAATCGTAGTTCAGACAATCTTTATAGTACTTTGCATAAAGCATGGTATTCTCATCCAATGCATGCCCGTACAGCTGCTCCAGCTTTCGCAGTTTCTCAGCTTGATCAGGTCTCATTGTTAAAATCAGTGATTCATTAAAGAACTGATCGAAATCGGCAGTGAACGACAAATCAGTGGAATCAGGAATTAATTCCATCACAAGCTTGTGCTTTGCCTCTGAGTACCACCCAATAGTAGAACTCATATGTGGTAGAAACAAATTTTTCCATAGCTCAGGAGCAAAATCAATCCGTGAAAAAAACGGGTCAACAGAAAACATCTCTAGAATGTGAAGAACAGAATTATGAACGTTATTTCGCATTTTCCAAAGGAATGCAAGGTTAAGGTGCGCCCAAGCCGAGAGATAGAAATTCGGGACTCCAGCAGTTTTCTTCCTTGAGTTCAACATTGCACAAACCTGCAACATTTTCTCAGCATGGTCTAATTGTGCAAGTTTAGTTTCGACATTAGACGTATTAATCGCTTCTTCTAGTGCATCGATACCCCAGTCTAAGTTCGCTAAAACTGCCTGTTCGGAGTACTGTACTTCTGACTCTTTATCGCCACCCCCTTCTTCAGATGCTAACCTCTCTGCACATTGTTCCTTGTGTTGAATCCTTTGTTCCTTGTTAATCAACCTATCTTGAATAAAACTTCCCACAGTTGCTATCAAGAACTTTACTATGTCCTTTTGGTCTACCGGGAACTTGTACCGTCCAGCCATTTCTTACTTGTGATGATCAAAATTTACTCTAGTACAATACGCTATGTTCCCTTTATTAAAACTTCTGCCGAAAATCAATTACAAGCTCAAATATTATTCAAACTAATTGATTTTAAACAAGAATTTGCAAGAATCAGCAGTAGGTTCTTAAAGAGATAACTTAAATTCAAGACCAAAATGAAAAACAAATTCCAAGAATAAACAATATTTTACCATTAGAGAAACTCCACGAAAATGGGGTATGAAAATCTTCCGAGGATGACTTTTCCAAGAACGAAAAACGAATTCCTCGTTAGCAAATTATAGCAATGAAGAACTAGAGATAGAATTTAAGCAAATTTAATTAGCTTTGGATTGTTAACTATGGTGAGGTAGATAGACGAAAGAAAGCCGGATTTGACTGTCACTCTAATTGCCGGCCTATTTTTGATTCGTAGGCACATCAAGGTGATGATATAAGCAAACTACTTCTGATTAAACATATTTTATTTGGTTTTATATTAACAATATTTTTCAATCTTAGTATTATTATACTGATGTTTAATTTTGATAGGCTTCTTTTGTTTCCCAACGACTAAGAAATACAATAAACTTCTATTTTAACTTCACTATAATAAAAAAGAGACTGACTACCTACCAAACCTGGTAGCTAGATGTCACGATCTAAATTCGCGGCTTTTATTTTATCATAGGCTATGATCCGGCAGTATAATGGTTCGGTGAATTAACTTTACTTATTTATACTTCAGCCTAGCATGCTTATATCAAAGCACGTTTATATTCAATTTTTTAGACACTTAGTAACGAAAGATTTTAATTCTTTTCTCTCAACTCGTAATGTATCCCATATTGCATTAGAGGTTTTGTCATGAATCAAACTAACAAAATCAGCTACACAATGAACACAAAGATATAATGCAACAATCCCATTTTATTGCATCAAAGGAAGATTACAAAACTTGTCCATCAATGGACTACACATGCCAATCATCCTCTTCGTGATTGCCTAAACACTCACTAACTCTCAATGGTTCTACATCCGAACCCACTGACTCTAAACTCTCTCATATAGAGCTTATTTGATCCCTAGCCTATTTATGCTACAAGGATCAGGCTAAAATCGTGTGCAACCAATTGCACAGGCCTATGGACAACCATGTGTCCATAGGCAGTTATCCTAACCGACAACTAACTTCTTTAACTGCCTACTTTTGTGCTGTGTAATTGGGGATGCAACACTTGTACTTGGCAGTTAGGAATGCCAAACATGGTTATAAGCCTTTATAACCGTTCCAAGCCATCTTCATACTCTGCCACGCATGTAATGTTCGTAACCAACTCATAACCGCCAGCCTGAGCCGTTGTTGCGCTCTCGAGTACGCATCAGCCTGTTTTGCTGCTTTCTCGAGAAAGCATCAACTCCTCGCGCTGAACCCTCGAGTACGCACCAATCTGTTGTGCCACTTCCTCGAGTATGCATAAGCTCTACTCGCATCACTTAGCCGAGTAAATAACCATAATGACGTATTTAGCCTGCGCCATTGCTGAACTCGCATTGCCTAAGCCTTGGCATAACTTAAGGCTAATGCACAAGACATCGCATGACTGGTCTTGCACCCTTGATCCATTTCTTGAGTTGGGATAACTCAGGATCCTCGGGTATGCACCGTTGCACCATCAATGTTGCATATGTCAATGGACTTTCTTGTCTAAGCTTAATGTCGCTGCATCGTTGGATGAATGTAGCTTCATTTGCTAGGACGCTTGACTTACCGATCACAGACCTCCCTCACCCAATCCATTCTTCGTCCTCGAAGAATGCAATACTAATTCAAGTTATCCTGAATTACTTGGCTTAGCATGCTACTGAGCATATCTCAGAAATCAGCAACCACCTCGTCTATTCTTGCCAAAACTTACTACCTAGTACCATGTACTAACACATAGCTTACTTCCTTGTCAATGATCCTACAACCTCGCACCCTTAGTTGTTACGTTGGCCTACGCTCCAACTCTAGCTTCAATCTTATATCAATACCCAAATGCAAATTTGAAATTCTTCTTAGCCAATTCCCGGAATCAGGCTTAAAATTCAACTGAATCATTTTGCCTAAGTGTACACAAGCAATGATTCCAACGATCTCATAGATCATGACCATAGTCTTTTTCCTTTCAACACCGACTTTGTTGCATTCTAGCAACCAACATGACTTACACAAAACTTGGTCTTCGTCTTCAATCAGCTTTGCTGGCTCGTGACTTGGACTCCATCCATGAGAACGCATCATCTATCTATGTTGTTTCCATGAGGAAGCATCAGCTATTCATGTCACTTACCTGAGAATGCATCAGTCATTTATGATGCTTCCCTGAAAATGCAACAACTTAGTCACTTGCATGCCAAATAGCCAATTCTTTGCTTGCATTTTCGCTTCATCGTGATTAAAATGCATGAATGTTTGTATAGTCATGACTTAGAAACCAGGGACATCCCACCGTCTATCTTAGACCAGGCTTCCTCTTCACGCGCCTTTGAAACCAACAAAGGCCTCACTTGATCTTTCGAACCGCTATGCTTTAATGTATTGGAAAAACATCATGTTCTTCCAAGCCATGAGTCAATCTTAAATCATATCTTTGATGGACTTACTTCTACATTCTTGTTGTGTTACTCCATGCCGTTGCTGCCAATAAGTTGTCGCACTTATACATAACTCATAACAATCAAACTCGTCTATGCCACTAAAATGATTTACTGCTACTTCCATCTCTCCTATTTACATACTTTGGCTTAATATGTTGTGTAGTATCTTCCCACGTGAACTAGTTTTACTTCGAGTGCAAGGAGACAAGGGTTTTACTCGAATACCCTCATTCACTACTACCTTACATAGAGAGACTTACTTCCACCAAGGTCTACACGACCCAAAACTGAAAAGTATGCCCAATTGGCAAAGCAAATACTGTCATCAACTGATTGCAAACTCATAAGACCCAACAAGTCTTGCAATAGTGACTTCATTCTAGCAATCTTAGCAACAAACAAGGAAACAATACAATACCAATTTGTCATCAATGTTGCAATCACATTGCCACATTCATTCTTCCAACTAACAAAGTTCCTTCGCGACTCCCATAATGAAATAAAATATAATTGGTACTTTGTTGAATATTCCTTCAAACTGAGGCATTTATGTTGCTGTAGATTTCATGAAGATTTCAAGAATGACACAATACCATTCTTATGCATTACCACTTCTTCGTCTTTCCTTCTCCATGCCTCTATACTTCTCAAGCGCAAAGTTCTTAAGCATCATATTTTATGACGCCGGCGTGTATATGCAAGTCTAGATTACATCTCTGGACGCACCACCTATCCATGCCATACTCGACTCCCACTTAGCATATGCTACTGTTGCATATCTCTCGTGCAAGTTAATACCAGAGTATTGGCGTACACCCTTCACATAATTCATGTTCACCTTTGCAAATATGTATTGGACTTGAGTTTGGTGATCCTGAGCATTCCCGATAGATGTTCAGTCTAGTCATATTATCAATGACTATTACGGACGAAAGCGCACCTCTGGTTCCTCTTGTCTTTCTCCGTTGCCAAAATCAGCTAATAACAATTACTGATTTTGTATTCAACAAGAATGCCTGCTATGGTTTACGATCAAATGTAGGTATTTGGACAACCTAGTCCAAGCATTCTGATCCCATCTTCATAAAACAGGCGCTAGCACATTCCTTGTGCACATCTAGCATCAACGAAGAACTTAGAGACAAACGTAAGACCGTGGTGTTCGGTTCTTCCTCAAACTTACGTTTATTTTCTTCAGACTTTCAACAAGTCGTCTGCTAGATAAGAATTGGCCATACAATTCTTCTTTCATGGCATTGCATTACCACGAAAATACTGGTTCACAACCAGACTTAGCATTACCACCAAGGTACATACTTTAAGAGAGAGCTCCAATCTTCCATAATTATGGCTATCTTAAGCCAAGCATTATTCTATCCCATATATAACATACTCCAACTCCTTTTTCTTTGCAAAATCCAATAACATCTTTGAGTTCAGGAATTTTCGCAAATTCCCATTACCCCTTGTAATGATTTGATACTGATTACCCTATGATAATACGCATACCAAATGCTTAATTTTCGCATACTTGTGAGAACATGGACTTTAACGCCTGACTTGCATCATATCAGTCAATATACCCTTATGTCTTTTCACGCCAACACTTAAAACCGGTTTTTAATGCTTTAGCATGTCCATATAACACTTTGGGCCGGAACTTGACACCTTGTCTTGAAAAAATGTAGCCTTTTGTTATATCAAGCTTCACAGCTCATTCCAATTGATCTTTTCTCACAATATCAACTTCTTCTATCCTTCATACTAATGAAACCCGAGCAATTCCTTACTGAATTAACTAACTAATGACACCAACATGAGTAAAAAGAGAGAAAAATCAAGCGAACTGTGTACCAAACACAGCTCTGATACCCTTACTGTCATGAACTAAATTCGTGGCTTTTATTTTGCCTTAGGCTATAGCCCGACAGTACAATGGTTCAGTGAATCAACTTCACCCATTTGCACTTTAGCCTAGCATGCTTGCACCAAAGCACGCTCATGTCCAATTCTTTAGACACTTAGCAACGGAAGACTATTCTTTTCTCTCAACTCGTAATGCATCCCATACTGCATTAGAGGCTTTGCCATGAATCAAACTCACAAAATCAGCAACACAATGAACACAAAGATATAACGCAACAAACCCTTTTTATTGCATCAAAGGAAGATTACAAAAATTGTCCATCAATGGACTAGACAGGTCAATCACCCTCTTGGTGATTTCCTAAACTCTCACTAACTCTCAATGGTTCTACATCCGAACCCACTGACTCTAAACTCTCTCCTATAGAGCTTATTTGATCCCTATCCTATTTATGCTACAAGGATCAGGCCAAAATCGTGTGCAACCAATTGTACAGGCCTATGGACATCCATATGTCCATAGGTAGTTATCCTAACCGCCAACTAGCTTCTTCAACCGCCTAATTTTGTGATGTGTAGTTGGGGACACAACACTTGTACTTGGAAGTTAGGAATGCCAAACATGGTTATAAGCCTTTATAACTATTCCAAGCCATCTTCATACTCTTCCACGCATGTAATGTTCGTAACCAACTCGTAATCGCCATCCCGAGCCATTGTTGCGCTCTCGAGTACGCATCAACCCGTCTTGATGCTTTCTCGAGCAAACATCATCTCCTGGCACTAAACCCTCGAGTACGCACCAGTCTGTTGTGCCACATCCTCGAGTATGCATGAGCTCTACTCACATCACTTAGCCGAGTAAATGACCACAATGACATATTCGGCCTGCGCCATTGCTGAACTCGCATTGCCTAAGCCTTGGCCTAGCTTAAGGCTAATGCTCAAGTCATCGCATGACTTGTCTTGCACCCTTGATCCATTTCTTGAATTGGGCTAACTCAGGATCCTCGGGTATGCACCATTTCACCATCAATGTTGCATATGTCAATGGCCTTTCTTGTCTAAGCTTAATGTCGCTAGGCCACTTGACTTACCGGTCACACTAAGCAAAGAAACATAAAATAAAACGACCTTGCTACACATCTACCGAATTATACACCACTTTTTTACACCCCTATGTGGTATGTCTAAGCCTATATTTGGAATGATAAACCCTTTGTGTCCCGCAGTGGGTCTTGGACTGAATGCCATGAACCGGTACCTCTGCGACACATAGGCGGGGTATTTCGTCGGTGTATAAAACCGATAGATAACTAGCATTTTGAAAAATAAAATTACCCCTAACTAGGGACATAAGAACATGGACAAATCACCTGTGAATTGACTTCAAAATTTCCTTTTAATCCTGGATTACACCGGTAAATTTACTCTTAAATTTACTAGGCTAAATTAAAGCCTACCTTAATTATTTGAAGCCTATAAGTTAAAATAAGGCCATTATGAAGTAATTACTAGGCTAAATTGAAGCCTACCCCAATTATTTAAGACATAAAAGTTAAAATAGGGTCATTATGAAGTAACTTTAAAACTACTTATACACCTATTTTAATTAATGGATATGTACCCCTGATTAATTAATATTAATTTTTGAACCAAAAAAAAGAAAGAAATGTTAGTGTTAATTAATCATGTTAATTGTTAATTAACAATGTTTGTTGTGAAATTAATTAATGTTAATGAAACTTCAAAACATGAAAAAATATGAAACTTTTGTTTTTTTTTTTAAGAATATCAAACTAGAAACAATGGATACGATGGCTTATGTATACCGATTCTAGGTTGGTGTTCTTCAATCACGAAAACACTAGGAATTGGTAGATATTACTTTATGTAAATGCCGATTGTGACAATCGGCCGATGCGGATTTCTTATTAACCGATTGTGCTACACTTCAGTAAAGACAAATTTCATTCATAGTTTTAGAAAATCAGCGCATTACATAATTTAGTATGCGTATTCTTGAATTTCGTACATTAATACATCGCTAATGAACCTCCGAGCATATTTGTTCAACACGGTATATTCAATCATGTGCATGAATATTCTTTCTCCATTTCGTATTCGTCATAGGCTATGAAATCGTTCAATCTGAAATTAAATAAATTACACGTTAGTATGCAAACATCAAACTATGAGATAGGGATAAACATGTCAAATTACTCACTTTCTCGCTACGAAAAGCTTGGGGATGATGGTCGGTAACTATCTTTCTAATTTTACGGAATTCTTGCATTTCCCTTTTGATGTTGTCAAATCTAAACGCTAAGTCTCTCCATTTGCAATGTTTAGGAATCCTGGTACGCTCATCAAAGAATTCTTTAACTCTCTTGCAAAACATAAAGTAATTCTTATCCGGGTGTTCGTGGAAGACGGGAATGAACGACTTAACGAGCTCCATATCTTCTTCCGTTTCCCATGAAATTTTTCCATCTCTATTTGAATAATGGATGAAATGGGAGTAAATAAAAGGTGCAAGTTTGGGACAAAATAGGTCTGGGAAAGAGATCCTCCTTATATAAAGGAAGACCCAACAACTAGTTTTTTCCGAAAATTTAAAATATGGGTGAAATAGTTTGGCACTATCGGTATATATATGTCCATGTCGACCGATTGCGGCTTAACAAAATACTAAAAAAATGTCTTATATATGTCCAAATCGACCGATTGTGGCTTATCAAAAATGTTGAAAAACTTAACTTGTTACAATCAGTCGATGTATATGTCCACATCAAACGATTATACCCTAAAATACAACTAGAAAAATTGACATTTCTTCTACCTAGAATCAGACGATATGGATGTTCAAGTGGAACGATTATATCCTAAAAATCAAACAAAAATTGGCTTTTTCTCAGGCTCAAAATAGTTTGATATGAAAGTATACATCCACCGATTCAGTAATCCTTACAAACGTCTGCAATTTTACCCGAAAATCGTTTGATATGAACGTATATATCCACCGATTCTGTAACCATGATAAACTTAATTATCGAACGATTAAAAACTTGTAATTTCTCTCAAAAACTAGAATCGGTCGATAGGGATATCCACATCGACAGATTGTTACTTAAAAAACTGCCAGAATACCAGCATTTTTGTCCCAAATTGTAAGTTTTTTGTCGTGTCTTAGCTAACACAACAGTTTGAAAACCAACTAAATTCATTCATTCATAAACTAATAAACCTTACATGTTTAAATTCAAACAACAAACATAAGTATCCATAGTTAAAAACCTAAATTCGAAAAACAAGAATCCATTCATTCGTCATCAGCACCGCGCTTACCACGAGAACGACCACCGTGCTCACCACGACCACGAACACCACGAACTCGTTTGGCAAGTCCTTGTTGAGCGTTATCATTATCATCACTATCGTGTTAGTCATCTCTGACTTGGCCCCTGCTTGATTCACCCCGAGCATCCCTACTCACTCTAGTTTTTCTGTTTGGGGCCAATGCCGTCTCCACAGTCTCCCCATACATAACACCAGCTTGTTCATCCGCCAGAGCGTTATATTCTTCAATCTTCCTATGATTCGCCTTAACATGTTCTCCTCTTCCCATACAGGATTTTGCTCTGTTGATCAGATATGTGATTTTTCTTCTCTGTTTTTATTTTAAAAACAAACATTTTGCAAGTCATGCCAAACCCTTAACAAACCATAAGAGACTACAATACTACCAGAACAACGAGAGATCTATCCCAGTCCTTGGTTTAGGGCCTTTTGTTTATTTGTATCACACGAGTATGAGAAACGTTGTGGTACTACGCCATGTAACCTGGAGATGCTTCAACATATGAGTTCAGAGTCCTATCATTTTCTATTATGTGAAACCTTTTAGTGCCCCAATTCGAAGATGATGGTAAATGATCGTGAGCAACCATAATTTCAGTATCAAGGGACTTACAGTTGTCTTTGTCCACTTTATATTTGTCTCCATAAGAGGTCATGGGGATCTGTTGCACACCATCACATTGTCTCGCCACTCTTGTTGGGTTGTACATTACATAGGCTTTGGGGTGAATCAGGGGTCCAAAATAAAGATGTTCCTCGGAACCAACCATCCTTCTTTCCGCTAGTGCTTTCTTGTAAAGGTGAAATACAACATCCGCCGTCTTCATGTTGTCCAGCTACTGCCTCAAATCCAGGAGGTCCTTCTACGAATTTTCTTCTTGCCGTTGAAAGAGCATTTGTTTCCAAAAAAGCATTGTCCCAGTCCCCTTTCTCATGGGCCCTTTTAGAAAACTTTGTGAAGTGAAAGAATATCCACACCTGCATCAGCATAGGAATATAGGTGAGTAAAACAAAGAGTAAGATAAACAAAATACAATAACTACACCACTAATATTACCTGGATAAGAGACACATTCCCTCCGACTTGGGTCCTGTACCCTAGTATACTTTATCATCTCGTGCAACAAGTATACAAGGCAAGCACTGCCCCAAGAGTAGTCGCGGACTTTGTTCAATGATTCCACTAACTGGATATAGTTGGCGTTCACCCGATTAATAAAAACGTCTGAGAAGATAACAGATCCCAAGGTGTAGAGAAATATGCGGTGATTGTAGCATTGATATAATGTTCGGTCATCTCACCTCTTTCAATCCTATATCTCCGACGTTCCCTGCCACCCATGAGACCATTACCTGGCACACCCCGTCCAACGTACTATCTCACCCTCGACAGTGACTCATCGTTGGCTCTGATACCATTTGTAATGACCCGACCATCCACTGATATTGTCCCCATTTATCCACTACGGTCATCCGGCGGTGTGGGGTTTTTAACCGACATCGCTGCGGTCATCCAGCACCAGCTTCCCAGGAGGTCACCCATCCCTGGATTACTTTCTCCCGAGCATGCTTAACTGCAGAGTTTTTTGCAAACTCTGGAGCCAATTCTGCTGAAAAAGCCTCGGTGTTAGGAAATGACAAACCATTACCTATATTCCATTCGGAGAACCCTACCTACCGAATCGGGGTATTACAATACTACCACCTTAAATTGGAGTCGTCCTCGGCTCCGGAATATATTCAATCCCAGATCTCCGACGTTCCCTACTACTCATGAGACCATTACCTGGTACACCCCGTCCAGCGTACTCTCTCACCCTTGACAGGTGACCCGTCGTCGACTCTGATACCATTTGTAATGACCAGATCCTCCATCGATACTGTCCCCACTTATCCACTGTGGTCATCCGGCAGTGTAACACCCGTATTTTTTGCATGACGCTTACTCAAGGACGCGTTATGGTATGGGATGAAGCTTCATCATAATCTTATAAAGTTTAATTAGGAAGGCATCAGGGTGGGGATGCATTGGACTTGGCACAATTGGCCTTGATGCTAACCAGTTGGCATATTTGCCTATCAGCGCCAACCAGAAAGCGGATTTTCCTAGCAGCTGGCTAACCAGTTAGCAAACATGCTAACTAAATGACGGATTATCCTAGAAGATGGCTTACCAGTTAGCATTCATGCTAACCAGTTGGCGTATTTGCCTATCAGCGCCATCCAGAAAGAGGATTTTCCTAACAGCTGGCTAACTAGTTAGCAAATATGCTAACTAGATGGCGGAATAGCTTAGCAGCTGGCTTACCAGTTAGCGGATGTGCTAACCAATTGGTGGATTTGCCTATCAATTCTAACCAATATTTGCCTATCAGCGCCAACCAGAAAACGGATTTGCCTAGCAGCTGGCTAACTAGATGGAGGAATAGCCTAGCAGCTAGCTTACCAGTTAGCGGATGTGCTAACCAATTAGCGGATTTGTATACCAATGCTAACCAGTTGGCGTAAGTGCCTAGCAACTGGCTAACCCATTGGCGTTTTTGCCTAAGGTGCATTCGATGGATGACCCTTCCCCCTCTTATCCAAAAATACGAAAATACGACTAAGGAATATATAGGGAGGAGGAGTTGGTGGAAAGTGATGATGCTTAGCTATGCTAACCAGTTGGCGTATTAGCCTTAGCTATGCTTACTAGTTGGCGGAATTGCCTATCTATCCTAACCAGTTAGCGAATATGCTAAACATATGGTGGGATTGCTTAGCTATGCTTACCAGTTGGCGGAATTGCCTAGCTATGGTAATCAGTTGGCGGATTTGCTTGTAGCTTAGCCTATAAAGCCTGAATTATACGAAAGCATCATTTAATCATGTTGCGTACTCGAGAATGCATATTTGCATACTAAGTAGCAATAGTTATGCACAAGCTGGTGCATACCTTGCAAAAGTCTCTTGGCCTATACGGACTAGGTTTTGCTTTGCCTTTGGTCTTGCAACGAAGTAGGATTTTATGTTGGCTTTGGATTAATAGGATTAAGTTGGTTGTCCTTATTCGGATGAACTACGGTCATGCTTGATCCCTTGAAGGTACGGGTTGGGTATGTAGGCAGCCGCAATGCAATACATTGAGATACAAAATCTCCCGCTCATATCATCTAATTTGGAGGTGATTGTGACATTATGGTAACTCATATCATCTGGCTCGGTAATGCCAAGTCAAGAGATGATTGTTGCCGCACTTGATGAGGTATTTGCGATTTCATTCGATGGATTGTTCATATTTCCTATCAATCTTTACGACATGGAATGACATGTGCCTGGATATCGCACCCTTGGAAAGAGCAAGATCAGTGCAGGCTCCAGCGCATGATCGAAACAGAGTTGATGAAGCGAAAATAGGCTTGAAAAAATGGCCTAAGTGCTAGTCCAAGGCATGAGTTAGGCCTGGACAATGCTCGGAAGAAAGTGATGCATGCCAAAGGCATCACCATTGGCTTTTATGGCTTTACCCCTGTTCTGGAAGTTAGAAGATGAGTGAGTTAGAGCAGTATGGAAACTACGTTTCGAGTATCATGCTTGAAAAGCATGCTTAGAAAGGAAAATCTACCTGCATTTGCCAGCGAGAAGTTAGGCTTTAAGGGCCGGTTACTTTCTTTCAAGCCGCACATCGGGGAAATCTGTCCTGCCCAACACACATCACCGGGGCGGAACTTTCCTGTTTGTGACAGGCAGTGTGGGGTTTTCAACGGGAACTGTTACGGTCATCCAAAAGAAGCTTCCCATGAGGCCACCCATTTCTGGATTACTCCCGCCCGAGCACGCTTAACTGCAGAGTTTTTTACCAACTATGGAGCCAATTATTCTGAAAAGGTCTCGGTGTTAGGAAAGGACAAACCATTACCTATATTCCATTCGGAGAACCCTATTACCGAATCGTGGTATTACAACACCACCACCTTAAATTGTAGCCATTCTCGGCTCCGGAATATATTCAATCCCAGATCTCCGACATTCCCTGCTACTCATGAGACCATTACCTGGCACACCCCGTCCAACGTACTCTCTCACCCTCGACAGGTGACTCTTCGTTGGCTCTGATACCATTTGTAATGACCCGACCCTCCATCGATATTGTCCCCACTTATCTAATGCGGTCATCCGGAAGTGTGGAGGTTTCAACGGGCACCGCTGCAGTCATCCAACAACAGCTTCCCAGGAAGTCACCCATCCCTGAATTACTCCCGCCCGAGCACACTTAACTGCATAGTTTTTTGCCAACTCTGGAGCCAATTCAGCTGAAAATGCCCCGGTGTTAGAAAAGGAAAAACCACTACCTATATTCTATTCGGCGAACCCTACCTACCGAATTGGGGTATTACATAGTCATACCCAACCACCGAGTTGATTACTCCATACATCAACCTCGAATCTTCAATGACCTGGACGACTTGGGGTGCTTCTCCAGACAGTAGCTATAAAATTATTTTGATCAAGGACGATTGGTGTTTTAGAAGACGCACGACATCGGTGTGATCCTAAATAGCATATCATTGACAATTGGTGTTTTAGTAGACGATGTAACATAAGGTTGAGATACTTACTATGGTTGCACAAACCGTTGCAGCCCAACTGTGTTCGTACCCCCATAAAAACTCTCCTTCATCACCCGGTAACCCATAAACAGACTGATTGTGGCCGTGACTTAACATCAACTCAGGCTTTAGCAATTAACCTCATTTCTTCTTCCTTTCTTCCGTTGCATCTTCATGTTTATCTCCTTGTGTTGTTGTTGTTGTTGTTGTTGTTCACCTCCTCGTTCTTCTTCGTCATGACTTTCGTTATCTTCGTTATTTCTTCAGTTTAAACTTTATCATATTCTGTATAAGAAGGAGATTTTTCTTCTCTTTGGTGCTCCACTTGAGTTGCTTTATTGATGGAAATCGATTTTCTTGAGAAACCCCTACGGTGTTTAGCCCCCAAGTTCTTACCGCTCACTAAACAAGGACCCATTCTTATAATATGAATTATATATGATTTCTCAAACCATTAATAAATGCTAATGGGGAGATACACAATTGGAGTGGAACTCCAAAATAAGTTAAATTCAGCAAAATGTTATGCCTCATCATGAACGACACTAAACTGTGTTATGGATGTACTAATAACAACATTCAGGTTATGTTATATTTGGCCATGTCATAAATGGGTTTTCCGTTATATTTCTCCATAGCCTACCATTCAGCAATCTGCATTCAAAACAAACTGTGTTAATTTGTTTGAGTAAAAACAGACTCAATATTATGTAATTATAATAGTAGGTAGTAATTATCTAACACCAATCTCAGATTTTTGAGAGATTAAGCTGAAAAATATTCAGTTAAATACCTTAGATAGTTTAAGCAGAGCATGAATAAGGATGTTATGATTAGTGAAGTGTTTACCATCAATGGGTGAGAGTTGGTGTTGTCTCACACTCTTAATCCAGACGAAAGAATTGATTTGTTGGAGTTATGTCTGAATTTGAGAAATATTCAATTAAACATAGAGAAAGGAGATGTTTTAGGATCTAATAAATAACTTCTCGTCAGAAGTCGTGTATAAAACTCTTTATCAGTGAGCGTTGCAAGTTATGGTGGTTCAAATGGATGCCTCCAAAGGTGTCATTTATCGCGTGGTCAGTCCTTCATAAGTCTTTGCCTTCAAGAGATATACTTTGAAGAAAAAATATTCAGCTAAACTCTACTGCTTTCCTAGAGAGTTATTGAAACATAACACACTAAGACCCACAATGTATATTCTAAGGCTTCATTTATTATGAGGTAATATTTTTGTCATCTCAACAAACAATTAGAATTACGGTTACCCAAAATCAACTTTTCTGAATTTTCGAAACTCAATGATAAATAAGTGAATAACGAAACTCTACAGTTACGACTTGACTGTTAACCTAGAGAGACATTCATCATAGAGAAAGGCCAGAGATTGTTGTACTCTAAAGAAAAATCAATACTAATCTACCCCCAAACTACCACTTAAATTCCTAAGACATGAAACAAGATACCAATAACAGGATACCAACTTCATAAATAATATGAGCTATTAACAATTTTAGGAGGGGAAACACATGTGCTTCCAAGGTGAATATGTACATTATTTAACACAAGGTCAAAATTAATGTATGTACTAAATTAACTTTATAAACAATTATATAACGATATCCACAAATGAGTCACAACTAACCAGTTATCAGTCTTATTAACCACTCAATGCCTATGGTAAATGGTTAATACACTACAAATCTGTTAACCATACTCATTTACAGTATTTTTTCAGGATAGAATAACAGTAATGAACAGACTTAGAATATGCTCATTCACAATAGCATCATATTAAGAATTTTAATAAAATTTATTAAGCAAGCAGGTACTGACCACAATTCCCTTGAGTCGTTCTTCTTCGAAAATCCCCTAACTCATCGACTGAAACTTTCTCAATTACTTAAGCTCCATACGAAGTAATTTGCACAACTATAAAAATTAGATATTAAATGTAACTTAGAGTATGGATAGAATATACACATAGAATATAACTTAGAGCACAATCATACAATATCTTACTTTTTATGGTCCCTCCGGTATTAGGATCCTCTATGGCGTACACCATAGCTCTTTTAGCTATGGTGATTGTGTCACCCATGGCCCATGTATATAAATAGTTTTGGTCATCAAGGAAGGTCTCTACTATGTACCCACCTGAACCCTCACTTATATAATCTTTATGAACCTCGTGGAAATTTTTTCTTGTGGCTACCCAGAAAGAAGGAACACTATGGTCAATAGAACTTACCAATATAACTGTTTTTTCACCCACTTCCACTCTTTCGGGGCCCTCCGTCAAGATTTTCCAAGCCACATTTGCATATGTTTCTGCAATCACTTCCCTGCCTTTTATAAGCAAAGTCCTTCTCAAACCCTTCAACTTTTTATCCACGAGATCACAATCTGCAAACAAGCGGTACATCACTACAGCTACTCTACCATACAACCTAGTTTTATGTTCCTTATTGTTTTTGCCGCAACGTCCATCAGCGACAAAAACGACTTCCTCAACACTTTTAATCGTAAAAATAGTTGTCTGCATTGTGGTATCTTTTTTGTGTTCTTGTGGTCTATATCAGGTTAACCTTTTGTTGCTTTACGTACTTGTTTATCTAATATTATATCATTTCTAACGCAGCTTCGAGTCCCATGAGCGAAAGGTTAATGAAAGCTTCTACAACATTTTGTATGGGTTGGCTATCGGTCATTAAGAAGAACTTGCACATTATCTTAGTTAAACGGAAGAATTCAAAACTTTATGAGCCTATAATTTTTTTCTTGAGCTTATTTATTATGTGCGTTAATAAGAGTCCAGTTTTGTGCGCATTCATTAAAAGAGTGTGCACAAAAAAAATACAATTAGGTTACAATCAATAATTATCTTTTAAATAAATTAAATTTTTTATAATTTAAATTGGATTTTAATTCCAAATAAAGTAGGGAATATGTATACATCATATCAAATCACAAATTTATCACCTTAAATATAGTGTTTCCAGAAATTAAAAAAATAAAAACAAATCAGTCAGTTATAACAACTTTAATAAAATAGAGAACTTTTATTTTATAACAAAAACAAGAAAAAAATAAAAATGAATAAGCATCATGCTTTTGTTTTTTTACAAAAACTAAAAATAAGTGTGATTAGAATGAGTTAATAATAATGTTATTATAAAAACAAATTTACTATTATTTGTAATTTTAAAATTTATTTAAATTCTTCTTTACACATTAAATTTTTTGTAACTAATATTTATCCACTTTTTAAAAATCTGAACCAATTTTTAATTTTAGACTTTACAAAAATCCTAATTTATTTATATATTTACGAATCTTTCCACTTTCAAAGTTTTTAAAAAATATTATATTAAACTTAGTCTGTTAATAAAAAATTTATAATTTGATTTTTTTCTATTTTACATATGCATGTCTTTTTTACATATAATTTTTATTTTTTTAATTTATAGTTTCCTTTTTGCATAGAAATATTAGCTAGTAGTATATTTGTTAACATATAAGTATTACAAAAACTAGTAAAAAAATCATACCAAAACTCGATATTGTATTCATATTATCTAACATATTTATCATGTGTATTAATATTAACTTGTAATTAAAACTATGTCCCACGTAGGGCTGCACAAACCCGACCCAGACCCGCCACTCGACCCGCACCCGTCTATTTTTATCTGACCCGCACCCGACCCGCCGATAAACAGGTTGGGTGCGGGTGACACTTTCTTATACCCGCCTTCTGGCGGGTCGGGTGCGGGTGATACCTCCTCTCACCCGAACCACCCGCCCAACCCGCCAGAAGTTCTGTCTTCTCTCTTATAAAGTCTGTTCCTCTTTCAGACTTTCCCTGGAAAAACAAAAATTAGGGATTTTCTCTAACCCTCTCTCGTTCGCTCTCCACAGTAATGGCCACATAATCCATCGTGAATGGTTCTACTTCATCACTACCTGATCCATAATCTTCAATACAAGAGACATCATCAGTAGCAGCAATATCATCAATTTCAGCAGAAAAGAAATGGTCAGGATGGCCTGGAAGAAGATGAAACATAAAAGTAAAAGAAAATCTATTTGGTTCATAATATTAATCACACTCTCCCTTTGTGCAACCCTAAAAGCTCTATTCAATCTTCTTCAAACCCCTAAGAAATTACCACTTGGTCCTGTTTCAATCCCAATCATAACAAGTTTCCAATGGCTAAGAAAATCTTCTTCAAACCCTAGATTATCGATTCCATTTACATATGTGATAGGGAACAAAGGGTTTTAATGAATTTTGCATTTAATTACTAGAGATCAGTTGAGGGAAAATTTGGGTTTTTTTTTGTGTGTGGAAAAAACCCAACTTTTCATGGAAGATTTGAGTCGTTTAACCTAATTTGGGGGGTTTTGGGAAAGGGTCTTAAATCTTTAGTTTCTAAGGTGTTTTTGGTTTTGAATTATGTTAACAGTTAGAGGATTGGTGGCAAAATTAGGGTTTTGGTAAAAGTTTTGAATATATAATTTTTTGATGTTCTGATAGTGTTATGAATGTAAATACTGACTTGGATCTTAACAGTTGTAGGAAGTGATGTCGGAATACGATAATGTTGTTGTTGGGAAGCTGAAGCTTAAAGGGAAAGCTCTCGATGTGAAGGCGGGAGGGTTAAAGAAGAAAAAAAAAGGTGCAATATGAACGAATTGTTGAAATTAAAGAAAGTGAGCTCTCAACAGGTTGGTGAACATTTCTTACTTAAAGCTACTAATTTATTTACATTTTTTTAGTCATCGTAGGCTGGCAAAGACTTCGAAAAAATCACACCGTGATCGAATTCAAGACTTCAATCAGTATCTGGCAAACATGAGTGAGCACTACAACATTCCTAAAGTTGGTCCAGGCTAAGAACTCTGCAGAGAACCGCATCTGTGTAAAACCAATGATATTACTGTTAGAACACTTGGTCTTTAGAATGTTCAAAAACAGCTTTCATTTATGATGTGTACCCTTCATTTCCTTGGTTGGCAAACCTCATACATCTCTTAGATGGCTAATCCATCTTAGTTGGCTTGTTTATGGTATGATAAGACTCATCCATAAGAAAATCTTTGTGCACAACAATAAACTGGTGGACTGTAAGTAAACACCAGGGTACTGGTGTAGATTTCAAATACTTCAATTTGGTGTAGATAGATGTCTTTAGCTTTAACTGTAGTCATTTGAATGCAGGTCACTATAGGGTTTGAGCCGATTTCTGTTTGGACAGAGATTTGTGTTTGAATTGTTTGAATTAATTTCTGTTTGGACAGAGATCTCAACCAGGCGGGTCACCCGCATCCACCCTCACCCGACCCGCCGTAATGGTGGGTCAGACCCGATCCGGGCTGACTTTCAGCGGGTTGGGTGCGGGTGGATACTTCTTTCACCCGCCTTCTGGCGGGTCGGGTACGGTGAGGCCAAATCCGATCCACCCGACCCGATGTGCAGACCTAGTCCCATCGTTAAAAATACAATGTCAAATAAAATAAAACATTGAAATAATTTTTTATTAGATATTGAAATATTTACTCAGTTGCGAACATTATAATACATGTTCAAATATGCAGATACCAAATTACTGGTTGTGCAACTACATGCATATTGGTGAATGCTCAATCTGCTCTCTTCTTATAGTTTGTTTATAGCTCACAGCTGAGTTCTCTAGCGTTGCATCAATCAACAATATAATACTCATACCCTAATTATAATGTAACTACAAAATCCGTACCTCTAATGATCCACCCATGTGTGGGGATCCTCCATGGCGTATACAACAAATCTTTTAGATATCAAAATTGTGTTTTGAATCGCCCATGAAGATAAGTATTTACTTTCACAAAGATACGACTCCACCAAATATCCACCTGAACCCTCACCAATGTAATCTCCACGAAATTCAAGGCCAACTCCGTTGTTGCTACCTACAAAGATGGGATACCGTTTTCTACGACACCAAACATGAATGTAAATTTAGCACCCTCCACCTCTTTTACAGGACAAGTCATCAATGTACCATATACTGATATACCTTCTTCGTGAATTCTTCTATAGTTGCTTCTTTTTTATCTTTAAGAAATCTTTTTCTATGATTATAATTAGTGGTAGTTAAATAAAGTTCTACTAATAACACACACAATACAAGGAAATAAAATACCAGAATAAGTAAGAAATCATAAGAAATCTTTATTACAAACTTCTTTAGACGTTTATTAATGAGATGGTAATCATCAAAGATGCCGCACATAACAACACCAATGTGTCCAATAATACGAGTCTTATCGATCTTGTCATTATTGCCACATATTCAGTCAGCAACTAGAACAACTCTGTTGGTACACTTTAACCCAAAAATTATCGTTCCGTGCGTAATCTGTTATACAATATAAATATAGATCCTACTGTTAGGAAAGAACTGGAATACCTTATCAAACCTAGTAAGTTCAGCTTGTCAATTCAATTTGAACAACTACAGTAAAGAGATTATACTCACATTATCCAGTACAACTCCAACATCCATACCAAACCTCTCAGCAATGGGTAGACTTTGAGCAGGTAGAGCAGGATAAGTTTTGCTAGATTTGTAACATGTAAGCAACTTATGAGTCACTATATTAGTAGATATAATAAGAGAGGAGAAAAAATCACCGAGTCTGAATCCAGGACAAAACATAAGTTTAAGTTGTCCGACTTTAAATGTAATCTTACCAAAATTCTCCACGAGCTTTTGTACAACAAAAAGCTTCTTGGATTTTTGCTTCCATATTGTTAATGGTATGTGATCTTTCAACCTTAAGAGTAATTGTCTTACCAGTTAAGGTTTTAACAATGTTGGATAATATACTTCCTGTAACAGAGAGAAACAAACACAGAGAACTTGAAGATGATTAAGGGAGGGTTAGAATTAAAATGCACACACACTCAAACACAGAGAGGTGAAGTCGCCTGTTCAACAGACTGCCCTTAACTCAATATTTTCCAGGTACACCTTCAGGAAGATGCTGCTATACCCTTTTAGTGACAAACTTGAATTCAGGATAAAATCACCTGATACCAACCCAGCTAGCAAAGCTCGTTGGCCCGTTGTGAACTTTACAGAAGATGAAAATAAGAATGTAAAACTAGTGCGCAAAACAAAGCAAGAAGATGGTGAAAAGTCGTCAGGACAGTGGCTGCGACTGGGGTAAACGAAAACCTTAGCAATGTTGTTCTTTTATAGGAGAAGTAAACCTTTGAGTTTTAAAACGGTGAAAATTTAATTTCAAATATTAAATCCCCATTAAAACAAAACGTTAAGATTGTTTTAATTAAAAAATTATTTATGATTTTATTTTCCATTTAATTCAAACGGTAAAATATTTATTTAAAATTAAAGAAACGTTTTCTCATTGATGGGCACACGCCAAGGTTCGCACCAAGGGTCGCGCCAAGGCTCACGCCAAAAACACACGCAAAAGCACACGCAAGCTCCGCAAGCCCGCGGCCTGCGGTGCTTCGGTGCGAAGCACCGTACATGTATGCATTTGCCCACTAGTCCATTTCCCAAGTCCATATCCAATCCACTAGTTTTTTTCCTTATATAGGACATATGAATATGCATGAACTTCCTCCTTGGTTTGCTCAATGTGGGATAATCAAAGGTTTCTCATTCACTAAGAAGTGAAAATGGATGGCTTTAATTCCACCCAAGTTTGGACTAGTGATCCTAGCACCTATCAAGCTAATTAAAGTAACAAAATTAATTTAAGTAAGAAACTATTAATTTTAGTAATATCATTTTTATTTCCCAACAAACAAAAATCTGCATGCCACCATGAAGACATAGAACCGGATGATATGGATTTCACACCCTCAAGTTCAGTGCGGGTGAAAAACATAAGCATGGTAATTAAAGTGAAAAATAAATTTTGAGGTAACCTTTTTGAGAATAAATTTGCAAGCTGATAAGGAAGGAAAAATTTTTATAACCAAAAAACATGCTTGTATCAAATTTCTTATAAGGTAAAAGAAAAGGTTGCACACTAGACTATGTTGTCACATAGTAAGGTGAAATGAGCGATTAGAGGCATATGAAGCCCCTTTAACGGATAAGATAACCAGAACATCTTAGCATATGCATTTTCCAATACCTTGTACTCTGTGTCAGCAGAGGATCGGGACACTGTTGGCTGTTTATTTGAAATCCAAGAAACCAAAGATTTTCTTAAACACACAGAACCCAGAAGTTCTTCTTCTTTGTGCCAGGACACATTGCTCAGTTAGAGTCTGAATATGCAGTAATAAAAGATAAATCTGAAGACCCCAAAGTAATCCCAGAACCCAAATAACTTTTCAAAAATCTAAGAATTTTCTTGACCAAATGTAAATGCTTAGTGGTTGGCTGATGCATAATATGAGAGACATAACTCACTCCATCGGCTATATCAGGCCTGATCATGGTTAACTACAAACCACCTACTAAGCTTTTTTAAAGTAGTGGATCCTTCAACAAGTCACCTACACAAAGAGAGCATATATATATGATCTTTAACGACAAGATTGTTGTATAGTTTACAATCTAGACTATCAGCTTTCACCTTAAGATCCAGAGTATATTTTTTTCTAAGTTAACAACCTAGTTTCGGAACAATGATTCCTATGAACCTCAATTCCCATAGATTAATGTAACATACCTAAGTCTTTCATGGAAAATCCAAAACCCAATTTCGGAGCAATCATTCATATTGTTAGAGCACTGTTCGGTTGAACCCACCAAACATTGATATGTCAAGATTAGTTCCAAAACTTGGTCGCTTGAATTGCTTACTAAAGTCAACTTTATTAGGTTAGACTTGGATATATAAATGTTGAGACAGTCTCTAGTTATTCATTGAAGAGCTGAAGACGTATTGAAGACAAACAAAGACATCATCCTTCAGACTGAGGTTGGTAGATATTGTATTTGACTTGTTCTATTTATATCAAGTTCTTACAGTCGTATTCATTGAAAACATAGTATGCGAAATTTGTTTACATGGCTTTAGTAGTTTTGATAACTTAATCATTCATATGATCTAAGTGTCAAAGGAAGGATATACATTGGTTGTTTCTACAACTTCTTGTATTGATTTATATAATATAGTTTACAATACTTTCGTTGACACTAATATAACTTTTGTCATGGATTAGTGTTGAACTTTGGGGAAACTAGATATATGTATCTAGTGGTGAGTCCGGACTTTGAACTCGTGTTAGAGAAGCTCTTTTCTTTGGCATAGTTTAAGTTTGTTTATACTAGAATTTAGCTTCTATGTCTAATAGGATTCAAGACCGACCATAGACTTGTAATTTCGAGATCTCTATCTTAATTCTATATACTTTAAGATTTTGAAAAATGAGCAAGTCTGAATAGAAAAGTTTTATGTCAGGAAATATTGAACACGTATTTAACTCGAATATATTATTTTTTCATATTTATTCCCTTGATACTCAAGGCTACGATCCTAATTAATTTTGTGAGAAAACATTTTTTAATCCAAGTTTAGAATAGATATTGATGTGATTTCCTTTCTCATAAGTTTGCACATAACTAGTTTTCTAATTTAGCAAAGTACATGGATTTGCACTAGCTAATATTAGTTGTCATACTAGTAGAATTTCTCATATATTAGTTGGAATATATTCTAAGGATTTTATTACAACACTATATGTTAATAATATCGAAAGAATATCTTATTTTCAAAATTGGTATTAATGAAAATATCAATAAGAATTTTGAAAAAAGGTTTTCTTGTTCACCAGACAAGCCTTGATTATAACACAATAAATAGTGGAGTTTGTATTCTTACAAACTCATCATATTTCACACATTTGTTGTATGATAATTGATTATTCAACTAGTGACGAGTAAGTTCAATTTATTTCTGGAAGATAACATTTTCTTTATTAAAGTCTTCTTTAGGATCAAGAAACACTAGAAGTGCCATTGGTAGGAAACTAGATTATTATTTAGTTTTTGTTGGTTATTACTTGTTATTCAACTAACTCGTACAGTTATCTTCTAGATAAGTTCTTGTTTAGTTTATGGTCCTACTCTTTTGATATAAGGACACTCAAGATTTTGAAGATTGACTATCGCATATCTAAGTGATTCTATATTTATGGGATAAAACTATTGATTTGCCGTTAACAAACTCCATTTTGAGGGACTCTAAAGACTAAAAATATCTCAAATTCTCTATCTGGAATTTTCCGACGTTGTCATGGTCCATTTCCACTACCCTTATGACTTTAGGGACCAAAATACGACCAATTTCTCTGCCCGAAAAATCTCAAGAGTCGTCATGGTCGAAATTGCATGACCCGGACGACTTTTGTTATGATTTTCCTGTTTCCTGTGTCTCGTTGTTTTGTCCATAACTTCTTCGTCTAACCTCGAAATGACCTCATTCTTTTCGCATTGACTTAGTATTTTCGTTATCTTCAAAATATGTTTAAAAGCTTCTGACTTTTGAGGCTCCTGGAGATTTTCCAAAACCACAAATATTTTTCCACATAAAGTTAAAATGGCAAATCGAACAAAGAGATATACAACATGCATAAATCAAACCAAACTACTTTTTTTATTAATACTTCATTTAAAAACAAAATATCAATATGCTTACAAAACCAATAAAAATATATACAATGACAATAAGCTTCCAATTATGGTAACCCTTGTATAAAAAATCTAAGAAAATACTTTTAAAAAATCAACAAAAAAAATCCAAAATATACCTATAAAACGAAATCAACGTAGAACATCATCAATAAATTACTACCTCTGTATCTTTGTTGATTTTTAAGAAAGAAATTTATCCATGGTATACCCTTACTCTATCTTGTTTTAGCTTTTAGAGTTCAAAAATGAAGTTCGAAACATCAGTGAAATGCCCGATCAATATTTTTGTTAGGATAGACAATTTTGACATTTTATATGAATTTCCCTTGATTCCATCAGAAAGCAATTCTATTTTACTCTCGAACGGGTGCAATGGAAAATAATTTTTTTCGGGGGAACTGGATTCCTTAGAAATCGTATTTTGGATTTAAAAACCATTGGTTCGGGGAATTGGGACGATTCCCTTGGAATTGAATTCCAGGGCCTTCGATTCCATGAACCAAATGCGTTGTAAAGTAAACATGTGAACATCCTAATGAATTGAACACCAACACTCTGGAATGTAAATTTGAGCAGGTTTTTCTAATTGGTTTGGACTAAATACTAAATCAACAAAGACAACCTAACTCGTTTCATGGATTTACTTGAAGAATCTCTTGCTGCATGGACTATCAGATCAACAAAAATAAATTTGTTCCATAAGCTCAAAAAATACGAAAGCATGCATCATATTAGATTAGTTGATGCACATGAAATCATGAAAAGTGTAACCCAAACATACCAACATTTTAGTGAAGGAGTACTCCATGTTCAATTTGGTCTCTCCCTATCCATTAGAGTAGAGACAGTGGGGTGGGAAAATAGGTAAATTTTGCCATTGCCACCCCTCAGTGGAAGGTAGGGACGGATCCAAAGGGGTACATGTGGGTTTTATAGACCCCACTTGATTTTGGATTTGTGTAGGAATGTGTTTGGGTTTCAGGCAAGTTATATATTTTGTGGGTGCAAATACGTAGGGTGGAATTGAAAACTAATGTTGCTAATGGGGTAAAATTTTATGTGAATATCAAAAGTTTTTGTTTAACATCAGGACTATTGCCCTGGCTCCCTCCCTGGTGGAAAACTCAAATGCTCAAATGGGATGATCGAACAGTCTGAGCAATAGCCCATTCCGTCTCAAGTTGAACAGAGAAACCGAATTTGTCCATCCACGTAGACCATTAAATGTGCCCCAGGAATGAATTGCCCTGGCTCTGTCCCTGGTGGAAAACTCAAATGTTCAAATGGGATGAGCAAATCAATATGAGCATTTTCCCATTCCGAGAAGTCGAATTTGTCCATCCACGTAGACCATCAAATGTGCACATTTGAGTTTCTAAATTTTTTGATGCCACATAGGATTTTAGATACTCTAACCAAAAAAGAATTCTCCAACGGTAGTTAGATAAAGGAAAATTGAAATTAGTTGACAATGAAATATGGATGAGAGTATCTATTTTTTGATACTCCCATCCAAACCCACGTCATTAATTTTGAGGTTTTTTAATTGTTAAAAACCTTGTGAAACTATTATTTACGGGTCATATTAATAGAAATTGATTATTTTTATTTGCACCTAAGATACATATCCAAACACCCTTGGAGATGTTCTAATTTATACTTAAGCTAGGGTATCACCCGTGCTTGGTCGGCACGTGCTATTTCACAGGATGGTTTGCTAGGTTTTCTAACATCACGGAATGTTGATTTATAATTGTCATTGTTGATGATGCATATTTAAAAGATCCGCATATATTAAAATTATTTTTTAATCGTGCTCATTGTTACTAATGAGATTCGACCATGGTAATGCTAAAACTATTAACAATTAACCACACGAGAGCCACAGTGTCAACCACTTCCAACAACAATCCTCGTGAGTCTATTTTATCTATTCTTGTCTTTGTTTCCGTTCTTAGTGGTTTAGAAGTTAGGTCGTTGGCATGTTTGAACCCAGGTCAAGTCCCTTCACCTTTAACATTTCTAATGAGACACAACTATTCTGGTTTTACTACTTCCTACTGTTTTTTATAATTGTCGACTCTCCTATGAGGGAAAGGAATCAGCAATAATCTGGCAACTCGTGTTGATTATTGGGTCGTCAGAAACAATATGAATATAAAAGTGTTTTGATGGTCTATAGTCGTTCGGCCAATGCACTTCCTGTAGTGTATGAGTGTACAACGTACCTCTCCTGTTAGGTTTGAATTGGTTGGATTTGCTAACAGAACTGCTTATGGGTAAGATAAAGGTAGACCTGCTATGCGATCCTCAGGCATCAACATCGTCCTTTAGTAAAAATTGAGCGTTCTCCTATACTATAAAAATACCATCATTTTTACCTAAATTGTATCCCCATCTTTGATTATGGATCCTCATCAAATATTTGCGTCTACAGTGAACAAATATTCTTGGGATTTTTTCCATATAAGGTGGTCTACAGTATCATGCCTTAGCTGTATACACAGTAGCAAGCTCACCGAACCCTCTAGCCATGTCAATATCAGTGTTGTATACACCATTTGATATGCAGTGTCATTTTTCCAGTTTTCTGTGCATTGTTGTTCCTATTTTTACCAAACGCCGAATGTCTATTGTTAGATGCTATAGAAGAGGCTTAGTCTGAAAATTGTAAGTTTATGTTTTAGTTTAAAGACTGTTACAAGTGATACCTTGCCTATGTTACTTTGAGTGTCCGCCTATTGTGTAGAGTCTGTAGACTCGTGCCAGTGGTTAGATATGAATACATCTAACAATAGATGATCAAACAAACCAAGGCATTGAAATAAGTATAATCCAACTTATTATCTTGCTTTATATTGAGTTCTGAGTTGAATAGAGACGGATTGCTGGCTGCATTGAGAAAAATCTGATTGATTGTTACAACCATTTGATCTCGACATGAAACTTTTACATAAGCACCTTCATATTTTTTGAAGGGTTGTTGAGTAAAAATGATATCCTATAACGTAGGCAACACACAGTCGAGAAAAGTAAAATGCATAATGGAATGTACATAAGTAAAAAAAATGAATTCTGGAATATTGAAAACAAATTATCATTGAATTCCAGTTAATCAAAGATCCAATTTAGTCTATTTTACTACATGTACGTGGGAGAAGAAACTGTAGATGCGAAGATTGATCTTTCGCTTTACATTTTATTACATTTTTTCACATTTTCTCCTAATGCTTTAAACCCAACCGTTCAAATAAAAACTTTTTCTAATGCTGGCTCTCTATTGTGTTAATCCGACGAATCCATCCACTCCGAATCGGCTGCCCTCTCAGTTGATTTGCCAAGGTACGTAAGACAGTGTTTGCAATGTTATAATCATTATCGTGTTAAAAATTAAAAATGATAAATGAGATACTTTTTTTTTCACCTGCTAGGTAACCAATTGTCATTTAGACCTTTTTCATATTTCTGTTTTTAGGCACACTGCACTCATAATGTGTTTTGTGCTCCGTCTCTCATCGTTGAATTTTCTCTGCATAAAAGATCAACAAGAGTTTTGTTATACGATTACTTAGCTACTACTTACAAAATTCACAATGTAGATTACCTGTGATTCTGGTATCACTCTTATAGACATACGAGGCCATATACTGTATAGTCCTTTATTGATGCTCCATACTTCAAACCTGCGAAAATACATCATTGATGGTTAGAAATTCACAGTAACGGTTCAATGCATCTTCCACGCTATAAATCCCAACCGATAACCTTAATTTATCCATGTATGTATTTTTTTGTTCTCAACCAAGCAATGCTCACTAAGTTAGCTTGGAGAATGCTGGCAAATGAAAATGATATTTGGGTAAGAGTTCTGAAAAGTAAGTATTATTCATACTCAAATCCCTTATATGCTACTCATTCTAGAAATGGTTCATGGATTTGGAAGGGTATAAATCAAGGTCTATATATTGTTAGATAACATTTCTGTTGGGAAATTGGTACTGATGAGAATGTCAGTATATGGAATGAGAGATAGGTCCATCATAGAAAGGATTATCGCTTGATGCTAATTATGCTTCTAGTAACATGAGGTAATAGACATTGTCACTAAAAGCTGGAATTCTAACATTCTGAATTCTTTATTAGATGAAGATAACATTAGAGACATAATGAATATCAAAATTCCTAACACTGGTGAGGGTAAACTAAGATGGAAACCCAGTCATAATGGTGAATTCACTATTAAGTCTGCATATAGATTCATTCAATAACAATTTCAGAACTCCGCAATCTCATAATGATAATTGGAAATCTTTTGGAAACTAAACTACCTCCTAGAATTCAACATTTCCTCTAGAAATGTATTCAAGGTTTCCTACCAACAACTGATAGATTATCTATACAAATGCAGATGGTAATCTATATCCATGTTATGGGAAACACTTCTTACGAAAAAGACAATAATACAGATGCAGATGACGATCTACATCCATATTCTACCATATTTTAGAACTTTCAAACGCCTCAAGTGGCTGAGCTCGCAAGCAGAACCAAGTTCACTTTGAGCCTGTCAGATACAACATCAATTTTAGATAAAATTTCAACATTTTAGGTTAAGCAATTAGACTTACTGATATTTATCCATTATTTTTTAAGTATACTTAGTGGTTAAGTACTTATATTTATTTACTAATTTCTTGTCTTACATACTCACCTAGATGCCAGACTAATAACAACTCTGATACCATTTCTTTTAAATCAAAACAAAATTTCTTAGGCTATTTCAATAAAATAAGAACTCTAGTTGTCATTGCTTACGCTTCATGGTGTCGTAGGTATTGAATTTTTCAAGGTCCTTCTGCAATAAATCAGACTGATTAGGTCTCCAGGATTTGTTCCATTGCTCACTAGCCAAATCTGTAAATGGTTAAAAGTATGATCAAGTCTAGAGTTTGTCAAAGACATGGCAGGCTCATTGTTAGTGATCGCCTATGAAGTGAAAATGCATATTTCAGCAGCATCATTGGCACACCCAACATAGCAACCCTTAATTAGTATTCATTTGCATAATGTTTGGTCTAACTTAATAAATTGATAATTTTAACGTAAGAAACAGAGATGAAAATGAGATGAGAAATAAGGCAGGGGTCAGAAAGAAAGTATATACCATTCATAAAGCCATCGATTGTGAAAACACTTCCATATTGTTATCATCCAAAGGAACATATACACCACACGTTCATCCAGAGTCACTCACTGATTTCGTTTTTCATCTTCTTTTTGTTACCCTAAATCAGTATTTGGAATTGAATTGAATTGTAAGTAATTACAACCAAATCCTAAATCCATAAACCTCAATGAGAAAAAACTTAGATGATAGTTACCGTCAAATCTTAGAAGCAATATCTCTGAATTTTACGTATCTATACCTGCAAGTCTCCTGGGATGCCATATGAGTGGTTCTGTATGGAGCTACGTTCAATAAACAGAACACAAACAATTACAAACAAAATTAAGTAACTTAAACAAAAGGGATGTGGGGAAATTAAACCTAACCAAGAAACTAAATCACAGTCCCTGTGTCCAAGTCTACACCATAACACTTTTAGTAAATGCACTAAGATATTTATATGTACAACAAAACTGATGTGCAACTCCTGTTCTTAATAACAAAACACTTATGTAATGACTTCCTATCCATGAATATGTTTTTTCTTTCAAAAATAAACTCTCATGTCCTCCTCATCTTTCTATCTCTCTTTCTCTCTTCATTTTTGAGTTGGGTGAAAACGATATCCCAATTAGTTTCTTTGGTCGTCTGTTACCATGGCTTACTGATTTATATGTACACAACATATTCATAGCGTACCACTAATTAAAGCTTAGATATTAACAGATTGCCCTAAATTATTTATAATTTCTATAGCATAGCAACATGAGCATTAACCTCTGGAAGACCCATTTGTGGTACATACATACTCTACATTGTGCAATCCCGCATGTACGGATACAGATGAGTTCACGGAAATGCAATCTGTGATGCAGTCTAGAATAACATTCTGGCCAGATGAATGAGAGGGAAGAAGAACTCCATCCTTGACACAATCATCGTAGTTCTCCAGGACACCAAATCAATAGTGTACTCCTAGAAAATCAAAGACATATTAAAGAAATAAACTTACCAATTTGGGGAACTGAAAAACCGAGCTAAATACTTAAGCAAACCTGCACAGAAAAAAGATAAATTATTGAGATTTTGTATCAGTTGTATGATCATTTCACATTTTGAAAATTTGATAATTCGAAAGGAAAAGAGAATGATTAGGTAAAATGATTAATTGTTTATCCTTGGCTACTTATTCAGAAAATCCAAGGAGTTACATTACACACTTCTTCAAAGAATCTCTTACTAAGAGTTGGGAATGCTTGTATTAAAACAAAATCAAGAAAATAAAAATGAAAATAAAAATAAAAATGAAAATGAAAAACTAGTCTTATATAATAATATATTATACATTTGGTCTTTCTTTTTAAAGTCGTCGCTTGAAGTGGCATGTGAAAATCGCTTGGATTCGGTCTTTCAGTTAAAATAATAATTGTGACACCATAATTTTTCTATTACCTCTATTTCAGGTTCTCCAAAGCATTTTAGCAACTCGTTGACAGTCTTCTTCTGAATTTGGTATGGACACACAGTCACATCCGTATCGTTATCCAAATATATCGAAATAACTTTGAACCTTGAAATACAAAGGACTCTGAGAACTTACTTCAGCCCCTGACCTTGAGTCATTGAGACCTTCAATCCAAAATTATGCAAATACATATATGCATGGATCATCAAAATACTATCATGCCTATGAAAGCTTGAATTAAAAAATTGAAATTTTCCATACAAAATGTGAAGGAAGAACAATCAGCAAAATATTAAGGAAGGGTAATCAACAAATTTTTAAAAACAAATAAGAATGGATATGAGCTTACATCAAATTTGCGGAAAACCCTAAAATAAGAGAATCTTTTCCATGCTAACTGATTCCTCTCTGCAAAATCAGAATACAAATTCCATTTGAATTAACAAAAACAAAATCAGAGCGACTACCATTAAATCTCAAGATTACCATTTAAATTTAAAAGAACAACCAAACTAATTAGAGGAGAAACTAATCGAAACTGACCTGTAGTTTTCGTATCTCTTGCAATGAGAGAAGTTGAAAAATGGTAAATAAGGGGTCAACAAAGGGTTTTCTGCATCAATAAGTATTCGGTTGGAATTGTTGAAAGATATGAAAGAATGTTAAGAACGTGAAGACCTAAGATAACAATTAATACCTCATTAAATTCTCCATTTCATGTTTTAACCCTCTTTCAAACAATCTCATTAAAAATTCAACCTCCATCTGAAACACAATTTAATCAGAAATCAATAGAGAGAAAATTCTAAGAGTAATTTTATCAGACAGATTGTGACCATGCATAGAAGAGATATGGAATGTTAGAAACTTAACAGTCAGTATAGAAAGAAAATTCCCTGATAGCTTCTCCAAAATTCGCGTAACCCAAACAACAAACTCTTTTGAAAGAACAAACTTTTACTTCTATTTACGAAACACACTTCAGAAATCTGAGATTTCCCCTACTACACCAACACTCAATTCGAAAATATCAACCCTAATAACAACAACATGAAAACCCATTGCTTCCTCAATAGCAGTAAGTAATCTTGAAACTACAGGTTAAATTGTGCCTTGGATGCTTAATTAATGAAACAGTAGTGGATGATCGTTAAACTACGTTAGCTGGGATAGTAACTACTTATCGTCTGGAAAAAAGAGTTTGGGCTAATTACTGAATATGGATGGTCATTTCTTGGCCTTGTTAGTGGACCTGGATTACCTGGTAAAGAAAGTACTCAGACCCGCTGCTCTTACGACCAAGTACATTCTTCAATAGACTTTACCTGCCATGACCTTCGAATTGCCAGCTTCTGTAGATTCTAGAATTCCGGTGGATGCTCTTCCTAATGATGGAAAGGCCTTATATCTATAGTATGGTTGTTCTCGCCTTAACTCTTTTTCTCGAGCCTGACCCATTTTTATTTTTTTTTCTTGTAGGTAGGATGATCGCTTTTACGCGAGAAAGGGGGACCACCCTATAAGCCTAAGTATTCCTCAATGACGGATAGTGTACAAGTACCGTGAGGGAAAGGTGAAAAGAACCCTATTTAGGGAGTGCAATAGAGAACTTGAAATCCGATGCGAACAATCAGTCGAAGGAGCAAACGTACCTTTTGCATGATGGGTCAGCGAGAAAATGAGATGCGGAATATCAGCCGAATCTTTGATGTTGGGGAACAAAACCAATAGCATGAAGGGCCAAGAAGTAAAGAGGATTATGTTTGGAAGTCGAACCCTTGATACTCATTCATCCAAGCCACCTTCGTTGGTAGCTGCCACTTCATTCTCAATTCTACGAGAATAAAGATTGAGGAATTCCTTCCTGAGTTGGCTGGTCCACATCTACAGCTTCTTTTGTGTAAAATCGAAGTCTTGAAAATCCCAGGCAATGAAAGTGGGGTAGCCAGGACATACTCTTCGAGCCTAACTCTAGCAAGTAAGTAAACTCCCTCCTTGGACGAGCACAAACTTGGTCAATTAGAACCAGAGCCCTTTTTAAGGCTACAGAGTATATAACAAAAACCTTTATGAAATAATAAAGAAAGGCCCCTTACGGACTGGGCCTTCATAGCCCAGGGGAATACATTTTCTCGTCGAAATGGGACCTAAAGGCATTTTTTTAATATAACTTTGGTTTCTCATCAAGTTAGAACTCATCTTTTCCAGGGAGACAGTTAGGGGCTCCAGTTATAAATCATATTTTCCCAGCATCAACCCACGAATAGGATCTAGATGATTTGAAAGGAGGGCCTAGGCTGACACTTCAGGCTTCCCAAGCTGTACTAAGTCAATCTATTGATTTATCGATGCTGCCCCTACATTGGATCTAAACAGAAAGCGATTCTAAAGTAACTTTGGATATACATAAACTGACGTTGACGACCACGTTGGGGGTACCTTTGCTAAAGGTTAGACTCTCTAATAAATTGACAAGAGAAAGTGAATCAAACTTGCGAAGAGTACTTCGAAGCTAGAATCGTGTGAGTTTTAGCTAAAATCGGAGGTTTGGGAGGTAAAAATGAAGTTTAAAGTATGAAACAAGCCTTTTTAGAGATAGAGGACTCTGATCGTCAATTCAAATATAAGGTTCCTAGGCAAACGACAAGTAGGACAATCTCCCCGGCAAGTAGAGCAACTAAGCAGGCAACCGAAGGCATCAAAAGCATGAACTTCATAATTCAAGGAGCTATGGAAGCATTGGATGAAGCGGTAATATTAATTAAACGAGCTATGAACATGGAAAACAGTGAAAATTATGGGTTAGGAAGAATTTAGTTCCGATAGAGAGGGATCGACATTAATCAATGCAATTCTTACAAGTGATTCTTAGATAAAGCCATTAGATTCAAAGGCTACTTCTTCGTTTCAACTAGTCATATCGACATAGAGATCAAGAATAAGGCTCGTCCGGTCATTTCATGCAGGCTGGTCTGATGTGCACCTTGCAAAGAATATAACCTTAGCGGCCCATATGACCGAAAGAGTGAGGAAAGAGCACGACAACACACGATAATGAGTCTCGATGATCTAAACGCGTTTTAGACTACGGGCGTCACACGTAGAATTCTAAGCCGGAAACTTGTCAATCCTCCTGCGATATGGTGATTTGCTAGCATCTAATCAAATAAGTAGGTATTTAGTCAACAACAATATCCCTAGCGAGATGGCGCCTTCGGTATGCTTCGATTGAGAATGAATTCTTTCATTTCAGTCCAAGTGGACGAATTGAATGAGTGATTGCGCAATGGAATAAAAAGGGAAAACGAAGCTCGTCCAACAGCAGCAAAAGTCAGAAAAGTGGCAATATTATGACTGGCAAATGGATGATTCCATTCCCTCGGTAGGCCCATTTTTCTACACTTATCTTTAGTTTCGTGCACACATTCCAAAGTAAATAGCTAAAAGCAGGAGCAAAAGAGTCTTTATCACCGCACTTTCTCCCTTTTGTATCTCACATCAACAACTCAGACAGTTAAAATCATTCGTCCCGATTGGAAGCAATAAGAGTAGTTCGCTCGTCCCTTCGTGACCTCGCTAGCTTCAACAACGAATACGAAGAGTCAAAAGACTCGAGCCTATTAACCATACTCTAATTATTTCAAATTGTATTAGTATCTCAGTGCCCAAACGCAAAGAATTTAGCCTGTGTTCCGTGGCTCGACTATAAGATGGTGGGATCTCTCTTGCAAGCGTGCTTCTTTTACTCTATAAACTGAATTGGATTGGTTTTTAAATGCTTCTGGTTTTTCCACTCCGCTGGCAGCCTTTACTACTTGTGACGGTATTCGCCCTGCCTTTGGCTAATATCTGAGAGCCCAATTCCTTAGTGCTTTCTCCGACTAGATCTTTCAAAGAAATATATCACCGCGGGAAGGGGTTGCATAATAAATGAAATGGATATGAAGACGAATCACTCTCAGTAGCACTCTAGGGGGGATCAAGTTGCAAGACCAAATCATATTGAATCAATATGGCTAACTAGAATGACCTTCTCGTGCTCTTTCAGAGCCTTTGCTCCTATTTAAGTGGCTCTCGTTGTACAAATTTCTTGCATCTTGACTTTGGAAAGTTGGCAAAGCCGGAGTCTGGATCTTAGGAAAGGCTTTCTAATTGACTTGGCCATAACCACTCAAAAGTCTACGAAGGGACCACTTTCTAAAGTAGAGGTGAGGGACACTCTCGTATTACCTTTCCTTCAACCAAGAACATATTTGTCCGCCGCTTCTGGTGTCTACCTCGCCAGCTAGAGCTTAAATCGAAGAAAGTGCTAAGCCTAACCCGCGGAACATCGTTCTCAAGTGCATGAAGTCCTGTTCTCATCACATCTCTTCACCAGAGCTTATACCACGAGTGGAACGCCTCAAACCATTACTCTTCCTTATTGAATAAAACAAGTTCTGTTCACGCCCCTCACCCTCATCTTTGAGTATGGCTTTTTACCCGAGGAAGGAGTCACCTCACTTGAGGTTCGGTCTGGTCCGCTGACAGCTATGAATCTCTTCCAAGGTACCATTCTGTAGTGTGTAGGAATTGGTTTTCGTGTCTTCCTTCACCTCTCTTAACGCAGAAGTGTCTGCACCTTCCCGACCTAGTGACAACCAGTACGATGGAATAATTCATGCTCGCAAAGGCCTCACCCTACTATATACCATATTTCGGTGAAGCAACTCAATGAGAAAGGTTTAACTAGTTTATGTCCTTATCTAATATAACCTTCTAGGACTGATGTAGTTAAGCAAAGCCATGAACTCTGGATATGAGGAGGGTTAACCGTTGACAAGCACGCCTCTCCTTTATAGCTGAGGTCCCCTAAACTAAGGGGTATGCCCTCTAAATTTGGCTCAGGTGGAACAGTCCCACTTGCGCTTGAAGCTACCACAAGAAAGAAGGCACCATCGCTGAGTCCGGTCAACCAGTATGTATGAATCAAATTGCTAGGGGAGAACACTTTCCAGAGTGGGAAATCTCTTTCTTTTAGTGAATATCCGGTTTTTAACATAAGCGTTGTAAAAGTAACAACTACAGATGAATGTGCAGAATCCGATGTGAGGGAATGCTCCCTTGTTCACGAATGCCCTGCTAACAACTCTTTTTATGATTCTATTCTTATTTCCTGCTCGATGAGTGTCAGAACTCGATCCGGGAATATCAATACAATATCAAAGGTCCTCGCTCCTGTCTCGTGATTCACTGTGCATCTGAGATGAATAAATGAGGGTCATTCTTTGTTCAAAAAGAGACAACAACTTTTAATAAATCACTCTTTGAATTTCCTACTTGCAGGAGAGGTTTCTATTTAAGATACACTTTGGGCGACAAAAGCTATGCTCTTGCTTCCATGCGGAGGAATAAGGAAGGGTTCTATACACTTGGGACTTTATAGAGTGGAAACCGCCCGATATATTGAAAAAGCTCTTCAGTTTAAAGCGATTGCCTCTTAACAAGGGATTAAATTTTTACTTTTAGTATACCGGGTCCTAACTTTCTTTATTAGCCCTTTCGAGCCAGAAGATATAAGGTTTGTCTGATCTTTTTTAGTAGGGGATGAATAAGGGTGCACAAAGGTCGGTTCGGCTCGATTATTGGTAGAACCGTGTACATGTACCTCCCTATGGTCGGTTATCTACCCGTGTACCTGTACCCTATACTCTCGGTTCGGTTCTGGAACCGTACCCGTCTTCTCGGTTCGGTTCTGGTCCTGTACCTTTGTTTTTGTTTTTTTTTTCTAAAATTGAAAAGCTCTGAGTTCAAAAACCAGTTGAAAAAAAAAGCTAACTAAACATGTTCAGAAACAAAACACTCTATTCATCTCAACAATCAGCCTAGTACTAATAACATGTTCAAAAACAATACACTTTATTCAAATTCAAACATCAACAAGAAAATAAGACCCTCTAATTCAGTGAACAACATAATTCAACAGAATTCAGTGACAGAACATGAAAGACACGAGGGAACTTGTTAGCATCAACATTGAAATTATACTTTTCAGTCTGACTAATGACAACACTATGCCTATTCTTGCACCTGAAAGCCACTGCTACTTTGTGACAGAACATGAAAAGCTATATCAGCAATTATAAATCATAATAATACAAGAGAGAATCGTGAACCGAAAATAGTGAAGACCTGTTGAACTCTCTGAAATCTGAATACAGTAAGTAGGTCTTATGCACAAACTCGCCTAAGTTTACATTGTTGCTGCTTCCCCATAAATTGCAGCACAACCTGCAACAAAGAGAAAAACAGTTGGTTAATTTACAAATGAGACATTGAGAAAAACCCATATCTGGTGGTTGAATAACATGTAATCTACATGATATGAAATGTTCTAGAGACGTGAACAGTTCAAGAAGACTATTTTTTTTTTCTAAAGAACTAAACATTGGAAATTTGACTAAACACTTATTATAAACTAAAGGAATATCAAACACATTTGAAGTCCAAACTTGGGAAGTATGCTCAACCGTACTATGAAAACAAAAATCGCAATACACTATGAAAGTACAATGAACAATGTGTGGTACTTACGCCGCATCTACCAGCTTTCCACATTTGTTTCACTTTGCCTCCATAGCTTCATGTTTCTGGTATACAAAAAACAAATCCACTTAATATCAATATTTTACAGACACAAACTTGAAATCAAAGTACAAAAATCAATAAACACAAAAACATGTATGCTTGTTTAAATCAAATTGCAGGAGTAAGCATAACTGATCTACAAAAAACTTGTCCCCGTACAACTTTATCCTTGCAATCTAACAAAAAGAAAACAACAATAACATTTTATTCAATATCTGCTGGATAAAAATTGGACATCAGAGGGGAAAAACAAACATGAAGAACAAGACAATACAGTAATGATAGGACAAACTCATTTTTGGAGTTCTTAAACAGTCGAACCCCAGAATTAAACAACCATACACACAACTAGCCGAGGATCCAGAAACTTCAATCCAAGTTTTAGAGAACAGAGCACAAGCCGACAACATAAATGCAAGATAAAACAACACATGTAAAGGATTAACACCATACCTACCGAACTGCATAATATAAATGATACGGATAGAGGTTAGCTATAAGTAACTGCGACAATGTGATGTGTCCATTAAAAAAAAGAAGAGTAAGAACGTAATTTCTACATTGATGGTGGAGTAATGTAAGCAATTTTACCAATATGAATGAACTGACCACCTGAATATTCAAATTACTTCCACTTTCCGAGAAAACTCATAAGGAAGTTTGTACTCCAGATGGCCATGGCTAGCTCCATGTCCACTGCCAGGACAAGAGGTAGTATCGCAAACATTTTAGGTAGTAGCATCGCAGCGAATTTGCACGCTATCATGGACCCTGATGAAAACATACAGCAAGAAACAAGTTTAAAAACAATCCCTAATATTAGAAACCCAAATCAAGCTAGCAAACTGAAATAGGATGGAAAAGGCTTTACTTACCCATGGAATAACCAAAAGCATGAGCTATTCGCAAATCGAAATGACCCATTAATGCCAATACATCCTTTGCCATATTGATGTCCTGTATCAACAATCCCATTACACAAAATTTCAAAACTATAACAACACACAGTTCCAACACAAGAACCCTAATCTAGTAACATAACAAACCCATATTTATCAAACAGAAAAGGCCTTAATATTTATTAAACCAGCTGAAGTACTGATCTTATAAAGCAAAATCACATATTAAACCCTAGCTTGAGTGCTTGACCAAACAAGAGCATGTTGTTAACCTTATCCTTTTGCTTTTCTTTGCTCCAATTTTGTACAAATCACAAAAAAAAAATAACGCATTAACCTAATTAAGAAACATAAAAGAAGTTCAAAACCCCCCAAATTTAAGAAACATAAATCAGTTCAAAAACCTAATTAAATCAGAATTTAGCTAGGGTTTCCAACTCAAGTAGAAATCAATTAAGCTAAAACTAACAATAAAGTTGAACTCAAGTACATACCCTAATAAATTTGAATTCAAGTACATACCCTAATAAATATAAAAGTTGGAGATTTGAGATCTGATACTGTGCTCAGAGTTGTTGAGCCTTCATAAATCCTCTGAAATCATAACCTGACAAGGAAATACACAACCCTAATAAATCCTCTGAAATCATAACCTAACAGATTATCATGAATCAACATATACACAACAAGGGTTTTCTCTAAATACGATACAACAACAAGATTTAGGTAAGAATAACATGTTACCTGTGTTGATGGTGGTACTGAATCTACAAATGGTGGGAGAAGAATTTTAGGGAGGAAGAAGAAGAAGAAGAAGAAGAAGGTGGTACTGAATCTACATCATCTACTGATGGTGGTCTTCAACTCGGTCGAGTATCTACTGATGGTGGTCTCCAAGACTTCAACTCGATGAAGAACAAAAGAAATGAACATAACAGAAGAGAAGAAATGTGAAATGTCCTCAAATCGATCGAGTAACCTTTACTTAACACAAACGGCTGGAATTAAAGCTCAAAAATATAATCAACGACTAAAACAATTCGGTACACTCTGTACGGTTCGGGTCGGTTCCTAGGTAGAACCGAGTACCTGTACCTCCCTATGGTCGGTTCTCTACCCATATACCTGTACCCTTCCCGAGCTTCTCGGTTCCGGTCGGTTCCTGTGCAGCCCTAGGCATGAATAACTGGAATATATTAGAAAGTAGCTTGTGAGTTCTCCAGGAGTGAGTAAACGTAAACTTGCATAATCCGTGATTAAAGGAATCCCATGTTTGGAAAATCAGAGTGTCTAATGTTCTCAACCTAGACTGAGTAGTGATTCAAGAGATGGTTGACCAACTAAGGTGTAGTTAAGGCTTCCTGCCCTGCCGGGTGGTTAGCTCCAAATTAAAAGTTGAGAATTAAGGAACTTCGTGAAGTTTTTAATGTTTTGTAACCCTAGGACTACTGGTCTAAAGTTAAAGCTAGTTAAAATCTTTAGTAAGAAGATATCATAAACAAGAAGAATAAGCTAAATCCTTGAATTTAAAGCATATGGGCCCTAACTGACCTAGTTGAATTCTCTGTCCCCGCCCTTTTTGGATTATGTTTTCTTCTTTATGTACAGGGACACGTGTGAAAGGAACCTACGACCAAGGCATGTGCGCTCTCGTTATGTTCCTTCCCCAGCTGTTGTAGCTGTAGTAACCTACTTTAACAGAATATTTTGAATAAACGAAGAATCCAGAATCTCAAAAGTTGGGTAGCTCCGGTATTACAACTACTATGAACTGCAAGCGAAGTAGCTAGCTTGAAAGGTAAAAGAACTATAGCCCCAGCCTGCTGCAAAATTATATCTAAACAAATGGCTCGTTCTCTTCCTTCTGTTTCTTTATTAGTGAGGGAGCAAGAAAACAGATGCGCGTGCTAACACGCAACGGTAGGAACCGTTGCTTTTTGGGCATGTCGTCTTCTCCAGTAATGTATGAAGGAATTCAAAAAGGGGGTCAGACATGCTGCTTTTGCTGCAGCTGCAGAAGACAAAACAAATACCACTGCTCCTTGCCCTATCTCTTGAAAGAAAACATATCCAAGCTTTGCTTCGTGCCAAATGACATCCTTTCGAACTCTTATTTTTATACAATTGAATGTGTCTCATATCTCGCCTTGAAGGATAATTTCGTTCTATCTTGTTCCAAATAGCGACCGACACTTCGAAATCATATGTTTCCATCTTGATATCGAACCGCGCCTTATATTGAGCATCTTTTCATCATAAAAACTGGGCTTCTTAAATGGTTAACCGGAGTTACTACAAGAGCAAGACTTTAGTTTCTATTCCACTTCGTTAGCAGATCACTTGAGACTTATAGCCAAGCTAAGGTCCACCTTAGGGTGTAGCTCCCTTTAGTGTAGAGGATACTTGCTTTCCTAGGGCGTACGTGAGACGATATATTATCCCATTCTTTTTTTATACTCCACTTTTAACGAACGAAGCATTTGAGCCAACTCTATGCAGGCTAAATTACTATTGCTTTGTCTTTAGTTACGATCAGATGGGAGTTCCCGGGAGGTCCTATTCCACTAGTTAATATATAGATCGGTGAAACTTACAGATAGTTGCTCGGTATTTCCAAATCGTAGGACACCATATGAATTATGTTTGTTCCACATAAGACATCTCTTCCATGAGCATCTAGTTAGACTCATGAGGATGATGCTTCGATCTATATAAACGGAAGAAGGGTAAGACAGAGGTATGAACTAGCTAATGTGTCTTTAAAGTCCCATTTCATACGGGAAGGCCTGAAGTATAGTCAAATCGTATATCCGTATAATCTTATGTATCAAATGGTGTGCACAAAAGGGGAAGTCAATTGGCATATAATCAAAGGAGTAAGGGAAGGGGTAAGGGCTTTAGTCCGCTGGTTAAGAATCTAAGCCTACTGATAATACGGGGTATAGCCGGTACAGAGATTTAGTATTCGATACGTCCTTCAGAAACAAATCTCGCTTGTCGAGTCTGGGGCCTAACCAGACCATAAAAGAAAGCAGATTACCCCTTCGCTTAGAGAGCCCTGCCTTCAAAATCCCCCTCCTTGCGGTTAAGGTAACGACTTCGGGCATGACCAACTCCCATAGTGTGACGGGCGATGTGTACAAGGCCAGGGAACGAATTCACCGTCATATGGCTGACTGACGATTACTAGCGACCCCGGCTTCATGTAGGCGAGTTGTATCTTACAATCCGAACTGAGGACTGGTTTTTGGGGTTAACTCACCCTCGCGGGATCGTGGCCCTTTGTCCCGGCCAATGTATCATGTGTGTCGCCCAGGGCATAAGGGGCATGATGACTTGACGTCATCCTCACCTTCCTCCGGCTTATCACCGGCAGTCTGCTCGGGGTTCCAAACTCAATGTTGGCAACTAAACACGAGGGTTACGCTCGTTGCGGGACTTAACCCAACACCTTATGGCACGAGCTGATTACAATCATGCACCATCTGTATCCGTGTTCCCCCCCTCTCTTTCAAGAGGATTCGCGACATGTTAGAAAGTCATCGATTGCTATTCAATTCGAAGAATTAAGTGAGGGAAGAGAGTGTTTTTTAACGAATCGAGATAGAGAAAGAGAGATGAGAGAAGAACTATGAAATTCAAGAAAGCGCATTCGATTGATCTTCATCCAAATTGAATGGAAACGGTTTCACTCGGTGTATTTATGATTTCCACGTGGCATATGTGGCACATAAAAGATGGATAAACGTAGGATCAAATCTAGAAAACAACATTGGGAGGATAAGAAGATCATAACCGCTAGTTGTAAAGCCAGGAGTGTATCCTGGCCACTGGGCTTAATAGAAAACACTCTTGTTTTATAAGCATAGATTTTAGTGGACCATGCCAATAAAATTTGATGAAATTTTATCACCCACTAAGATACATACCCAAACTAATGTAGTCAATTCAGGTCTTGTCTCGGTCGGGACCGAAACACCGAGCCAACTTTATCTCAGAGAGATTCTTGGTGAAATCTCGGAGTCTTTATTTTCAAAGTTTACACCCATAATATATATACCAAACATTTTGTGTACTTTACATATGTTAAGCTTGTATAGATAAAAATAACACCAATTTTTAAGAAAAGTAAAAAAAGATAGTTTTTTTAGGTTGGGTTTGATTTTTATTACTAGATTTCCATATGTTAAGCTTGTCTTAGCGAGATCTCGGTCGAATATTGACCGTATTGATGAGTTTTTTGGTCAAATCTTATCTCACCAAAATTAAAAAATTCGTCTCTATCAAAGGTTGAAACCGAAAATCTCAACGAAATCTCGATCGTCTCAGCCGAAATTAACGACATCCATCCAAACACCATTGAAAACACTCTTATTGTTATAGCACAAAAATATAAACCAACATGGGACGCACTGAAAATCACGTGGCAAAATCAGAAGCCACTAAAGACCGGCGGTGCAGTTCTCAAATCCAAAGATATGTTATGACTTGAGCTTGAAAACTGGCAGTTGGATATTTTCACGGCCCATATTATAGGCTTTCAGTAATCCGCGAAACACATGACTAACTTTTTTTCCCATAGGTGTGGGGAACAGAAAACTGACGAAGTAGAGACAGAAATCACCATTTACTTTACATATCTATCTCTAGAAATCAATTCGTCACGTAGGGGAAGAAGATTCGGTCCCGATCTTAATTGGTGGAGGGAATTCGAAATTCTTTAGCGGGAATTAAATCGAAATTCATTCTCCAGAAGTGGAATTTGAATTTAGAAGATAGTAATTCTAAGGGAATTCAGTTATTGAGAGAGTGGAAGATGTCTTACTCTGATAATTCAAGAGGGTTGATTATAGCAGTAATTTCAAGTGTTTTTATAGGAGCTAGTTTCATTTTGAAGAAATTAGGTCTTAAAAGAGCTGCTGCTGCTGGTACACGAGCAGGTATACAACTCCAAATCCTATTTTCTTTTTTAATTTTACGGTGGAAAGCTTAAAGATCTTGGCTTTTATGCAAAATTGTATAGTTTCTGGATTCTTTCTTGTAAACCCTAATTTTGATAATTTTTAGAAGATTTTAAATTCGAGTGATAAGTGGTTATAGAGTTAAAATTTTACTTGGCTGTTAAAACATTGAGACTTATTCAGTGTATAGTTGAATTCAGATGGAATTCAAATTACTCTTAGAAATTTAGCAACTATGAGTATAGATTCCTGTACACATTGCTCTAATCACCATTCATCAACCATTTATCCTATACTAGGTAACAATGGGAAATCGTGATTTCGAAACATGTTTAATGTTATGATGGAGAAGTTTCGGACTAGGCTGTTCTAAATGAGTGAATCATTTTTGTTTTTGTTTCCCTTTTACTATTTGATGGAATTCTGTGTTATGGTTTTGATGAATGTTTCTTACCATAAATGATAAATGAATGTCTTGTATAAGTTTTTGAAGCAGCATTATAGGAATCTACAAAATTGTTGTTGTTTGCTTCGTGATGTACTTGTAATTTACCAGGGACTACACTTTTCTGAGACTAAAGCAGGTTCTTATTATGCTGGCTATGTATTTGATTTTTGTATTGTAGGAGTTGGTGGATACACTTACTTGCTAGAGCCTCTTTGGTGGGCAGGGATGATAACAAGTAAGCCTGTCGTCCTGGAAGCATATGCTTTTTTTACATTTTTTTCTCACTGTTCAACATTACTGATATTGAAATTGGTAATTTTTCAGTGATTGTTGGAGAGGTTGCAAATTTCGTCGCTTATATTTTTGCGCCAGCTGTTCTAGTGACCCCTCTTGGTGCATTGAGTATAATTGTAAGGTATTAAGCAAAAATTCCATGGCTTTGTAAGACAAGTATCCAAATACAAATTTTAGAACTAACTTTTTATTTTATTCCATGAATCTGAGTAGTGCTGTTTTAGCACACTTCTTGCTGAAGGAGCGTCTGAAGAAAATGGGAGTTCTCGGATGTGTGTCTTGCATCGTTGGTTCAGTTGTGATTGTGATCCATGCACCTCAGGAACATACCCCAAGCTCTGTACAAGAAATTTGGAATCTCGCAGCTCAACCTGGTAGCTTTTGTTAACACTTATGCGTACTTTATATCCTCGATTTGCCTTTTCCTTAATACTTTCTTCTGCACATGCTTTTGCAGCATTTCTGTTTTATGCAGGGGCTATTGTAGCTATAGTGTTAGCTCTTATCTTGTACTTTGAACCTCATTATGGGCAGACAAATGTTCTGGTTTACGTAGGCATTTGTTCTTTAATGGGATCAATGACGGTAATATTTGAGTACCTTATTATGGTTACAGAGATTGTTGAGTTGCCAGCCTGTTAGTTATGCGCTTGGGTTTTGATCTTACATGTTGATAATACAGGTCATGAGCATAAAAGCCATTGGTATTGCAATAAAGCTCACACTTGAGGGGATAAGTCAGCTCTCATATCCCCAGACCTGGTTTTTCTTCACAATTGCAGTTATCTGTGTCATTACACAGTTAAATTACTTGAACAAGGTAGAACGGAATATTGAATACATTTATATTGGAAGCATTGATATAGTTACTAATCATCATAAATGGTTACCTTCTTTATTTGCATCTAGTGGTCGCTTAATATGTGCACTTTAGTAGGTCATCACCAATGATATGGGGAATAGCTGTGCAAATATTTTTCTTGTTCAGCTGTCAAAAAATATTTTTGTTTCCTATAACTGTATTACATTGGATCGGATGATTGCATCGTTTCATAGATAGACTACTGAATATAGACGGTCCAACTTTTCATTTCTTTTATGGCATCCTACTAAGCGTGAGTGTGTCTCTTGTTTATCAGTATTTTGAGTGCTACCTTGCTTGAAATGTTTGACAATCCATAATTTTAATGAGGATTCCTATTGCATGTTGTCTGGAACACATACCATATGTTCACAGTTTGTTTCTCAGAGAAATGTTTTACTTTGGTAGCTTTGATTGTTATGCGCATTTAGAATGCAGAAGTTCCGTGTAAGTCGTCTCATTCTCGTTGCATCCCTGTTTCAGGCTTTGGATACCTTCAACACAGCAATAGTTTCTCCCGTTTATTATGTATCATTTACCACACTGACAATCATTGCAAGCGCAATTATGTATAAGGTATTCAAATATTATTTGTTCTCCTGTGTACATTTTCTTATTTACTTCTAGATATCAATGGCTTAAATCTTGTTGCTTACTATTTATGTTATGTGCAGGATTGGTCTGGTCAGGATGCGAGCAGCATAGCCTCCGAGATATGTGGATTTGTTACCATACTTTGTGGGACTATCATCCTGCATTCCACCAGAGAGCAAGAACCAACTCCAACCGGTATGTATAACCATGATTCATTTAACAGTCAGGAATTTGAGAAACAAGAAAGATTACAACTTAATAACACTTCAGCCTTTCAAGGGAGTCAAGACTCTCTTTTTATGGGTTCTGCCTGAGATAAGAGTCTCATATGTTAGTTGGTCCATTTTTTGACATTGGCAAGTGCGGGGAGTAGAGAGTTTCTTTCCATGGGTTCCACCTGATAAGAGTCCCCGGTTAGTCTAGTCTTTAATCTGGACATTGGTCAGTGTAGTAAGCCCTTTACTAATCCTCCATAAGAAAATGGTAGTTCGGTTACTACAACTTTGGCCTAGAGGATCTGAGATCTAGACGAAGTGAAAGAGTGATTTGTCCCACCCATTAATTGCGCATGCTATATAGAGCTGCCTTAAGAACCTAGTTCGATGTAATAGTAAGTCAAACAAGAGAGTGACTATAGGACTAAGGTAAACTCCTAAGCTTGGTGTAGACTGAAGTTTGTTAGTGTCAGCATTCTGGTCCCTCCATTTCGTTGATTTATTTGAATTAACACTGGATAGGCTAGCAGGTCTTCAATAGCATTAAGAATCTCTTCTGAAGATGATTTCTGTGAATTGTAGATATTTTAGACATAAGAAAGTTATAGTCTTGTCTGAATTTACTGATTGAATAGTCCAATTTATTAGGTTGTTTGTCCATGCTTGGTTCTCCCATATGCTTGTGTTTCCTTGCATAGTGGAAATCTTGCTTATTCATTTTTGTCCATACTGAATCTCATAATCGTTGTTGGTTAATGCAGGGACTATTTCATGGTTCACCAGTGAGTCAGATAAAGACGAACATTTCATCAGCTTGCAGAGTTCAAGCTACTTGGAACCGTGAGCCCTTGAGAAATACTTGTATCAAGTACTTGGCAGAGTTAGAGCACCAAGATCACTCAGATAGTCTAACAACATCATAGTCATATAGAAGGAGAGTTGTTTGGGGTCAGCAGATCATACTATTATGGAAGCCAGCTGCAGATAAGAGAACATGATGTGGTGTAGACTTCTCAGACTCAGTTGTGAACGACCATAAAAAAGATGCTGAGCCCTGATTCTTTTTTGTAGGGAAAAGTCATAGTCTTCATGTATAAGTAGTAGTTGTAAATGTAATTCATTATATTTTGTACATAATCTGTGTCTTGGGCCATCCAAACAACAGATAAAGAAATGAGTCATGCATCATGGAGTATGTACCTATGTAAAGGTGTGTCACTTCAGAGTTAGTTGAGACAGGAAATTTTGCTAATATGTAAAAGTGTATCATGAGACAGAATTTTAGTACCCAAATCATATGATATGCCATGGACATCTGCATATGGTTTCCTATTCAAGAAACTCGGATGTTTTATTTTGGTAAAAATCCCAAACCTACACTGGTTAGGATTCAGAAGTTAGAACTCTTTGGTCAGTTGGTGTCTATATAAAGCCATTCCTTGGTATAATTTTCTTATTCTACACTCTTTTTGAGTTAAAAAGATCTTTGTTCAGACAAGTATTCTTCTTCTGCAAGGATTTATTTTCTTACGTCACTAGGAATCTAAATACAGTTCATCGTAGCCGTCAATTTCACCGGTGAAAGACTAGCTTTAAATCAACGCTAATTTAAGAATATTTATATCTTTTTTCTCCTCCAACCGTCCATTCTAGGGCACACAACAAGCTTTCATCCACAGAAGAGAGAGAGAGAGAGAGAAGAGAAGTTAAGCAAAGCAAACATGGCGACGACAGTATCAGCTTGGGCAAAACCAGGAGCATGGGCATTAGAAGCAGAAGAAAACGATGCAGCAGAAGAATTGATTCAACAACAGGAGAAGGAAAAAGAGAAAGAAAAGAGTAAAATGTTCCAGTTCCGTCATCAACAGAAAGAAGAACAACAACCGCTATCTGATTTCCCATCACTATCAGCAGCAGTAGCAACAAAAACTAAGAAGAAGAAAGCAGTTCCAATATCACTCTCTGAATTCCAAACTGGATCTTCGAATTCATCATCTCAACCAGCAGCTAAAGGTTTAACAACTGATGAGCTTCTTTCATTACCGACTGGTCCTAGAGAACGTACAGCTGAAGAACTTGAACGTGGTTCAGGTCGTTTAGGTGGTGGATTCCGTTCTTATGGAAGTAATAGAGAAGGGGGATCTGATGAATCTCGTGGTGGTAGAAGTGGAGGGTTTAATAGGGATAGGGAGAATACCAGAGATTCTGGTCCATCTAGGGCTGATGAGTCTGGTGATTGGGGTGCTAAGAAATCAATGGGAGCTCCTTCTTTTGAGAGGAGAGAAAGAGGTAGTGGTGGTGGATTTTTTGATTCTCAATCTAGGGCTGATGACACTGATGATTGGGGTGCTGCTAAGAGATCAGCAGGAGCTTCTTCTTTTGAGAGGAGAGAAAGAGGTGCTGGTGGTGAATTTCCAGATACAGGGTCTAGAGCTGATGAATCTGATAGTTGGGTTTCGAATAAGAGTAGGGTTTCTTCGATGCCTCCACCGCGAAGAGTTGGTGGAGGATTTGAAAGAGATAGAAGAGAAGGTTTTGGGTTTCAGAAGGAGAATTCAAATGGAAGTGGTCCAGATTCAGATACTTGGGGGAAGAAGAGAGAGGAAGGGTCTCCTACTACGACTGGTAATGGAGCAAGACCTAAACTTGTTTTGAATCCAAGGACTCTTTCACCTACTAATGGAGAAGAACAATCTGGATCCATGACAAAAACTAAGGGTTCGAATCCGTTTGGAGAAGCTCGACCAAGAGAGGAAATTTTGGCAGCAAAAGGTCAGGATTATAAGAAGATTGATGAGCAATTTGATTCCATCAAGATTAAAGAAAATGGTTCTAATGGGACTGGTCCAACTGATGGGTCATCTTCATTCGGAAAAAAGAGTTTTGGTAATGACAATGGAAGTGAATCAGAGAGGAGCTGGAGGAAACCTGAATCTATTGATGTCTCACCTCCTCCAAGGTTTGATCTTTAACTCAATTGCATGATTGTAGTGTTTATTTAGCATCTAAATGTGCCAGAATTTACATCATTGTTGTGCTGATGATTTTGTTTCATGGTTTGTTTTTGGGTATAAACTTCTGAATTTAGTACACCTTGGTTGTATTGGGTTACTTTATGATCCCTTTGATGGGCTACATTTAGCTTCATTCTTGTGATTACTGTTTATAGCTGTTTCCATTTTTGGACCTCTTTGATTTGTCTTCTCGTCCTTTCAAACTTTTAGAGGCTACCAATAATTGTTGGTGCAGGCACCTTGCTTTATGTTGAAAAATTGTAAATTAGTATTCTGGAAAGAGCTCCCTTTTCGAAAAACCTTTTTTTGGAATTGCTTGAGCTTTTATCTTTGAGTTATTGGTTAATTTCCTTTGAGCCTCATTGCCTCACCTAAATTCTTAAATAATCTCAATTTACCTGTGCAGCTGGTCAACTGCAATCAAATCTTGGCCCATCCCAAAGATGCTGGCTGATTAGCAACATTACTAATGTTGTACAGAAATAGCAAAAGTAATTTCATAGCATAGTTTTTGTCAAATAAATGTGAATTTCAGTTTTCTCGGATTAATAAACTTAAAAGAGTAGAATGTTTTCTTATGCCTTTGTACAGATTCAAAGGCATCACATGTCGAATATGTACTTTGTAAATTCACATTTGTAAATATTGAATGTGAGGAACAGCCGTGACTTATGCTATACTGGCACTACATAGATTCATATCTGAGACATCTTGAACAGACAATAATCATAGTCCCTTTGCAGTCTTGTTCTGAGAAATGTCCATTTTGTTCTTTTCCACGATGCTTCCAAATTATTATAGGACCACTTTGAGGAGTTAAGATGGAACTGAAGTTTAATAAGTTTGCTTAGAGTCTTAAGACGGTGCTATCAGTTATAAATAGTGTCTATTCTGGTGAGTAGTTCGACGACATGATATTTGCACTCTGTTACAATTTTTTCTCTGCATATTTGACTCATAGATACCATACCTATGCCATTGCTAAATGATTTATTCTCTCTGCATCGTACTTTATACATCTGCTTTTGCTGAGTAACTACTGATATAAATTTGGGTTTCAGTGCTGAGGTAGAGAATGGGGATGGAGGTGTTGTTGCTGAAACTGAAACTGAAACTGCAAGCTGAAGAGAGAGAATGACACGAATGATATGTATCAAGAGAGAAACTTAGTGTGACGCCTTGTCATTTATTCTTTTCATATATACTTTATTATTTAGTTTTTCTGTCATTAGAATGAGTTACTCTCAAAATTTTGATAGTGTTTCAAGTAGCAGCCATGATCTTGTTAATGTTATTCCTAAAAGGAGTTGTTTGTAGCAGAGACAATTAATTATTTTTCTTTTCTGATTATTCTTTCTCTCATTGTGATTTATGCAAGTGTAGGGGCAATCTCTGCTGCTATAGAAGGCACCAATTTCCATCGAGGGTTACCGAACTTCATATCATTGAAGGCTGGTTGGGTACGGGTTTGGTAACCTCCCTTGGAAAATGGTACCACCTGTAGCAAGCGTTGCAATCTCCAGCATTACTATTTTTCCATTGCTTCTTTGTTAAGTTCGTCTTCACGACTGCATCTATTTTTAGGTCTGCAACTTTCTACTGTTTCCTCTTCTCCCTCGTATGTCTGCAACTTTCTACTGTTTACTCCTCTCTCGTGTGTGCGCGCGCTCTAGTTTCTGTCAGTCCTACTTTTTCTGTCCTTCCTGTGCCAGCCCTTGGCTTTTTTGTTGGAAAGTGGAAACAGAATTTGTCGAGAGTGAGAACCATTTGTTAAGCTTTTCTTTAATTTAGTAGTAAAACTACTAGAAGGGCATTTAATTAAAGAAAACAGAGTTGGGTATCTAGTAAACTTTCTAGGTTGTAGCATCTTAGTGCAAGAGTATAGCTTTCTAGGACTGGTTAGGGAAAGTGTGTTAAATACTTAAAAGTTTCGGCTTCAAACATGATGTGACGGGCGGAGAAATATCAGGGACATTGGCCTCGACTTGAGATGAACGGCATCAGTCTGTAATTCGGTTTGATTCGATAAGACATGGGCCTCAGATGAACAAAGCTATGTTTGCCGGTACTGCAGTCTGTAAATTCAATTAGTTTGGTTTGGCTTTTACTGCTCTGGAGAGATTATACTATTGCACTTCTTATTACAACAACTGTATATTTGGCTCCCAAGGAACCGTTTCCTTGTTATCCCTTATCAATAAGTCTCACTTGGCTAGTTGGCCCCGATTAATTCTCTAGTGTGCAAAACTTGGCTGATGATCTACTCCAATCTAATAATTAGGGATGAGCAATAGGTGGAATCCGTGGATTTGGTGTCATCCAAATCCAGTCCATTTATCTAGTCCATCTAAATAGTGGGTGTTAGGTTTGTAACTGTGTCCAGTCCATTATCCGTGGATTTAACATCCATAAATGGACGGGTGGGCGGACTGGATACGGGTAAATTCACGGATTTTATTTTTTAATTAAGAAATAACATTATCGTTTATCTTCTTCCTTGGAAAAATTGTACCATTCTCCCACCACGACAAACTAAACTATCGTTGCGAACTAGGGATGAGCAACGGGTGGAACCCATAGATTTGGTGCTATCCAAATCCAATCCATTAAAATGGCGGGGGCTAGATTCATATTCATGTCCAATCCATGGATGGGCGGATGGGCGAATTGGATACGGGTTAATCCACGTATTTCATGTTTTTCATTAGAAAAAAATGGAATTAGTTAACATATTAACAAAAAAAAACTAATTTAAACATCAGATTACTGAAATATAAAGAATATATTAAGCTATTATGACATAATAATTCTAAAATTATAATAATGCTATTCCAACAACCAAAAGTAAAATTTAAAGAGTATATTTAGTATTTGATTCTTGCAAATTTGATTCATCAGCACAACTAGGTTAAAATGAAAACATTAAAAGTTATATAGTACTTTTAGAATACACATATGTCCCTCTATATTTTATAAATTTCCTATTTACCTTAAACATAGCGGGTGTGGATGTCCAATAGATTTCTAGACTTATACCCACACCCAATCCATTATTTTATAAATTTTAAAAATACATCATATCCAACCCGTCCATAAACAGATTAGATGTCCACCCGTCAAACTACAAGTGAATTGGATTGGGTTGGTGTGTTTGGGTTCATATACTCACCCCTATTCCGAACGCATTTCATCGACATGGCTAAATTCACTTGGTTTTTATTTGAACTCTTTCAATAGTAATATCAGTAGCTATTAGCCTATTACAATTATTAATATTACTAGTAACATAAGGTACCGTCAATTCTCAATTTCCTGTAACCCAATTAAATCATACATAATCCAATTAGATCATACATCACACAAAAGTCGATTCCAGATCTAATCAACACATTCTTCTTTTAGTTCTCCAATCTCGATCACAATATGTCAACCAGCACCACTTGATTTTGTTCGATCACAAACAACACCCAAAATTTCACCCAAAACATAATTGAATCTATAATGAAAATATAGAGCATTACCTTAATAAACTCAAATTAAAATCAAACCCAAGTCCATGAAATCCTGTTTAACTAACCTGAATAGTTAATCAATCTTCAAAGATTGGAGAAACTGACTTGAACAAAAATAGGATGTAGAGAAATCAATCTTCAAACAAGAAATGAAATCATCAAGCTGGAACGTTGTAGTGAACTAGGTTCGATCATAAAATGCTACAGCCGTTTGCTGCGATTTGGCACTGGGCTATTCTTCTATTCCCGACTTCCTTTGTTTGCCTCAAGAAGTTTCAACTTTTAAGTCTGTAAGAGCGTCCACAATGGCTGGAGCACTACGGACCAAAGATCAAAGTAGTCGATGGTCCATTTTATCCAGCCACATCGGGACGATTAAAAGTAGTCTTTAGTCCGAAAAAAATACTGTTGCGGAGTAAATCTGAGAATTTTTTTGGACTAAACTTGGTTTAGTCGAGCGGTGGTGTAGGTGTCTGCCTGATGGTAAGCGGATGTGTAGTGAACCGTTTGATGCCAGATGTTATTCTAGCGTAACCGCCTAATCAAGCGCTAACCTAAGACTACGCCTGATGGAGCGTGCGTCTAGGATCACGCCTACTAACAGGCGGTAGCCAAATCTCCGCCCCATTGAAACGTAACGTTAGACCTTCGCCCAAGTGTAGACGGTATCCTAAACGTCCGCCTAAGATAGATCATTCTAAGCGTTGTTCTAGACGTCCGTTTAAGAGTTTAATCAAACTATAAAGTTTAATCAAACATAATTAAAGTTTAATCAAACTATAATCAAACTAATTTAAGTTTAATCAAAGTAATTAAAGTTTAATCAAACTAATTAAACTAAATAAAGTTTAATCAAGCGGGATGCTAGGAGTCCGCTTGGATTTCTAGGCGGGATGCTAGGAGTCCGCTTGGATTTCTAGGCGGGATGCTAGGGCACCACCCGTGTTTTACCGCACACACTTCCCTCGCACATTTACACAATCGATCAGGCGTAATGCTGACGCACCGCTCCATCAGGCGTTTGTCTAGTAAAGCGCCCGTCTCTGGGCGTGCGTCTAGGAGTCCGTCTAGAATCAGTGCGTAATGTTTTGTTCCCGCCCCACATCAAGCGTTCAGCTAGACGTCCGCCTCACGCAAGCGCTAGACAACCGTCCGTGTCAACAAACGTTACACTAGACAACCGCCCAACAATAAGCGTTATACTGGAGCACCGCCCGATCATTTTTAATCTCTGGGCCGTTGTTTTTGGGCCGGACCAAAGAGTAAAAATTTTACTCTTTACTTTTTGGTTTTACTCGTACCATTGTGGATGCCCTAAGAGCACATAGGTAAGGTGAGTAATTCAACTGGACAAATTTGGTCGCACTTGGCATAAATACCCTTTAGTAAATGTTAAAGTATGCTATATCCATGAATAAATTGCCAAAGGGAATTCTAGGCTCAGGCCTAAAAAAATATTATTTTTATTATAAGACCTAAAATATTTATAAATTTTTATAACATCCATACTTATTTGAAATTATGAAAAATAATTACATAACTACTTATGCATCCTATTTTTTTAGGGGTATAATTGACAAGTAAACTAGAATATAACATATATAAAAATTCGTTCCTTGGAATTTTACAAATTTTAATTCGTTGGAAAGCTTTTAAAAAGATCTATGCAACGAGTACAAACAACAATATCAAATTTAGATTTTTTACGAAAACGTCGGATGTGTTTGTCCTTTTAGGCACAAATTTTAAAAATTGGATACATAACTATTATGCAGCCACCACAAAAGATGCATAACATGTTATGCAACCACCACAAAAGATGCATAACCCATTATGCTGCCATATTTTAGTTTATGCATCCAATAATTTACCTTTGCAACCACTAAAAAGATGTATATGCTTAAAAATATCATTCCTAAAAGAAAGAAAGATGCATAACGAATTATGCAACTACCACAAATGATGCATAAAACATTGTGCAACCATATTTTGATTCATGCGTCCACTAATTTGGTTATGCATTCACTGATTAAGACGATGTATATGCCTTGAAGATAACATTCCAACAGAAAAAATGATCCATTTTTGTAGCTGCATAACAGATTATGAAGCCATTTTTGTAGTTGCGTAACAAATTATGAAGCAATTTTATGGTTGATAACAGTGCTAACAAAAAAGTGGATGCATAATGCAATATATTGCCATTTTCTCGCTTATTTTGTAGCCGCATAACAGATTATGCATCCATTTTCTTGACTGCATAACATGGTATGTGGTCATTTTTATAGTTGCATAACAGATTATGCACTATTTTTTTATTATTGATTTTAGTTTTAACAAAAAAGTTGTTACATAATGCATTATGCAACCATTTTTGTTGCTGCATAACAGATTATGCAGCTATTTTTTTAGTGCTAAATAAAAAAGTATTTGTATAATACGTTATGCATCTATTTTTTCAACTGCATAACGGGTTATGCAGACATTTTATAGTTGCATAACAGATTATGTAGCCACTATAGAAAAAATAAACTTACAAAAATCTTTCAACTACAAAGAATTATAAGTCTTATAATTATAATATTAAGAGTACAATTACTCGGTCATCGACAAGACAATAATTAAATCGCCCAAAAGTGTTCTACTAGTTACTCTTCCATGCGTTGATCCAAATGCACGAAAAAGACCTAAAATGGGCCAAACTGTGCACATGCTCGAGAGTAAAGATCGCTTGCATTATCAATGGAGTTGGTGGTGGTCGAGAGAAATAGAAGGATCAGATAGCAGAGAAAATGGATCTGAGCTGAAGAGTAGATGTTGTTGAGTTCGAGATCGAAGAAATAAAAGATGGGTTTGAGTGATTGAGCTGCTAGTCAGGCTCGAATGCAAAGAAAGGTTGTGGTCTGTGGCAGAACAAAAAGTGAATCTCAGTTAATATCAAGAGTATTTTGCTGCATAATAGGTATGGCTCCATCATAGGTACTATAGCTGCATAATAGGTATGGCTCCGTCATAGGTACTATAGCTTTAGTTAAAGTTCTCATTCTGGTATTTTGTTTTTGGTTTGAGCTTATTTTATAAGGGTTGCTTTTAGTGGGGTAGTAGAAGGAACAGAAGGAACAGAGGGAGCATCGAAAGTGGATCTGAGGTGAAAATTAAATATTGTTGAATTCGAGATTGGAGAAATAAAAGATGGGTTTGAGTGATTGAGATGCTAGTCAGGCTCGAATGCAAAGAAAAGTTTTGGTCTGTGGCATATGAGTTTAAGAGATTGAGATGAAGAGTTAACAACGAGAAGAAATCAGGGTTCAGAGAAAGAATTAGAGAAGTTTATTAGATGGGTTTGTTGTTGAAGTGATAGAGATGGGATTTTAGATGCGAGATTAGAGAAAGGCATTCGAAGGTGGGTTAGAGTTGGATGTTTATGGTAGTTGAGTTTAAGGTTTAAATGAAGAAGAAAATGGCAGTGAAATTATGGATTGATGGTGATTTTCTTTAGTCGAGAAGACGAGAAGAGACGTTGTTGGTCATATTTGAGATGTTGCTGCCGAGAATCTAGTGAAGAATGAGTACAGTGGTTTGAGGATTTAAAATGAGTTTTGGGTAGAATCAATTTATTGTGGTCTGTTTTTTCCATAGAGAGATCAAATTAAAGGGAAGATGGTGATGTTGTTCAAGAACATTGCAAAGATGAAAAGTTGATGATTGGAAACACAGGGAATCAGTTGTGGCGACTGAGATTGAATTGATATTATGAATGAATGATTGAATGATGTTGTGTGTGATCATATCAATCCAGGGAAGGAGTGGAATTATTTCAAGAAAAACCTTGCCTGAATCAGCATACGAATAAGGAATAAAAACGAAGATATAATTTCAGAAAATATGGGTTTGTAAAAAATATTTACCGACGAAATGGGTGTGCGGGTGAAGTTTTCCGCCCGTGGATTTATGGCTGAAAAAAGTGGGAAAAACGGGTCTGACTGTAGATTTCACATTGCCAAAATATTGTGGGTCCGCCTCTTAGCATGGTTAAATTTTACACATTTTGGACTGTGAATGATGCATTTTTATATAATTTTTTCTTGGTCATGCTTCTCTCTTGCTCGAAGTAATACAACTAATGAGCTCAATTATATGAGCTGCCTTCTGATTTGGAAGGTCAGTTTTGGGGTCAAGACGTCAAGTATCGCACCCCCTATGCCCTATCAGTTTCACTCGGAAATCCTACTATACCGGGATAACATTCAGGGACTTTATCTCGGTTTGCTGGACAAATCCCAAAGCAAGAACACGTAGAATGTGAATACTAACATTACTAAGCGTAAGGAGCTAAACTATCCAAGCCAAGACGTATGAAGGTTCAGTTCATATCCCTGACGCTTGCTAATGGTTTCCATCGGTTGATGGCAAGATGCAAGGGCGGAGGATTGGTGTGTGTCGAATTGGGGTATTACATATACCGTTTTCAAAAGAGTAGTATGGAGCATCTTCACTTTTATCGTTTAAAATGAAAAAGTGATAGTAACACTTTTGCTGAAACGGAGAGAGTAGTAAAGATGTGAAACGATAAAAGTGAAGATGCTCCACACTACAGGTTAAAATGAAAAAAATGATAACACTTTTGTTGAAACAGAGGTAGTGGTTTATTTATTTATATTTTTATATAAATCACTAAGTAATAATCTGTGATCCTGGATGGTATTGATGTTTACTGGAGTCCCATGTAACATATCAGTTACAGGGTTTTTCAGGTCGTTCGTTGGCTCCATAGTACATAACGAGATGGATTTGAGAAATTTTTTAGAGATTAAAATTTGTTATTATGACTTAAAATCTGTTTTATGCCCTAAAATGCACGAGGTGATTTAGAAGCTACCATAGTGATCCTAAATACACCCCATGACCCAAAAACCGTTGATGACCTTAAATATGCTTCGTGGGCTAAAAATAGAACCCACATTTGGAGATGCCCTCATAGATTGGGAGATAGTGAGCATTAAACCATCCTGGATATTCTGATAAGGGTGTCTTAAAACTATAAAAAAAAAAACTATATTATCCATTTTATATTTTATTATTTATTAATTTATTTTATTTGTTAATTTTATAAATTAAAGATAATAAATTAAAAGTACAATTGTAGTTAGTCATTACAAAAATATGTGGATAAGGGATTATTAGTTTTACTTTAAAATATATGTATTTTATTTTATTAGGTATCCCCCAATTTATGGAGGTATCACTTAAATGTAGGTTCCAAAAACAGACTTGCGAAAATTTGCCAGGTGATCCAAAATCAATGTTGCACGGACATACAGAAAGAGGTGCGCTACTCGTGTCCGGCACGAGGATTTTTGTAAATCTATCATTAAAATAAGATTTTACCTATTTCCCACCTCCATTTTTTCTATTTCCCATCCCCTTAATTTCCATCCTCAATTTTCATATTTATCACCCATATGACTTTTAAGAAATCCTAAATACCATCTTCTTCGTCTTTCTGTTTTACACCCAAACTATTTTCATTCCACCACAAAAATACTAATCTACTAACAACGCCTCCCTCTCTTCTTCTCCACCCAACAGCGCCTCCACCCTCTTCTTCTCCACCCGACAGTTTCCATCATTCTTTTTTTGTATCACCAACGGAAAATTTTCAATCTTTTTTTTTTCTATTTTGATTGTCTATTTACTACACAAAGATGCCTCCAAGACAACAATCGATTGTTGAATCAAAATCATATAAAAAAAATGTAAAAATCTAAACCCCCAAATAGTTCTATTCTAGGTTAAAAATTGTTGAACCAATTATTTACCCTCTTGTTTTCGTATCTATTCGTCTACGTCTCAACGAATTAAATAATTAAATAAGAAGAAATCTGTCTACTGTAATAATTGAATATACTAGGATTTTGATGTTTTTTTAATGGGTTTGTTTAATGAACAAAAAAGATTATTGAAGAAGAAGACAAAAGTTATAATAGTTATAGTCAAGATTGATTTGACTTTTGTATGTGGTACACAGGAGAAATAAGAATTGAAAACAGATTATTTTTAGAGATTGTGAGGGGGTGAAAAATAGGAAAAGTGGGGGTGGGAAATAATAAAAACCTAAAATAATTATGGATTAAAGATTAGTTTTAATTCAACAATTATATTTTTGTATTTTACGTAAAGAGTTTTGTTATATTTACAGATATAAAAGAATTGACTCCAAATATTACATATTGAGTTGGCCATGTAATACAAATATTAGCAGTTGGGTGCACTAATCAAAGTAGTTCCTAAAAAGATGAGGGCACTGAGAACTCCACCAATCACTTTCATTCAAACCTATATATGACGCACATTGAATGATCTTATAGGAAAGAGAAGATCAAAGAATAGATAAGGTGATTAACTTCCTAGCTTTTACTTTTACTTTCAATTATAAATATATAATAATATAATACGAAAAAAAGGTAAAAACAATGACACAAAATTTTTGTTAACTAGGAAACAAAAATGTGTGCAGAAAAATCTTGGGACCTCGTATAACTTTGTACACTCGCAGAATTAAGGCGCTAAACTTGTGTCTACTATGGAACTTTGATATAAATATAATTGATACATAATACACTCGTGTTGCCACGCTTAAGCAGTTCCTGCGCCTACAACTACTTTGAGTCTACATTGTGAATCGTTTTGCACACGTCCTTTATTGGCCTAGGTGTTGCACTCCAATCCTTCGAGAAGGATATTGCTAACCGACTTCCAACCGAACAACTAAGGTTTCCGAAACTTATAAAAAAATGGTCATGAAAGTTTCCTCTAGTAAAACTTATTTAAAATTAGAAAAATGTTATATCCTTAAGATCAACAATCAAGGTTATGCTGCTTAATATGCCGTGTATAGCTCATTGATTAATCTGTCTTCAAGTTTTCTAGATTTCTAGTATTCCCTGAATAATTCCTTTAAGACTTACAGATTAATTTAAGAGAACGTCTAAAAGAGTTCTTACTAATGTAGGTTTTGATAAAACTAGTTGATACTACCTAGATATAAGTTGTTTTACTATTGATAGTATTCATAATATGATAGAGATACATGTGCTTCCCGGTCCCTAAGAGAAGCTTTCAAAGTCTCACCATGGTTTTCACGATCTATAAGTAGTGGAGGAAAAACTTCACGCAAATACCACACAATTATTTTAGGGATTAATTTCAGAGCTACATGAGATTCTCTATTTATAATGAATGATAAACGTTTACCTAGATCTATTCTGGGTAACTTCGAAACATGGAGTTTCTGGAAATACCTAAAGTTAAAGTAAAAGTCCTAAGATAGAATACTGACATAATTGTGTTGTTATATTAGTTAGTACTTCACTAGATTTAATAGGATTATTATATTACCATAAATAACTTATTGCATAAATGAAAAAGATATTGTTATTATAATGTTTAATCCTAATATAGCTACAAGTAATCAATGCGCGCTAAATATAATTATAACATTTAATACTTCAATATATTAATATAATATCTAGTATTAATTGTGATTAACTTTGAAAATATGAAGGTACCGGGTACATCATAAATTCTTTTTTGATTTTAACCTAATAAAACAAACCTTGTATAATCTTATCGATCTTATAGAGATTAAAGATTAACTAGACAAGGCTATCTTAGATTTAATCTCCGTTCCAACCAAGGAATGAGTTAAAGGATCGATCCAAGATATTGATTAACGTACCAGTGTACTTACTTTAATTATAGAGATAAACAATATAATCACATAATAAAGTAAATAACACAGACACACAAGATTTTGTTAACGAGAAAAACTGCTTGGTAGAAAAATACGCTTAGAATTAAATCAAGTTTTAAATACGTTTAGAATTAAACCGCTACACAGATGCCTACACGTAACCTTGTGTATTTGAGACAGAATAAAATGGAAGAAAGGAAAAGCGGAAAGACAGGATTCGAAGAATGCAACAAGCTTAAAATTCCATATTTCTGGATTTTGGTTTGGTTTATATTACTAAATTTACTAGAAATCTCTTAAATAGAGATTCTAAAGCATGATTAAGAGAATAATACAATTGATTAAGAAACACTTTCTAAGAATATCAATTCAATCAAAACACAAAGATGAGAGAGAGGGTTAGCATCACACAATCATATGAAAGAGAGAAAACAAAAACAGGTAGTTACAGAGAACATTAAGAGAAAAAAGAGAAAGGAAGGGAAGAAGTTAGAACCATGATTTATAGAAACCTATATGCAATTGCCTCTGCGATTCTCAATAAGCAATCAAAAGGAAGAAAAGTTTTTTAAAAGATACATGACTTTAACAGCTTTTAAAATGTTACCTCTTTTCATAGATGAAGGAAAAACCATGTAACTCTTACGAATTTCTCTGAGTAGCTACGAAACAAAGAACAACAAGATCTACCTTAACTAAAAAAATTACATGCTAAGAACGAAAAAAAAAACACTAGTACCCATCTATGCAGATCCCATAGGAAATCTTATGTTTGAGAGAACAACACATTTTCTCTGCCGATCTTAATAAGATAGAGTAAACCATCAAGATAATAAGCTAGATGTAGAAAATCAATAAAGAAAATTTTTTTTATGATAAAACCTAACAAAAACACATCACATATATATATTCCTAACACTCATATCCGTTCTTCATAGCTCATGACTCATCTATTACCCAAAGGTTTGCTAAAGATTACTCCATATTTAGAGAAAAGACAATGGAGAAAAAATGAGAAAAAAAATTGGGAAAAAAAAAACTATTTGGGAGCTAAGAAGACCGATTGTTTTTTGAATCATCAATTAAAAACTTTCTCACCCATAATTAAAACATCAAGACTTGACCTGTATGTAATGTATCTTCAAAACTGGTTGTGAACTCCTTTACTCTATGTTGCAATACTTTCTGAGTTAGCTCTAAGAATCTGCATACACATCTCAGGTACTTGCCTGCAAAACACAATACATGATCATGAAAAAACATATGCCAACCCAGGCAACAAAAGACACACAATGTATATTTTAAGGCTTCATATATTATGAGGTAACATTATTATCATCTAAACAAACAGTTAAAATTACAGTTACCCAAAAACAATTGTTCTAAATTTTAGAAACTCAATGATAAATAGATGAAAGTCGAAAGATTTGCAGTTACGACTTGACTGTTAACCTAGAGAGATATTCATCATAGAGAAGGGCCAGAGAATGTTATATAGTGGAGAAAAACTAATACTAATCTACCCCCAAACTACTACTTAAATTCCTAAGATATGAAATAGGATACCAACATGATACCAGCTACGTACATAATATCAGCCATTAATAATTTCAAGAGGGGAAACACATGTGATTCCAAGGTGAATATGTACATTGTTTACCACAAGGTCAAAATTAATGTATGTACTAAGTTAACTTTATAAGTAGTTATATAATAATATCCACTAATGAGTCACAACTAACGGTTATCAGTCTTATTAATCACTTAGTGCATACAGATTCTCATTCACAATATTTTCTTCGGGATAAAATAACAGTAATGAACATACTTAGAACATGCTCGTTCAAAATAACATCTTAGTAAGAATTTCAATAAAATTTATCAAGCAAGCAAGCACTGACCACGATTCCCTTTAGTCGTTATTCTTCGAGAATCTCTAACACTACGGTCAACCTACTAATACAATCTCTTTTTCACCCTCTTCCACTCTTTCAAGGCGCTCCATCAAGATTTTCCAAGCCACATTTGCAATGTTTCTGCAGTCACTTCCTTGCCTTTTCTAAGCAAAGTCCTTCTCAAACCCTTGAACTTTCTATCCACAAGATCGTAATCTGACAACAAACCGTACATCACTGTACTCTACCATATATCCTAGTTTTATCAACCTTATTATTGTTTCCGCAACGTCCATCAGCGACAAGAACAACTTCCTCAACATTTTTAATCAAAAAAATAGTTGTATGCATTGTGGTGTCTTTGTTGTATTTCTGTGGTTTATAGCAGGCTATATTTTTGTTGTTTTACGTATTAGTTTCTCTAATCTTATGTAATTTCTGATGCAACTTTAACTCCCATGAGAGAAAAGGTTCATGAAAGCTTCTACAACATTCTTTATGGGTCCGCTATCGGTCATAGAGAAGAACTTGCACGTTGGCTTAGTCAAATGGAGGAATTCAAAAAATATTGAGCCTATAACATCAAAAAAATCCTTCTACATATGAAGATAGACTATGAAAGTTTGCGCAACATGTGGGAGGCCAACTTCAGTTACAAGCCACAAACGTGTATATGTTTTGATGACAATATAAATTTGACATTGTGTACGAGCTTATTTATTATGTACGTTAATATGAGTCCAATTTTATGCACATTCATTAAAGAATGTTCACAAAACAAACCAATAGAATTAGGTTGTTATAAACAATAATTATCTTTTAAATAAATTAGTATTTTTATTATTCAAATTTGATTTTAATTCCAAAAAAAGTAAGGAATATACACTTCATATCTAATCACAGGTTCATCACCTTAAATATAATGTTTTCAGGAAAAAAATAAAAAAATAAATCAATTAGTTATAACAACTTTAATTAAATTAAGTTAATTTCTTGTAATAAAAATGAGAAATAAATAAATAAATAAGCATTATATTTTTTTTATATGAAAAATAAAAACAAGTATGATTAGATTGAGCTAATAATAATGTTATTATAGATACAAATTTACTATTATTTTTAATTTCAAAATTGGTTTAATAAAGCTTATTTTTAATTAACAATTATAAATTTATTTTTTTGTCTATAATTAGCTTATCTAGTTTTTTTAGCTCGACTAATTTTGTGCCGAATAAAAAATAAAAAGTAATTATATGCCAAATCAGCATAAATAGAAGCTATAAAATATCTCTAATCCAGCGGCTTAAGACATTTTTTAAAATTTTTTCTCATAACCCTTTGTTACACGATCCCGACCAATTATGAAAATATGTTATAAGTATTAAAAACACTTTTGATATAAATTGTGATATTTATTTGAAAAATATGAAAAAGTGATATATACGTAGTGCGAACCCATATTAATATCATTCTTGGTTTTGTTTTATGTATTATTTATATTTATAATAACAAGGATTAGTTGATATGCAAAACAACAGTCACGTATAAAAAAGAAATATTATTCATGAACCTCCCAAGATGTATTTTATAAGTATATCCAAGTTGACTGTAAGTAGCAAAAAAATCATAGAAGATCCATAAAATCTAAAAAGACGAGGGTACCGAGTATACCACCAATTATTTTGCTTTTAACCTATAGAGATACATCTTGTGTAATATTTTCGATTCACAAAGATCAAACAACAAGGTAACCTTGATAATAATATAATTCCAACTTGGAACTGATTATAAATCAATCAAGGTATAATTAACGAATAAGTGCAACTTCTTTAATTACAATATAAAACCTATAATACGAAAAGCAAAGTAATGGTATGACACACAAAATTTTGTTAACGAGGAAAACTATTTGGAAGCAAATCCTCGGGACCTAATCCAGTTTTAAATGCTCTCAAATTAAGCCGCTACACAAATGCCTACCCGTGTTGTTGAGACCGAATAAAATACCCATAGTTACTTGATTTCCTTAGTATCCCTAAGCATGCAACCAATATGGCCTATACATGTGAATCCCTTAACAAAGTCCACTATTAAGAGTTGTTTCAATGTTGTGAAGACTTCTGCATCCCAATTCCTTTAGGACATCTTACAAACAACAAGGAACCAAACTGTATGCTAACCACTCACTACCAATCACAAATACCAAAGATATTAATGAATTCATTCAGATTCAAGGTTTTTCCGTTTAAATCCAAGATATCAATAATATATCAGATTGGAAACTCCTTTATTATGATCAATCAAGTTTTACGATTACCGAAGTCACCTACTCGATTACAAGACTTATCTTTATGATAAATCACAAACTACTTGTCGATCCACAAGAATTACGTTTATCAAAGATACTTGTTTGTCCAAAACAATCAAGTCAAGCAGATAATCACACAAGGATCAAAATATCAAAGTCTTCAAATCTTCAAAGTCTTTAATCTTCTTAATCTTCAAAAGTAACAACTTGTACTTGATTCCACAATTCGATTTGTTTAACAGAACATAGTCTATTAACGTTGGAAAATCAATGGTTCTATCAATAGATTCAGAATCACTCAAATCAATATGTATAGACACCAAAATTCGCCACATAATCCAACAACAATTGTCTGGGCAGATGGTCCGAATTTATTTACTTGGATACTTGAAAGAAATTTAGCAATTAATTTTAAAGATTTTTTTTTCCCCCGATAGAGGTCAAAATGGAATAAATCATCCTACAACATAGTGATTTCATTGTCCAATGTACACTGGATTTAATAAGCCTTTTCTCTCTCATTATGAGTGAGAGGGCAAGAGTTTGATTTCCATTGGTGGAAATGTTAGTGGCCACGTAACTCTTCCCTCTATAAGTAGGGTCGGGTTGGATCCATTTAAACATGTTGGCGTAAATAAAAATTAAGGTAATGAATGAATCTGCTCAAAGGGAACGGACGATAAGAAAAATATATGTAGGAAAAAGGTTCATATCTATCAAACTTATATTATTAGTTTTTTTTAACAATTCATCTTCTTAAATTTGGAATTATAATGTTTCCAAGACTTATTTATAATTTGCTCTTATAATATTAATTATTATGTTGAACCTAATAACATTTTCATTATTCAACTTAAAAATCGAAAGATTAATTATTATTTTTTTACAAGTTTGCACTTAAAAATATACATATTTTAATTTTTAACTTTTTATGTTTCATAACAAAGGATTACCAATTTAGAGCATCAACAATGGAGATTAAATATACAATATATGCATTACATGGAAGTACAATGGGTCTTGTTATAACTGAAAAAAGATAAAAATGTTAAATAGATATGTCAAATTTGGTCATGTTCACTTTAAAAATGTGCTTGGCTTTGGGCAGGATTAAAAATCCAGTCCTTTAAAAAATGTTTAGCCAGACCCTGATCAGAACAACCTGCATATATTATAATTCGTTTTTAAAATATGAATTTGACACAAAAAATTCAGCATGTATTAAATAGTAAAAATATATGATAACGAATGATTTGTGGTTTAAATATAGTGTATATTTAATTAATGTGATAATATCGCAAGTGGTTCATGGGAAAGGCAGGGGAGTTGCTTGTACTGGGCTCGAATCCCTACAAATGAAACTTTTGAAGAAAAAAGGATTTACTACTTGAATTGCAGACTAATGGTTAACTTGATGCTTGTTTGATCTGATTTAAGTCGGTTGAGTTAAACAAGTTGGAAAAATCAGCCGACCGGATAATCGGTGAATCCATATAATTCACGAATTATTTGGTACACCTATAAAACACGCGTTCGAATTTATACATATGAAACTTAAAAAAATAATATTTAATGGTTGAATCGGAAAATTGGTGGTTAACTCGTTGCCTGTTTGACATGATTCAAGTCGGTTAAGTTAAACCAAATACATATGAATTAGCCGAGCGAATTATCCACGAATCCGGTAAACCCATAAAACACGCGTATTAGAGACGGAGTTTCAATTGGACGTGTAAAAGGTACGTGTCTAAATAATTCGGTCAATTCGACGTATTATACGCCGAATTGCTAACTAGGAGCTACACGTATTCTTAAAGTGAGCCTAGCATGGACGAGATTTAAATTCCACTCCATAAAAGTTTGGTAGCCAGGTTTGCACTTGGCCGGAATTTAAAACCCTATCTGACCCTTTAAAAAATGTTTGCTTTAAAATAAAATTAAAAATAAATAATACACATAAATTATATTTTCACACGACTATATCGAAAGTTCTACCTATGTGGATTTTGGCAAAAAAACCAATGCCATATTTTTTGGTATATTTAGCGTTCACCGTTGTAGATGCTCTTAGACATCAAATAACTTATGAACTTTACTTTCCCACTGCAAAAATATCTACAATTAAGTAATTAAAATTGAGGACGTTTGTATACAACTTTTATAGAGATACACTTTGTAAGAGAATGGAAATTGTATTATTGATCGTTAGTTTAAACATTACAGAGGACTTGTCCTTACATAGACAAATAGAGAAGACTCAGTTAGAAGCAACACTAACATTAAATGTGTCTGCATAACTAACTAACATAATCAAAATATTCTGTCACTTAACAGTTATAAGAATAGTTGTAGCCAGCTGGACATAGTTGAACAAGTGGTAGAGAATTATTGGTGATAGTCCACATCAGCTGATGACATATCTGATACACTTATAAGCTCCAACAGTCCCTTCAAACTGAGCGGTAGTAGAATGCATCATTTTTCCATGAAGATGTTCAAAATGAAACTTTGACAGACCTTTAGTGAACAAGTCTGCCACTTGATGCACAATTGGTACAAATAGAACCTTTAAAAAACCAATGGTAACCAAATCTATGACAGAGTGATAATTCACCTCAATGTGTTTAGCGCATGATAGACATGATTATTAGCAAGACTACCAGCACTCATATTGTCACAATATAGCTTACAAGATAGTGTCAGAGGAGTTTCAAATTCTGTAAGAAAGTAAAAAATCCAACAAACCTCAGCTGCAGTATTTTCCAATGCTTTATACTCTGCTTCAATGTAGGATCAAGAGATAGTTGGCTGCTTCTTTCAAGACCATGAAACAAGATTACCTCTAGCAAAGACACAATAGCCAGCAGTGAACTTCCTTGTATTAGGACACCCTGCCTAATCACTATCACAGTAAGCTATAATATTTGAACAATTATCACTACTAAGAGCAATATAAGAACCCAAAGTTCTCTTGATAAATCTTAAAATCCTCTTGGCTAGATGAAAATAAATGTTAGTAGGAAAGTACATAAAATATTAGACGTAGTTAACAACATAGCTAATATCAAGCATTGTGAGAGTGAGATACTGCAAACTACCAACAAGACTTCTGTAAGAAGCAACATCTACTAGAGGAGTATCATCAAATGCAAAGACTCTCTTTCTATGAGCATCTGAAGATTTACATAGTTTACAGCCCAACATATCATTCTTCTTTAACAATTCAAGAGAATATTTGTTTTGTGTCAGAAGTAGTATATTTGAACAATCATCAAGCTTGTCTTCAATACCCAAAAAATAATTGAGAGGACCAAGATTATTCATTGCAAACTCAGATTTCATAGCATCCACAAAAATATTCAACAAGGCATTAGAAGAACCTACTAGAATAATATCATCAACACATAATAATACCATCCTAGAAGAATCCTTGTGATAGTAGAACATTGAACTATCATTGAATGATTTTGTAAATCCATATTGAATTAAAACACACATTAAACCTATTAAACCAAGCCCTAGGGGCTGGGTTAAGACCATAAAGTGATCTTTTGAGAAGGCAAACTTTTGTAGGGTGATTAGGATCCACAAAACCAGGTGGCTGCTCTATATATACATTTTCAGAAAGATACCCATGTAAAAATGCATTGGACACATTCAATTGTCTCATAGACCATTTATTAGTCAAAGCTAAACTAAGCACATTCTAATAGTGGTGGCCTTTACAACTGGACTGAAGGTTTTATCAAAGTCAACACCATCCACTTGATGAAAATATTTAGCTAGTAGCCTTTCTTTGTGTCTCTCAACAGTCCCATCATCCTTAAGTTTAGTTTTAAACACCCATTTACATCCTAATACACTCATAGAAGGATCATAATCAACAAGTTCCCATGTATTATTGTTATAGAGAGCATCATATTCAAGTTTCATAGGTGGTATACATATATGATTTTATGATGCAGCTTTAAAAGTCTTAGGGATATTTAAGGAATTGACCATTGTAGTAATAGCAGTAGGAATATGATGTTTAAGAGTATTATTTTCAACAAAATCTTTGGGTAAAAGCTCAGGTTCCTGAATGTCAGACTTAGATCTTGTATGAATAGTTGAAGAAGGAATAACAACAACAACATGCTCAGTAGAATTATTTGGAGATGGTGTAATAGTATACGGAGATGGTGCAGTATTAAGAATGAAAGACGTAGTATTACTAGAAGTACCATAAGTAATAGGGGATGCCGTACTAGTATCCAAATCAGCTGAAGAAGTAGAAGTAGTAGTAGTTGGAGCATATGGAAACTTGGACTCATCAAAAACTATATTTGTGTTGATGTAAGTCTTATGAGAAAATGGGTCATAACATTTATATCCGTTGTGATGCATATTATATCCTAGATTGACACAAGCAACACTCTTTAGACTTAGTATCTTGCCTATAGGGAACAATGCTAGGATAACATAAACAACCAAAGATCTTCAAGAGAAAGAGTCGTCAGGTTTAGTAAAGAAAAAAACTTCATAAGGACTCTTATAACCTATGACTTTAGAAGGTAGTTGTTAATAAGATAAACTGCAGTCAAGAAGTTAAAATAAAATCTCTTAGGTAGAGATGCTTTAAAAGCCAAAGTGTTTCCTTCTTTTGTAACCTTCTTGTGTTTTCTCTTTGCACTTCCATTTTGTTGATGTAGGTGAGGATATGAAATTCTGAGATGAATACCACAACAATGTAAAAATTTACTGAAAAGACCTTTTGTTAATTCATGTTCCCCATCACATTCAAAGTTTTTGATATTTACATTAAGAAGATTTTCCATGAGAATCTTGAACAATTTGAAACATTGTAAACTATCTGTTCTACTTTTGAGGGATAAATCCAACTGAATTTGCTAAAGTCATCTACAAACAAAGTATAATACCTATAACCAAGAACATAAGGTACTGGAGCTGGACCCCAAATGTCACAATGGACTAAGACCAAAGCAGCACTAGATACATAACCAATAGAAAGAAAAGAAAGACACTTACTTTTTCCTAATTGACAAGGACCACATACAGACTCAAATGAAGAATTAGACGGCTTGATGTTAGCAACAGTATCAAGCCTTTTTTATTATTTTTGATGCAGGGTGTCCTAGCCTTTCATGCAGAATAGTTTAAGAAGCCACAATGGAGTGCAGAGCAGTTTGAGTTTGAGAAACAAAATTTGTTGGCAGAAAAGGGTAGAAAGCATTCTTCATGAATCCTCTAGCCAAGACTTGGTGGTTCTGTAGTGCCTTGATTTCATAACCCCAAGGAAAGAATTAACAAGAACACTTTTTGTCAAAAGTGAATTGAGCAATTGATAGCAAATTATGTTTCAATGTAAGAACATAAACGCTTTAGAAAGAGAAAATGCAGTAGAATGAAACAAGATAAAAGAACCATTTAAGCTAATAGGAAGAGTCTTACCATCGCCAACCATGACTTGTTCATCACCAGCATAAGAAGCAGTATCTGTAAATTGTTGCATCATTTGTCATGTGACTTGTAGCACCTGAATTAGAGATCCAGATTGGACCGACATAGGTTCTTGCAGTGTCAATAGGAGACGAAATATGGCCAACAAACTCTACTTCATATACATTCCATTGGAGATTGACCACTATTACCATTATTAAGATCTAAACCAACAAAAGCCTTTTGCATATTTTGCATAGGTGCAACACTATCCTTAGATGCATCATAACGAAATCTACATCTGTTAGTAAAATTTCCTAGCTTATCACAGATTTGACAAGTAATGGAGTTATAATCCACGAATTATTTTTGTGTAGGATTGAATTCCGTCTTTCTAAATCCATAGGAATTAGTATGAGGAGAAGAATTAGAATTACATGCACCTCAAAGACCTGTAGACTTTTTGAATGTAAATTGTTGTTTTTTAACATAGAAAGTAGCATTAGTAGGATCAGGTAGAATAAATGAATTAATGAAAATCACTTTCTTGATCATACATCCACTGTCCATGGTTGATCAACCTAGATCGTAACTTAGAAAATGATAGAGGAGTCTCTCTATTTTGAGTTGTGATGAAAAAAATGAGTATATTCCCTTCTCAAGCCAGAAAGAGTGTACATTACCAAGTCAGAATCTGGTACATGATTTCCAATTTTATCAAGCGAATCTGAGATAGTCTTTAATAGATGAAGATATTCAGAGATTAAAGTATATCCTCTTCTGTTTGAGTGTATATACGATCTTAATATTGATTTTCTTTCAAAAAATTGTTCAATGAAGATCCGAGAAAGATGAAGTCATTTTTAACTAACAGATTTATTACCAAGAAGCTAAGTAGCAAGAGAAGGCAAAAAGTTATTCAGTAGCACAAACTGTGTCTGTATAATTAACTAACAAAATCAAAATATTATGTCATCTGACAGTTATAAAACAGTTATAGCCAGCTGGATATAGTTGAACAAGTGATAGAAAATTATTGGTGATAGTCAACATCAGTTGATGACACATCTGATACACTTGTAAGTTCTAACAGCCTTAAGATAATAAGAATATGCGCGGATGGCTCTTGGTAAAATTCACAACGGTTCCGAGCGAATCAATACCATTTTCTCTCCCTTTTTTGTTTGAAAGTGCATTTTCTCACTTCTCTGCGGTTCAAAATTGTGCATGTGCAACACACGCCTCAGTTATTTGGTTGAAGAAACAACTAAATTAGTAAGCTTATAATGCAATTAAATACTGGTCTGATCCCGACCCACGAAACAGTAATGAGATCCAACCGGAGTTTCAGTAAGTTATCACATGGTAGCATGGTTAGGTCCCCACGGTTAGTTTTGGTAAATCTGACCTATCCGCAACAGATAGAGAGAGAGAGTCAACTGGTGAGACACCGAGACAGAAATGTTTAGAACTTCGAAAATGAGAAAAATAAATAAATAGAAAGATACTTAAAGATAGGGTGGGCACGTATTAGTAATGAGTAAATTAATTAAGAGATCCTCGTATATTCTCAAACCATCCAAATTCAACCAATCAAGCAAGCACGTACGTGCTTAATTAAGATCTCAGACTTAGTAAACAAATACAACATCAATCTTTTTTCTACTCTTGGTTTAAGTTTGGTTTCACACACAAAACACTGTGTTGGTATTAGAATCATTTTGAGATCCTATTCTTTTGTACCCTTCATTTTAACTTCATTATGCATATAATATTCTACACACACAATTGTCTGACTTTCTATTTAGAATTTTGTATGGTTTTCTACTAATAATTACCTCAGATGTAACATCGTTATAAATCCTAACAAGCTTCTAATCTAACCGTGTTTACAGAACAACTCCAACTGCTTATTTTATTTGGTGGAATTTTCATTTCTATTTTTTTTCCACACAAGCCGATATGGATGAAAGTAGGATTTCCATGGCTTCATGGAGCCCATACCAACAAACATGCATTTGACAAATGAGGACAACAGCTTTTAACTTGTAAACTCCCTGATTTCGCACATGATTAAGCCACTGCATTCAGCTTTGTAGATGAAGAAAATCTTTTTGTGACGCTCATCGGTACAGTTTACTTTTAGTTACCACAAATTTTAGTTACCACAAATTTGTAAAACATTGCCATTGTTGATTCTTACCTTACCTAGTATTATTACTTTTTTTTTTCCTTTTGGCTAGATTCTGATATGGTTTACCTAAATTGCCTTGGACCTAGTGAGCCTCGTAGTACTCCTACTAAAATGGCATGTATGTGTCCTCTACTAGCCATGTGTTATTTTGAAATCATTTCCAAAATTTTGCGGCTTGTCCTTGGTCCCAACTGTACGTATTCTAATAAAATGAGAAGCCATACACATGGACCAAAAAAATTATACATTATATTGTACTCCTAACCCAAGCCAAGCTATTCAAGATCTTCTTGGAACAATAGAGTATCCATCTCTGTAAAAGGATAGTACTCCATGTGTTTAAGGATTCAACTAAAATCCTCATAGAGTCTAGTGTATTCAATAATGTCAACCCTAGCAAACTGGTATTTGCACTTCCAAGAGCAAATCAAGATAACATATGGACCTGGCCTTTCCCGTTATAAGAGAATGACAATGCTAAACCAATCATGCTAGCCACGTGTACATATAACCTTGATATCCAACACGTGGACTTTACGTTTTTTATTTATAGTTCCCTAGATAGTCAAATTTCATCGAAGAATATCCTCGTTTCTCCAAGATCTGGAAAGTCCAAACTGATAAGAAAATATTTTATGTGCTCAATTACTAAACTACCTTTAGTGTCTTAATTTTAAAAATAGTCAACGATTTACTGTTATTATTTTTTTTTTCTATTTTTTTTTCATCACCATTGGCTTTTCTGTTTCAAAAAAAACCATTGGCCTTAACATTGAGTATATACTACTAATATATATACTAATATAACCGTCCGATTAAACACCGAGTCTTAATCAATGTTTAGTGATTAAAAAGCCATTAATCTTCCTCATGTGCATTAGGGTTGCAAGGAGCATGCAGAACAATCCTAGGGGTCGAGGATGGATGAAGCCTGCAACCAATCATGCTTTATTATATAATAAGTGTTTTCTGCTCCAAATAAAATAAAATAAGTGTTTTCTAATCGGAATGTGTATTTCCAATCTAATTTTCTTAAAATCAAATGTCAAACTTAATTAATTGAGGTGACATTTTTGGATTTTAGAGAAAATAAATTGTTAGCAGTTATCGACTTCCAAAATTCCAATCTACATTCTTAATTGAGCTGACATTTTCTTAGGATAGAGATCTAGCAGCTTTATGTCAACCCCGAAAAAATTTTAGGTGTCGATAGTATTTGAATTAGAACGTTTTACAGCGTTTCATTTAGGAGACATAAATGCATCAATCCTCTTATTTTGTTTTTGTTATGTGTTCATTATTTTTGTGTCGTTTTCGCAGAATTCATAAAAGTCAATTTAGATAAAATGTAATGTAGTATCAAATGTCATGTTAAATACTTGGTCGTGATTATTACTCGTAGTGTTATTTATGTACTTAGGTATCGCATTAGTGTGTAACCCAATCAGATCTTTCAAGGATTTGGTATATGCCGCAACTCGCATTTTTTTTTTTTTTTTTTTTCAACAAAGCACATTCTTGTTGTTGAGTTAAGGCAAACTCTCTCAAATATGAGACAGATGGCTTAATGACTTGTGTACCTCTCCTCTCTTGCCTATATGAGACAAATGGCTTACATATCTTGTACTGTATAACTTAACTGAAATGGGTACGGATAACCAAACATTTTCTTTGGCTTGTATTTGGTACTATCGAAATCAGATATTTCTGGTTAAGCAAAAGTAAATTTATTATAAAAATGGAAATAGTGTGGTTGTTTTTGCGACTATGAATCTACTTGTGCATTTTTCTAAATTAAGTCAACAACTGTCACGCTTTAGTAATTTTTTTTTTTTTTAGAAAGAAGTGGAAAAAAGAGAGAAAATCTCTTGAAACCGTCCAAAGAGAAGAAAAAAAGAATTCGTCAATAAGAAAAATAGCAAGCAGACGAGCGTGCAATGACTTCATCGGAGGTTTAAGACCCGACTGTTGTAAAACAACTCAAGCGAGTCTACATTGATGAGAAACCGTCTATGACTCAATGATCTAGGCAATATCTTCTTACTCAAATAGTGGCTCAAACCTTACACTGTTTTAGCTCTGTGGATGGTCTTATGACTCTTATCACTCCGCTTGCGGTTTTGTATTGTCACCGTATGCCACTATCACCGCACCAAGTGGACCGACTGGCACAAGTACTTTTTTTCCAAAATCTATTTGCATAATTTTTACAAAGTTTGACATTTAAAATGTCAACTAACAGCTAACATAGAAGGTGGTCCTTAGTTTATTTTTATTTGTTTTTATGGTAAATTATCAAACAAATGGAATCATCATCATAACTTAAAACTCAAACTTACTGACATCATCTTCAAAAAGTCCACATCTAAAGGCGGGACATCCTAAATCTCCTCTCTTCCTCTTTCTCTTTTAATAAGAAGCTCCCCTATTGAGACAATCACCTGACCTGACTCCCTCTCTCTCTATGAGTCCTTCTGCATTCAATTCTATTCAAATTTCACTTCACTTCTGAAAGCAACAACAACAACAAAAATAATCAGGAATTTTCATAACAAGAAACTCAAGAAAGAAGCAATCTTTATCCCCCCTGGTTTTTTCTTTTTGTAATTTACAGGGAGGGGTTAATTTTAATTAAGTCAAGATTAGGAGAGTTTTAGGTGTCATGGGAGGGGTATGTTCTGGTAGAGCATCTATTGAAGGTTCAGAAAACAGATTCCCCAGAAGCCCAAATTTCAATGGAGTGTTGTTTAAAAGGCGGGGTAATTGCTTCAAAGATAAAAGTTTCGCATCATCTGATGATTCTGATTCTGATGGTTCTGATTTCAGTTTTGGCGGTAAAAATGGGAGGAAATTCGATTGTGTTGATTTACTCTTGTGTTCTCCATTCGAACAAAAGATTTCATCATCAAACAAGGATAAAACTGTGACTAATAAAAAGGTAATAACTCAATTTGGGTTCTGTTGTTTTCTTTTTTTAGTTGTCTTTAACATAATTATTAGGATCAAGAAGAATGTAGGAATTCTTCGTGTTCTGAACTTAGTCTGAACAAAATTACAAACATTATTTAGCCTAAAACTCGTGTTTGCAATACAGTCTAGATAGATGATTGATTAGATTTCAAATTCAAGGCCAATAGTATCGAGAATATTCGAACCAAAATCACGATCACATTGATATTACCATTTTTTTTATAGAACAAGTACTGATAGAATATTGCAACTTGTAGTTCAGAAAAATGATTGTTAGGTAGCTAGTCAATTCAGAAGAGTTTTTTTTGTCAATGGTTGCATCCCTATACAAATAGACACGACCGTTAGACTTCGGCCTGACTTTATTGACCATTGAGGATATTATCCTTAGGAAAAAGCCATTGGATAAATTTTGTTTAGGGGTGAATGACAACCACAATATGGGAATTAGAGCAACAAGATAAGAACTAGGAGTATGACTAGATTCACAGGTTTGAACCACCATAACTTGTTTTTACTATTTAAATGCGGTTATTAATCTTGAGGGTATGGTTCCTGCAGGTATCAAAATCAAGCTCGTGGGATCAAATAGTTGGCCAAGAGCAGAACGGAGAAGTTCTAGACCCAACTGCAGGAATCATGCCAAGGTTTCGATCCAGCAGCACTTATGTGCGTGGAACGTCGTCCCGAGGAAATGACGTTTGTATTCTCGCATTTGAGATAGCTAGCACTATCACGAATGGTGCAAACATTTTGAGATCTCTTTCCAAGGAAAACATGCTTTTCTTCAAACAAAGGATTCTACAATCAGATGGAGTGCAAAGATTGGTATCTACTGATATGGAGGAGTTGCTAACAATTGCAGCTGCTGACAAAAGGTGGCAAAGAAAGCTGGAATTGATAATCTCATCTTTGTCCTGTATGCATGTAGTATGTTTTATCAATTTCATTCTGATCATAACTCTTCGCACTTATTTGACTTTTACAGGGAGGAGTTTGCTACTTTCTTGAGAGAGATAGTTCGGTTTGGGAATCTATGTAAAGCTTCAGAATGGCACAACCTAGGCCCCTACTTTCAAAAGTAAGGTATATGCTATACACTATTCAGTAGTTCTAAATCTCAGTTGCTCACATTGTAGATCTTCCTTAATATTCTGGTTTTACATTGCAGACTGGATTTAGATGTTATCACTTACAAAAGATCGAAAGAAGAGGCACAATTGACAATGGAGGAACTTGTGTCTTTAGCACAAAGTACTTCTGTAAGTCTAATTTTATAGGAAAAACTGCAGTCAAGAACTAGATTTTTTAACCAGAGTCTGATTTGCTATTCCAGGTCAAGAACTAAATTACCTTGACAAGTGCAGGAATTATACCACGAGTTGCACACTCTCAACAAATTTGAGCAAGATCATAGGCGAAGGCTTGAGGAAGTTGAATCCTTGCAGCTCATTGGAAAAGGTTAAAACACTTATATGAATTTCTCTTGTTACACCTTCTCAATGTTCTGTAACTCACTTTTATACTTTCTCTTGGGAAATAATCACACAGAACTATTTTGCGTAAGACTTCCTTTTTTTTTTCTTGTGTCTTACAGAAGATAGTCTCATGTTGCTCAATATTGAACTTAACCACCAAAAAAAGCTTGTAAGGAATTTGAAAAAGAAATCTCTTTGGTCGAAAGATTTGGAACAGGTAATTGTTTGTGCACAACTGATTATCTCTTTGTAACTTGGAACACAGTTCCAATTTACTGGAGAAACTATGTACTTCTTATAGTTATAGTGTCTTTTGCACTTTGACATGAAGTATTCTTCTGTTGGTGAAATATGGCGAACATGTAGTTGTTCTGATGAATTTAAAAATTCTCCAGAGTACTAATGACGTCGTTTCCATTGTAGGTCATGGAAAAACTTGTTGAGGCCGTTAAGTTAATTCATCAAGAGATCTCAGAAGCCTTCAGCAATAACTTGTCAACAGGCATTAGCAGTAGACCAAATCAAAATTCTCAAAGATTGGGTAAATCTGGTCTTGTGCTACACTATGCAAACATTATCAATCAGATAGAGAGTATATCTTGTCTCGTGAGTCCGATAACTTGTTCATTTTTCTTGTTTCCTTTTTAGAAATGAAAGTTGAACTTTACTGATGTAGTTCTTTACTTTGTCCACTAGGTTTCTCATCCGAATTCCCTTCCCCCTAATACAAGGGACACACTGTACCAAGGTTTGCCACCTAATGTTAAAGCAGGTCTTCGCTCTCACCTACAGTTGATTGATCCGATGCAGGTAAATATTGTTTCCTTTCTACAAAAGTGAGTAATTTCCTAGCATTCATGCAATCCAATAAACGTTGTTCTGAAAGCAGAAGCAGAACTCGTTACCGTAAAACAGCGACCATGCTAATTTAGTTTTGGTCCTTTCTTTTAACTATCCTTATACTCGTTGATGTGCATAATGCAGTTCACAGAACTACAAATCAGAGCTGAGATGGAAAAGACCTTAAGTTGGCTTGTTCCTTTAGCTTCAAGCACAACCAAGTAAGTTGAATTAGTTTCTCGTACTCTTGGTGGATTAGTGTATTGATTGTTCTATATCCTAGCATTAGTTCTCTTCTCTTATCCTGTTTCTGGTGTTGTGCTTCAGAGCTCATCAAGGTTTTGGATCAGTTGGAGAGTGGGCTAATACTTGGTTAGTTGACTTTGCCATTACAGCTTTCAATTTCAAAAAATTCAATATTATTTTCGTTTTCAAAATTTCATTCACTGGAGTTTGCTTACATCTTTTTTCTTCTTCTATGGAATAACAGCAGCAGTTTCAACAAAAGGACTAATGTGCAGAATAACAGTACACGACTTCAAACACTCTATCATGCTGACAAGGAGAAGACAGAGTTATGCATTCTCGAACTAGTTACATGGCTTCACCATCTAATCAGCAGAATTAGGCAAAGATATTACGGAATCAAGCCGTTAAGGCCCGTTCGATCTTCAAAACCCAAGAAGGATTTGGTTTCACGGTTACAAATTCAACAAGATGAACCCGAAAGCAATGCACATTCAATTGCTGATACTCCACCTTCTACTAGTACTATAACTAGAATCGAAAAGATTCATCAACTGCCTAAACAAGACCAAAACCTGTTGCAACATGTTTGCATGAAAATCTCAAATCCTGGAATAAGTAAAAGTCAGGAGTTGTCAACAACGGCAAAGGGAAAAAAGAAGGCAGAGGAAATCAGACAAACAAGAATGAGCCAGAGTTGTGACCAGACTCCAAGTTCAAGTAGAGATGAACTAATGATGATGAGTTTAACCCAAGATTTGGACAGCACTATTACAAGGTCTAACACGAAGGGTAAAGTTCATCCTTTGAATCAACAAGACAATGAAACAACATAATCTTTTTCATGTTTTTACCAATTTTCTTGACGTAAATTTTGATTCATTTTTTCGTTTGTTTTTGTATATGCATATGTTTACATATATTGATGGGATGGGGGGTATATCTGAATATAATAATCCGATCCTTTCTTTATTTTGAACAGACAAATTGAGTTCACTTAAAATGAAGGAAGAGATATTGGTGTATAGTGTTTAGTACTGAGTGATCGTAATACTGAGTGTTTTTTGATCGGTAAAAACAAAATTGAAGTTGGCTGAGAAGGAGGGAATGTATATGCTGAGAAAATAACAAAACGTATGATATATGAATTGGCCGATTGCAACCGCGTGTTCTCGGTTTGCTTTGACCATATGAATGTGCTGATTGTTTCTTTGTTCTTTTTTTACTGGCTTTATCATTTACTTAGCTTTTAGCAATGAAGTCAGTCAGAAAAATTATGGGTCCTCTGAAATAAGATTGTAGCTTTCTGCATCAGTAGGAGTACCTTTATTATCTGTTGTAGGCTGTATGAAGTGAGCCTAACATCATGTTTTTTTTCTCTCCTGAATCTGACTCGTCTGGACTGACTGAAATCACCTGATTCATTTGTATCTGACTCAACTGACTTAAAAGTACGCAAGTCAGTTGAGTATTCCTGAGCCTACATCAAGGCATTCCTACTTAAAATTGACTTTTATGGACTACGATCTGCATTTAGTTGGTATTAAGTGGATTCAAATTGCTTCAATATAATTTCACTATAGGCTTTCGTTCTTGCTGTTGGTTGTCTACTATCTGTGGCAGATTGGTCGTGTTTATAGGACTTGTCTTTCATCTTATTTGTCATTTGTGCAATAAGATTCTGTTGCTTACTCAAAATTCTCTAAACAACCAGTTTATTCTAAATTATTATTGTGTCCTACAATTTTATACTGTCAGAATTAGCATTTGTTTCAAATCCACTGTAGTTCTTCCTAATGCTAATAGTCAGAGTTCCCCATGTTCATTAGATCTATCATGATGCTGAGAAAGTCATGTTTTATGCCTACTGCTACACAATCTGGAAATTCTACACCAATATTGCTTCAGTTGTCGTGTTCAGTTGTCGTGTTTGCAGATGAATGCTTTAATGATGAATCCTTTATTTATGCTTCTTTCTTAGTGTGTGGACTAAAAATCACCTCGCCACGAATTTGCATCACAAGGCACAAACATGAGAGAGACGAATTCAAGATAAATATTGAAGTTATTCTCAGTCAACATAGGGATCTCCATCTAATCCATGAAGCACAGACACGTGGAAAGCACTAACCGAAGATCGACGACCAAGTTTGAATTGGGTAGTTGGGCATTTAATGCGCGAACAGAGCGGTCAGATCAACAGTCTGAGATTGTCGGGACAGGTGGCGAGCTATAATTTAATGAAGAGCAGAGCACCGGGGACTATTGTAACGAAAGGTGACTAACGAGCATGCAAGCGAAGTTACATACTAGCGAAGATGAATTCTTCTCCAAGCAAGCTACAATAAGATTTTCCACGCGAAGAAAGTTGGCGAAGCGAAGTGAGATGTATTCCACTTTTGTGATTTATCTATAAATACAGCTGTAAACAATGTAATAAGGGTTAAACATTCTGTATATTGCATAGAGAATTGTAATATTGAGAGCATACCTTTACTAAATCCGAGAGCTTGTAATCTTCATCATATCATAGTGAAATTACTCCAGTGGACGTAGTTTTAACACCGAACCACGTAAATCCTCTGTCCATCATTTTACTTATTGTTATAAGAACTTGGACTTCAAATCTTGACTGAGACCATCGAGATTAGCTTAGGATAATCACTCGGTTGTGTTGTAGGAAATCCTACAACTACATTTTGGTGCTAGAAACAGGGACAGGGACTGAACAACAACATTGAAGATGTACCTTACCAAAGTGCTCGGTTCTTGATAAAGAAGTTTAGATCTTGAGTTTTTCACACTTCTTTTTAATAAAAGAGAGTTAGATCTAGGTTATCTTAATAAATAAATTGTAGATATGAGTTTCTAAGAGCAAGTCTATAGAAAAGCAGAGATATAGGTGAAAAATATTTATAAAGGTTTTGAGTTCAAGGCATAAAATTCAGATTTTGTTTAAAAACATTTTTTAAAACTTTGAAACTTCAGATTTAAAGAGGTTAATCAGTTATTTTAGAGTTCGTACTTTCCTAAAGTAGTAGATCTTTAAAAACCTAAGATTTTTTGTATTCAGAAGTACATTAAAAAAAGACTAAAAACATGTTTTTTTTTCTCTTGATACGTCTGCGTCAAAGGATTTTGTTCTCGTCAAATAATATTTTAAAGAACGGTTAATCATTAGTAGTTAAGTCTTTTCACGGAGAGTCTTTCTTAGATCTGTCAAAAAAATCATTTGTTTGTGATATAAATTTAATATTTTTGAGTTAAATATCAGATCTAGGGTTTAAGAATTAATTACATGTCATTATTTTGAGATCCACATTCAATACGATGGATCGTGGGATCTACTTGTAGTCACTCGTTGAAAGCACGGAAAAATAACTTTATTTACTGTGCAGATATTTGAAAATATAATATTGCGTCAAGGATAAACAGAGGCACGCAAGATGGAACGAGAAAAAGTTCTAGGCTTTTATCTAGTCAGGTAGAGAATAATAGGAGAAGACCACCGATTGACGAAACAGAATGAGGAAATCATCATGATAATGCAGATTTAATGATTCTGGAAAGGAGTGCTCGCAGGGAAGAAAATGCATCTAATGAAAGTGATAAGTCTGATGATGAGCAAAAGATGACAGTGGAAGAGTTGAAGGCGAAGCTCGCCAAAACGAAAGAAGTGAAGAAAACTTAGCTCAGGAGCGAGAAAATCTTAAACAGAAAAACTTGGAACTCGCTGAGGAGAACCAAAAACTGCACAAGGAAACGCCAGAAAAGTTAGGTTCGTCAGTAGCAGATACGAATCGACAAAAAGAACCAACCAATAAGCGGCAAGAGAATCATGAAGAAAGCCAGGAGGAGCGTGATACAAGAAAACGACAGGAGGAAATGGAACGCCAATTGAAAAAGACCAAAGAAAAGGATGTGAACTAAGAGGTTCTGAAAGAATTGAAGAATATCGTGCAATGTGTCAAAGTTATCAAAACAACGGAAAAGGACAACAATTAATGGATGCAATAGCAGAAGCGAAGAATCTCCCTTCGGCATTGAAATCTTATACACAACTTTGCCACACAAATGTATAATGCCAACCTTCAGAAGAATTTTCGATGGAACATGAAGCGCGATACAACACATTAAAGCCTATCAACGATCATTATTGTAGTGGGAGCATCGTGACAAAGTTAAGTGCAAATATTTTCCGTCAAGCTTGAAAGGAGAAACGCTAGCTTGGTTCGATGCCCTTCCCGAATATTCTATTTCGTCCTTTCGCGAGCTTGAAAAGGTTTTTCTCGTAGCTTATATGCATAACAATTTACTAAGGCAAGAGGTAGAAAAATTGTTCAGTCTAAAGAGGAGAGCCGGAGAAAGCTTACGAGCCTGGTGAACACAGGGAGGACATTGTGTAGCGAAGTCATGGGTCATGAAATAGATACGAACCTTGTTTGTAGCTTCATCAATGTACTGTTCCCTACTGATTTACTATACATTGCCATATTTAAGCACAAGAATATGTTGACCATGCAAGAGCTCTAAGAATTTCAAGAAGAGTACATCGCCTTAGAAGAAATACAGAAGAAGGCAGCTTCGCAACCTACTATGGTAAATAAAGTGTTCGATTCTCGAACTTGTGAAGGTAATGATTTTAGAAAATAATGGATTTAATCTAAACTAATAAAAATCAGGAAAATAAACTAGAGATGATTTTTAGAAAATATTGGAGAAAACCAGGAATCAGGATTCAGTTATTCCTAACAACTATGTGATTAATCATGTAATTCTTTTTAAATAGATTAATGCTCAAATATTGCCAAAATAGGTTTTTATGCAAACAAGCAGAGGTAAATCATAGGCATGGAACATCAATGATCGTCAACCCAGCATGATCCATCAAATAAAAGCACAACTACTGAATGAAAACCGTTTTTCTATTTCGAAACTATGCAATTTTAACAAGTAAAGAATTATAAATAATTAATTAAAAATAGACTTACCACATAAAATTGAGAGAAAAACCTCCTCCATCATCCCAGTAAATAAACTTAGCACATGGTGAAGAAAACTTGCTCAAAAGATCTTTTCATTGCTCAAAAAGTTGATTACAAGGTGAAATAATGGTGCAACAGCTGAACAGATACGTTTATAAATGTTATAGCACAGGGTTCAGCTGTTACAGAAAGGGTTCTAAGCAACAAAGGTTTAAAAGCTAAGGCAACAGGAGAAGAGCTGTAACGGTGGAACAACAACGAATACAGATGTTGCTGCTCTTTCTTCTCCGATGAAGGCTGATGAAGAACAGTACCGGCGATGCACCAGCAGGTGATCGGCGGTGACCGGAAGTGGACGGAATTCTTCTGAATTAATCCCTAGGGCTGCGTGTTGATTTTTCTTGGTTTCTCTTGGTTTATATAGGTTGTAGAAACCCTAGAGAGAGTTCTAAACCTAATAGAACTCTCTCAAACCACTCACAAATCCCAATCCTAATTGAAACATGATTCCGGCCACATACATGATTTCCGAGCTGATTTTACGGGATTTTTCTGCTGTTTCTCGATTGTTCTGACTTGTATGGGATATCTTCTAGCGTGTGGAACAATCTGGAAGCAAAACAATTCGCAAATCACTTGAACAGCGTACACAGTTGAATCTCCGACGATTCCCGCTGAGTTGGATCGGCGACTCAGCTGAGTTGACTCGATGGCTCGCTGGCTCGACTCGCCTGGTTGACTCGGCCGATCCTAGGGTGTCCCTTATCCATTCTTGGGGTGCCAATAACACTTTCCTTGGGTGCCTTTATCACTTTTTGAGCCAATTTTTCCACAAATCTTTATTCTTCTAATGTACCTACAAAAGCATAAAAACACGTAATATTTGCAAAATCGAATACTAACTTAATAGAAACTAAGGTGCAATTTAGACACTAAAATGTGTCTTTCAGGCAAGAGGTAGAAAAATTGTTCAGTCTAAAGAGGAGAGCCGGAGAAAGCTTACGATCCTGGTGAACACAGGGAGGACATTGTGTAGCGAAGTCATGGGTCATGAAATAGATACGAACCTAGTTTGTAGCTTCATCAATGCATTGTTCCCTACTGATTTACTATACATTGCCATATTTAAGCACAAGAATATATTGACCATGCAAGAGCTCTAAGAATTTCAAGAAGAGTACATCGCTTTAGAAGAAATACAGAAGAAGGCAGCTTCGCAACCTACTGTGGCGAAGGAGGTTATCTTCCTAAATCCTGCGAATATTCAGCAAACTACAAACGCAATTGGTGGTGTACCACGAGTGGATTACAGAAATATCTATCTGAAAGAGCATCAACAAGCACCCCAGTTGTTACGGACCGGAAAATTCCGCCTCCGGCGCGATACACTGGGCAGGCCTGAACTCTCCGATGCGTGGCTTGAAAGAGGGTAACCGGACCTTAAAGCTTAACTTCTCGCTGGCAAATACAGGTAGATTTTCCTTTCCAAGCATGATTTGCAAGCATGATAATACTCGAAACTTAGTTTCCATACCGTTCCAACTCACCCTTGTTCTGCAAAGGGTACAAGTCCATTAAATCCAATGATGAATGCCTTTGGAAAGCATCACATACTTACGAGCATTGTCCATTCCTAACTCATACCTGGACAAGCACCTAGGTAATTTCAAGTGTATTTTTTCGCTTCATCAACTCTACTTCGACCATGCGTTGGAGCATGCACTGATCTTGCTCTTGCCAAGGGTGCAACATCCATGCACATGCCCTTCCATACTGTAAAAGGTGATAGAAAGTATGAATAATCTATCAAATAGCATAAAAACTACCTCATCAAGTGTGGCAACAATCATCTCTTGACTTGGCATTACCGAACCAGATGATACGAGTTACCATAATGTCGCAATCACCTCTAAATTGGATGATATAAGCGATAAGGTGCTGCACCTCAATGCAATGCATTGTGGCTGCCTATGTACCCAACTCGTACCTTGAAGGGATCAAGCATGACCGTAGTTCTTTCGGATAGAGAGAAGCAACTTAAGCCTATTAAGGAAAAGCCAACATCGATTCCAACTTCGTTACAAGGAAAAAGGCCAAGCTAAGCCTAGTCCGCATAGGCCAAAGGACTTTTGTAAAGTATGCACCAGCTTATGCATAACTATCGCTACTTAGCATGCATAATGTATTCTCGAGTACACAACATGGATGAATGATGCTTTTGCATAATTCAAGCTTGCTCGGGTAAGCTACAAGAATATTTATGCTTAAGCATCCAGTATGCACCTACGTATAGGCCACATCGCATGTATGTGCAGTACCGTTCATGCACATTCAATCAAAGCTCCCTCCATAAATATGTTTTATTCACATTTCCATATGTTTGGAATAGAAGGGAAAGGGACATCCATCGACTGCACTTTTAGTAGTGCATACTCGGGTACACATCACGGATTAGTGAAGCTTCCTCAGGTACGCGTCCTTGGGTACACTTCATAGCAATTGGGATGCTTACTTGGTAAGCATCCTCGGGTACGCTCCATCGATTTCCAACCAACGACTCCTCCCGATATATTTTATTCGCATTTCTACATGTGGATACAAGGACGATAGATGTCATTCATCTACTGCACTTTCTAGTGATGCATTCTCGGGCATGCATCACGGCACAATAGTGCCTCAGCACTATAATGCGCTCTTGGGTACGCAACATAGGGTCAGTGATGCATCTCAAGCATGCATCACGGCATAATAGTGCTTTAGCACTATAATGCGTTCTCGGGTATGCAACATAGGGTTAATGATGTATTCTCAATCATGTATCACGACATGATAGTTGATAAACACATTTTTGTGTCTAAATAGTACTCAATTCTCTATTCTACTAGTGCTTGATTTTGTACTTATTATGAGTTTTTATGTTTTTGTAGGTATTTTTGAGAAATAAATATTTGTGGAAAATCGGTTCAAAAAGTTGTTAAAGGCACCCGAAAAAATGACTATAGGCACCCCAAAAGAATTGCTAAAGGCACCCACCATTTGGATTACGGGCACCCTCATTTCAAATTCAAATTCCGGATTTGGCGGGAAGAAAATCTCACGTGTGAAAATTATTCTGAATGATTCTGAACTGAAGTTAAAGGGATTTAAAACTTGTTTTTGATATGGGTTAATTAGACTTTGGTACTCAGGTTTTGACCCGATTTAGTGTTTGGTCTAACATTTGTCTAGCGTTAGTGTTTGGTACCTGGACTAACGGTAAACCGTAGTTGACTAGGTTAAGTCTAATTTTAATTTAACAAAATCATTAATTTTATGTTATTTCATTTGAACCGTTGATCTTAATGACATGTGGACCGTTGATCTTATTTCATATGAACGTCCACATGTCATTAAGATCAACGGTTCAAATGAAATAACATAAAATTAATGATTATAATTAGACTTAACCTAGTCAACTACGGTTTACGTTAGTCCAGGTACCAAACACTAACGTTGGACAAATGTTAGACCAAACACTAAATCGGGTCAAAACCTGAGTACCAAAGTCTAATTATCTCTTTTGATATCTCAAATTGAAGAAATACTCAAGATAGGATCAACACACGTCAGAATGAGTGTTTCACCCGGAAAAAATGGCTGGAAAATCTGAGTATACACCGGAAAGAGAAGTTATTCTTTGTTTCGGATTAACAAGTATTTGGAGTTGGTTTTGGATGGATTTTTACATCCTTATCGATTAAGGAAGGCTAATTAGGGTTCCCCAAACCTATAAATAGCAAAAAGATCGAAGAAAAATACATCTGGAGAGAGCCGAAAAAATTCAGAAGAAAAAAAAAGTTACGCTGGAAGAGGAAGAAGAAGCACAAACTACACCAGAAAACTGTCATTTGCTCTATCACCTTTTCTTTCATTATCTACTGCATTCAGAAACCGTACTTTATTCTCTGTGTAATTTTCTCTTCAGCAACACAGAAAACAGTCTCTGCAACACTTATATCCGTATCTATTTTTGTGTTACTTCTATTTTTCTCTTCTTTGAAGCACTTTGAGCTATAAACATGTATTTTGAGAGGGTGTTTGAAATAAGGAGCTAGACCCCATTGCTGAGGCGACGGAGGAAGCCATTTTCCAATAATAAAGTGGTATATTTTTATTTTATTAATTTGTTTTACAATTCTTTTATTATGATTTGCCTTGAATAAAAATTGAAAAAATAATTTTTATTAATTAGTTGTGTTTTCTTTTGATGTGTCATGCTTAGTTTAGAGCTTTTGATATCCCATATTTTTGGTTTACAACTATTATTTTGAAAATCTAACTTTGGCAATATTTTGAATAAATTGAATATACGAATTGCAAGATAAGTATCAATGCTAAATCACTTGAAAAATTGGCTAATGGTGGAATCCTTAGCCTCAGTTCTTTCCATAATTTGAAATCAATTTTACTTTAATCTTCTTTATTTTTATTCTTAAAAATTAGGTTTAAAAATCAAATCTTTACAAGTCTGAGTATCGAATCTTTTACCACTATTTCTAAAAAACATCAATAATGTCTTAGCACTATAATACGCTCTCGGGTACGCATCAAGGCCATTTTTTCCTTTCCCCGGCAAGGGTCATTTTTGACTTGTGATGCATTCTCGAGTATGCATCACGCATAATAGTGCCTTGGCACTATAACTCAAGGCCATTGCATCCACATTCTGATGCATTCCTAAGTAAGCTTTATAAGCTTAGGATTAAGCTTCATCCCATGTCATGATGTATCCTTAAGTAAGCGTCATGTGAAAATTGCGGGTGTTACATTCTTACCACCTTCAAAGATTTTCGTCCCCGAAATTCAACTCAAAAACTATTGTGGACAAGATTCATCAATTTAGATTTCCTGCGCATATGTATGGTACCATAATGCTTAGAAATCCTGCAACGGTCCAATGTTTCTTAATGAACACAAATTAAAACCTTCTGAATATGTGTTCCATTCCGCATATCCCAGAATCCTAATAGGGTCCATAGTTGTCGTAAACGTCGGTTAAGACCTTTTAAACATAGGTCCCTTACCTTATGCTCGAGGATCAGAAAAGGTTTTACAACTCTACTAAGAAAAATCAATTTGAATCCCTAAACATGTGTGTCACACCACATGCTCAAGAATGCAAACGGATTTACTCAAGACGAGATCTTAAGTGGACGTCCCATATCATACACTTAAGAGTCCCCAAAATTCACAAGGGTTGAAAGGGTCATCGAATATGACAAACAATATTTTACTTAGTACTGTGAGGACCAAACTCAAATGCCATAGCATTCGGATGCAAGCCTACCGTTATAACTAACGGTCTTCCGGGTTGCCACTCGTAAGTGGGTGCTGGCATTCCTGAAAACACACACCGTTCCAACGACGAACATGGATGATCAATCCCGTTGTATACCACCATTCCAACGACGGTCTTCCAGGTTACTAGCAATATGGTAAAAGAACCTAATAAGACCTGACAAACTCACAGTACACTCGAGCGCGTCAAAATGTTAGCCAAGTAACTATGGTAGTAGTTATAATTTTTTTCTTAGCACAGGCGCTTGGTATGATTTTCCAACAAAAATTTTACAAAGTAACTGGCGTAACAGTCACAAATTCTTCTTTTGCGTAACAGTTGGCATACTCTTCCAACATTTTTCCTTTTTTCTTTAAAGGAAAAATTCTGCAGTCATATTACAAACACTCATTTGACGAGTCCACAACGCACAGTCCCTAGTGTTTTCTCGGAACTTGCTCTGACACCATTTGTCACGGACCGGAAAATTCTGCCTCCAGCGCGGTACGTTGGGCAGGCCAGAACTCCCCGATGCACGGCTTGAAAGACGGTAACCGGACCTTAAAGCTTAACTTCTCGCTGGAAAATACATGTGGATTTGCCTTTCCAAGCATATTTTGCAAGCATGATACTCAAAACATAGTTTCCATACCGTTCCAACTCACCCTTGTTCCGCAAAGGGTGCAAGGCCATTAAATGGAATGGTGAATGACTTTGGCAAGCATCACTTTCTTACGAGCATTGTCCATTCCTAACTCATATCTTGGACAAGCACCTAGGCCATTTCAAGCATATTTTTCGCTTCATTAACTTTGCTTCGACCATGCCTTGGAGCCTGTACTGATCTTGCTCTTGCCAAGGTTGCAACATCTAGGCACATGCTATTCCATGGGAAAAATGATACGAGTTACCATAATGTTGCAATCACCTCTAAATTAGATGATATGAGCGATAAGGTGTTGCACCTCAATGCATTGTATTGCGGATGCCTACGTACCCAACCCGTACAGTGAAGGGATCAAACATGACCATAGTTCGTCCGGATAGAGACAAGTAGCTTAAGCCTATTAAGGCAAAACCAACAGCGATTCCAACTTCGTTACAAGGCCAAAGGTCAAGCTAAGTCTAGTCCGCATAGGCCAAAGGACTTTCGCAAATTATGCACCAGCTTATGCATAACTATCGCTACTTAACATGCATAATGCATTCTCAAGTACGCAACATGGATGAATGATTCTTTCGTATAATTCAAGCTTGCTCGGGTAAGATACAAGCATATTGATGCTTAAGCATCCAGTATGCACCAACGTATAGGCCACATCGCATGTATGTGCATTACCACTCATGCACATTCAACCAAATCTCCCTCCCTAAATATGTTTTATTCGCATTTCCATATGTTTGAAATAGAAGGGTAAGGGACATCCATCGACTGCACTTTTAGTAGTGCATACTCGGGTGCACATCAAGGATTAGTGATGCTTCCTTAGGTACACTTCACAACAATTGGGATGCTTGCTTGGTAAGCATCCTCGGGTATGCTTCATTGATTTCAGACCAACGACTCCTCCCTATATATGTTTTATTCACATTTCTTCAAGTGGATATAAGGAGGGTAGATGACATTCATCTACTGTACTTTCTAGCGATGCATTCTCGGGCATGCATCACGGCACAATAGTGCCTCAGCACTATAATGCATTTTTGGGTACGTAACATAGAGTCAGTGATGCATCTCAAGAATGCATAACGGCATAATAGTGCCTTAACACTATAATGCGTTCTCGGGTATGGAACATAGGGTTAAGGATGCATTCTCAATCATACATCACGACATAATAATGTCTTTGTGCTATAACGCGCTCTCGGGTACGCGTCAAGGCTATTTGTACCTTTCCCCGGTAAGGGTCATTTTTGACTTGTGATACATTCTCGAGTATGCATCACGCATAATACTGCCTTAGCACTATGATTCAAGGTCAATGCATCCACACTTTGATGCATTCCTAAGTAAGCTTTATAAGATTAGGATGAAGCTTCATCCCATGTCATGACCCGTCTCTGAGTAAGCGTCATGCGAAAATTACGGGTCTTACATTCTTACCATCTTTAAAGAATTTCATCCCCGAAATTCAACTCAAAAATTATTGTGAAAAAGCTTTATCGATTTAGGTTTCCTGCGCATATGTCCCATACCATGATACACAGAAATCCTGTAAGAGTCCCGTACCACATGCTCAAAAATACAAAAGGATTTACTCAACATAGGATCTTAAGTACACATCCCATACCATACACTTCATAGTCCCCAAAGTTCACGAAGGGTGAAAGGGTCATCAAAAATGACAAGCAATATTTTACTTAGTACTGTGAGGACCAAACTCAAATGCCACTGCAATCGGATGCAAGGCTACCATTACAGCTAACGTTCTTCCGGGTTGCCACTCGTAAGTGTGAGATAGAAGGCCTAACAACACACACCATTCCTGCAATGGGAGGGGATGTTCAGTCCCGTTGTCTACCACCGTTCCAGCGACAGTCTTCCGGGTTACCAAAAGTATGGTAAAAGAGCCTAATAAGGCCTGAAAAACTCACAGTACACTCGAGCGCGTCCAAATGTCAGCAAAGTAACTATCATAGTAGTTACAATTTTTCTTAGCACAAACACTTGCCCTAATTTTCCAACACAAAGTTTACAAAGTAACTGGCATAGCAGTCACGAACTATTCTTTTCCGCAACAGTTGGCCTACTCTTCCAACTTTTCATTTTTCCCTTGAAGGAAATTTTTTGTAGTCACATTATAAACACTCAGTGACGTATCCAAAATGCACAGTCCCTAGTGTTTTCTTGGAACTTGCTCTGATACCATTTCTCATGGATCAGAAAATTCCGCCTACGATACTATGCGCTGGGCAGGCCAGAACTCCCCGATGCGCGACTTTAAAGACTGTAACCGGATCTTAAAGCCTAACTTCTCGCTGGCAAATGCAGGGAGATTTTCCTTATCAAGCATGTTTTGCAAACATGATACTTGAAACGTAGTTCCCACATTGCTCCAACTCACCCCTTGTTCTGCAAAGGGTGCAAGACCATAAAATCCAATGGTGATGCCTTTGGCATGCATCACTTGCTTACGAGCATTGTCCAGGCCTAAGTCATTTCTTGGACTAGCACCTAGGCCATTTTAAGCTAAATTTTCAATTTCTTAACTCTGCTTCGACCATGCGCAGGAGCCTCCACTGATCTTGTTCTTGCCAAGGGTGCAACATCCAGGCACATGTCATTTCATGACGTAACGGTTGATAGGAAGTATGAATAATCCATCAAATGGAATTGCAACTATCTCATAAAGTGTGGCAACAATCATCTTTTGACTTAGCATTGTCGAGCCAGATGATACGAGTTACCATAATATCGCAATCAACTCTATATTAGATGATATGAGCGACAAGGTGCTGCACCTCAATGTATTGCATTGCGGTTGCCTAGGTACCCCAACCCGTATCTTGAAGGGATCAAGCATGACTGTAGTTCGTCCGGATAAAGATAAGAAACTTAAACCTATTAAGGCAAAGCCAACATCGATTCCAACTTCGTTGCAAGGCCAAAGGCCAATCTAATCCTTGTCCGCATAAGCCAAATGACTTTTGCAAAGTATGCACCAACTTATCCATAACTATCGCTACCTAGCATTCATAATGCATTCTCGAGTATGCAACATGGATGAATGATTATTTCGCATAATTCAAGCTTGCTCGGGTAAGCTACAAGCATATTGATGCTTAAGCATCCATTATGCACCACATATAGGCGAATCGCATATATGTGCAGTACCGCTCATGCACATTCAACCAAAGCTCCCTCCCTAAATATGTTTTATTCGCATTTCCATATGTTTGGAATAGAAGGGTAAGGGACATCCATCGACTGCACTTTTAGTAGTGCATACTCGGGTACACATCACGGATCAGTGAATCTTCCTCGGGTATGCGTCCTCGGGTACACTTCACAGTGGATATAAGGAGGGTAGATGACATTCATCTACTGCACTTTCTAGTGATGCATTCTCGGGCATACATCATGGCACAATAGTGACTCAGCACTATAATACGCTCTCGGGTACACAACATAGGGTTAGTGATACATCTCAAGCATGCATCACGGTATAATAGTGCCTTAGCACTATAATGCGTTCCCGGGTATGCAACATAGGATTAGTGATGCATTCTCAATCATGCATCACGGCATAATAGTGTCTTAGCACTATAATGTGCTCTCGGGTACGCGTCAAGGCCATTTGTGCCTTTCCTCGGTAAGGGTCCTTTTTGAATTGTGAGCATTCTCGAGTATACATCACGCATAATACTTCCTTAGCACTATAATTCAAGGTCATTGCATCCACACTCTGATGTATTCCTAAGTAAGCTTTATAAGCTTAGGATGAAGATTCATCACATATCATGACGCGTCTCTGAGTAAGCTTCATTCAAAAATTGCGGGTGTTACACCAGCGAGACATGCAACCGAATAAAAATTGGACGAACGACGATGTCATTAGATTCAAGCAAAAATGGGAACGTCCATCTCGGCGAGGCATATTTAATGATCGAAGGTTTGGCAAGCGAAGACCTAATGCTCCAAGGTTCGAGGACTTAAAGCTACCCAAGATGAGTGCCCCATTGGAAGTTATCATGCGGTAATATCGTGGAAAAAAAATCCGAAAGCATCCCATACCTATACAATCGAGAGGTGGAAACACCTATCTCTAGGTACAGTAACCAATTCTACGAATATCATTAATTTCATGGTCATAATACTGACAATTGCAGGAACGTAAGAAGAATAGCGCTACGCTTGATAGAGCATGGAAAGCTTTTAGAATTATTGGAAGATCTAACCCTACCACCACCACTCCCGTGAGCAGAGCCAGAAGCGCCACGGGTGCATATAATTGAGATCGAACGAGGATCCAACTACTTGTGATTGAACTTCATCATCCATTCGGCGAGAACGGAAGCCAATTTCCACAACATCATTATGAGAAGGGTGCACAAGCGAGACCATAACGGGAAGGATATTTTCAACATTGAGAAGGTCCCACCTCTGGAGAAATGGATGGCACATCTAGTTGTATTTTCAGCATCAGAGACACCGGATAATGGGAAGTCACATACTGATCCTCTCGTAGTTACTTTAAAAATGATCAAATAGGCAGTGGACAAGGTTTTGGTAGACATAGGAAGCTCGGTGGACATCTTATTCTACATCACTTTCAAGCGAATGGACTTTCCAGATTCCGTGCTCATTCCATCAACCTATAACATTTACGGATTCAATGGAGAAGCTTCAAGACCAAAAGGAAAATTCACCATGGTAATATATCTCGAAAAAATAGAAACAATCATTACATTCTATATAGTTGATGTGGAGTCTCCATACAACACTATCGTCGGGCGAACATGGGTCCAGGGAATCAAAGGAATAACATCAATTTATCATCAGTGTTTGCGTTTTCTGACACCAAATGGAGTAGTTGAAGTAAAGGGAGATCCTGCCAAAGCAAAATACTGCAACAAAATAGATGTTCGCCAGTACGAAGAACAGGCTGACAAAATCAAGAAAGACAAGAAAGAGAAAAAGAAGCAGGCCAAGGAAAGCAAGAAGGAACATGAAATTCAGGTACACGAAGTAAATGCAGTGAATGGAAATGGGCTTCCACGCGAAGTCTCAGGTAAAAAAGGTTCACCAGCATAGCAATTAAAGAGCCCAACCCCCGTCGATAGTCAAGATAGGTACGAAGCTGAATAAAGATGAGGGGAAGATGTTGGAGGATTTTTTATGAGAATATGTGGATGTGTTCGCGTGGAAGATGGAAGACATGCCAGGTATGGATCCTTCGGTGGCATGCCATCAGTTAGATATTAATCCTAAGATGAAGCCTTTGAAGCAGCGAATCAAGAAGGTTGCGAAAGTCTACCACGAGGTGATAGAAGACGAACTCAAAAGGATAAGCGAGGCAGGAATAATTAGGCCTGCGAAGTATCCGCAATGGATTGCAAACATGGTGATTGTTCCAAAGAAGAATAAAGGAATCAAGATCTGTATTGACTTTAGTAATTTGAACAAGGCGTACCCAAATGATAGTTTTCCTTTGCCGTATATACCTCATATGGTTGAATCAACGATGGGATATCAAACACTCTCTCTCATGGATGTATATTCGGTATACAATCAGATACCACTCGCCAAAGAACATCAGGAGGACACCTCTTTCTTTACCACGAGAGGATTATATTGTTACACCATAATTCCTTTTGGGTTGAAGAATTAAGGTGCTACTTATCAACGAATGGTGGAAAAAGTATTTTCTCAATGTGTACATTCCACGTTGGAGGTGTATCTAGATGATATGCTCATAAAAAGTAAAAAATTTGAAGACCATGTACGAGATTTGAAGGAGATTTTCGACCAAATGCATAAATTCAAGATGAAAATCAATCCAACAAAATATATTTTCGGTGTAGCTTCGTGAAAGTTCTTGGGGTATATAGTTTCGAAGAATGGGATAGAGGTGGATCCAACGAAAATTCAGGCAATCAGGGATGTTCCATCTCCAGCAACGTTGAAAGACGTACAAAAGCTCAATGGACAACTCGCAGCTTTGGACAGATTCATCGCCTGATCTTCAGACAAATGCAAGCCATTTTTTGACACCTTAATGAAAGGAGTCAAATTCGCATGGACATAGGAATGTGAACAAGCACTTCAAAGAATTAAATAATACTTGGCAAATTTTTTGGTTCTGCAAAGACCCGAGCTTGGGGAGGTCATACTAATATATCTCATAGCGACTTATGATGACATCAATGCAGTATTGGTCCGAACAGATGAAGGAATTGAAAAATCCATATATTACATCAGCAAAACTCTTGGTTCGGCGGAGAGAAACTATACAAAAATTGAGCAGTTGATATTGGCCCTACTCTATGCATTTCAGAAGCTGCGAACTTACTTCCAGGTTCACCACATCAAAGTAATGACGAAGACACCCATTGAGTCGGTATTAAAAAGCTCTCAACGAGTTGGAAGAGTTTCGAAGTGGAATGCTCAAATAGAGATGTTCCGAGTAGAATATGGAATTTTAACATCTGCAAAAGTCTCAGGTTATCGTAGATTTCTTGGTCGACTTTCTATTGGAAGAGAACGACGACATAGAAGAAATGATAAATTTGGAGGAAGATCTCGCAGATCCCAAAGACTTGCTTAAAGAGAACCACCCGAGCCGGTGGAAGATATTTGTTGATGGGTCATCAAACAACGAAGGAAGAGGAATTGGCATTGTCTTCACCTCGCGAGGAGGAATAAGAGTTGTTTATTTGTTTCGGTTAGATTTCTCGGCAACCAACAATGAAAATAAATACTAGGAAGTGATACATGCACTCAGATTAGCGATCGAGATGAAGCTAGATTACATAAGGCTAACATATAATTTTTATTTGGTGGTTCGACAGACAAAAAGAAGATATCAAACATTCGACCATTCGTTGTACAAATATCGAAAGACGGCGAGGCATTATGCGTATCAAATTCTGAATCTCAAGTGGCGACACATTTGCCGAAAAGACAGTAGGCTTGCTGATGCATTGGACTTCACATCCTAAATAATGAGTGATCCAGAGGTCACTTCGGTAAAAATAGAGTGGCTTCGGCATTCTTCGATAGAGGAGATGAATCAAGATATGAAGGCTTTGGCGATCAACATGAGCGAAGAAGAACAAGTAGGTGACCGGAAAATTCCAATTCACAAATACTTAAGCTAGGGAAAACTGCCACGAGACAGGCTACAAACTAACAAGATCTAAAGCAAGTCCATGAAATACCAGCTGCACGAAGACATTTTATATCGTCAATCTTTTCATGGACCATTGTTGCGATGTTTATCTAAAGAGGAAGGAATGGAGATCTTAAGCGCCATACACTATGAAGATGCAGGAAATCACAGTGGAACGAGGTTATTGGCGCAAAAATCAAAAGCTCAAGGGTATTTTTGGCCTTGCATGCACAAGGATGCGAAGAATGTCAAAGATTCGGCAAAAAAATTCATGCTTCATCGACAAGTTTACATTCGACACTCAGTCCCTGGCAACGAGGACTATTATAACGAACTACAGTTCAACGAAGAGCAGAGCAACGAGGACTATTATAACAAAGGGTGATTAACGAGCAAATAAGCGAAGTTAAATACCAACGAAGATGAATTCTTCTCTAAGCAAGCTATTGTTAGATTTTCCATGCGAAAAAAATTGGCGAAGCGAAGTGAGTTGTATTCCACTTTTGTGATTTATCTATAAATAGAGTTGTAAACGATGTAATAAGGGTTGAACATTCTGTGTAAGGCCTAGAGAGTGAATTATTGAGAGCATACTTGTATTAAATCCGAGAGCTTGTAATCTTCATCATATCATAGTGAAATCATTCCCATGGACGTAGCTTTTAACACCAAACCACGTAAATCCTTTGTGTCTATCATTTTACTTATTGTTATGAGAACTTGGACTTCAAACTTGACTGAGACCATAGAGATTAGCTTAGGATCATCACTCGGGTGTCTTGCAGGAAATCCTACAACTACACTTAGACCGTCATATATATGCTACCATCAGTTTTGGGTGAACTTGAATCCACACCAGCAACAGTTGTTATCTACTATTTTATCTCGATACAAATTGGCCCCTACATCAACTATCTCTTCATTTTTTATTTCTCATGCTACACCAGATACGACTATTTCTTATATATTTTCAATTTATGGTCTTAGGAGAGATCAAGTCAATTATCATATCTTGTAATAAGAGTATACATGTTATAAAAGTGTGTGCAATTTCAAGTTATCTTTTCTGGCCACCTTGAATTTAACGGAGGATAATAGCATAACATGTACAGGTTATGACATAAAGATGAATGTGTGTTGAGTGTGTAAGTTGTACGTTTGAGTTACAAGAGAGTTAGCGAGTCAAATATAGAAGGTCTGTAACTATGTGTAAGAACTAAGAACATTATCTTTCTCGCATTCAATCGAATACAAATCGTTAAGCAATGTAGACATCAACTCTAATGATTATTAAATGTGTTGATTAGTAGGCCATTGCTGGCTGGAATTATAAATTGGATCAGTTTCTCAAATACTTAGGGTTTTTTTATCAGCCCATAGAGGAGAATGTTTTCCATGGAGACAGTGTCTGTTTTCTTCAGGGTTTTAGTTCTTCTTTATGTTTTTGGTATTGGTAAAGGTAGTTTTATTAAGTATAATAATGATGCTCGTGTTGTTGAAAGGAAATTGAATGTTCATTTGGTTCCACGTTCTCATGATGATGTTGGATGGTTAATAACAATTGATCAGTATAACGTTGGGTCCAATAACAGTATACAGGTTTCTAAATAACTAGAAGAAGTTAATCTAATTTGATGGAATTTCAGTTTGTTTGTTTGTTTCTTGAATTTGGTTGTTTGGATCAGGAGGCGTGTGTGGAGAATACTTTGGATTCAGTGTTTCAATCTTTGGTTTGGAATCTTTGGTAACTTTTGAAATTGCATTTATTTAAGCTTTACTATTGACGTGTATATGTGCGCACTTGGCGTTGTATCTAGGGATCAGGATTCAGGATGATAACATACGGTTTAATCTTAATCTACTGGACAACAGATCAGTCTCTAAAAACCACTAGCCTTTACATCATCTTACTGTGGGCCTGTATGATAACATAGGGAATTAGGAACACAGTGAGCATTTTTAGTGCATGATGGAAACACCTCAGATGTTGTAGACGAGAAATTTGAATCTTCCTTGCATAGGGTAGAGGTGATTGGCCCTTTTAATTTCCACACTAGGTGTTCTTTCGTAATTAGACATGACACAAGTATGGACAATCTGACCTGTAAAATTGTAGACAGTTTTTGCATCATCTCCACAGAAGTTAGTTCTTCTCGATCAATTAAATAGGTGGGCAACATTTTAGCTTTATTAGAGTGTCAACAGGGTGTCAGTATTTATTTTATATTTAGTGTTAATAGGATGTAAATATTATCTTTTGTATACCCTATATATATGAGGCACTACTTACTTTTAGGGTTAACTCAACAATAATGTAGATTATAAATCTTTCATGGTATCAGAGCTTCCAAGCCTTACGGCATCAGATCTTGGAGGTAAACCTAATTTTCACTACCACTACCATTAAATCATCACCATCATCCGTTTCTTCTTGCAATTTCCGGTAACAAACACATTTCACTCTCAATCTCAACTCTACCAACAGAACTAAAACCACCACCAAATCTGCTACTTCAAATCAAAATAATAACCCCATCTATAATTTCTTTTTGACTTCTCAGATCTCGGTTCAAGCTTGAACCACCAGCAACATCCTACTGAAACCCTAACAACACCGAATCCTTCTTCAATCTCTCGTTATCTCTTCTCAGATTCACTAAACCACTAGCTTATGGCAACAAACAAGAACCAAAACCACATCTACCCATTTCTCTTCTCACTCTCAATCTTCGATGTTAGAGTGAACTTGAATCTGATATGGGTCCAACGCCTGTGACCTCAGATCGATGGTAATCTTCACTACTACAGCGCCGGCGTAGCTTGGCTCACCAAGGAAGGTTTAGGTCACAATTGAGATGGGTTTTCAAGAACTAGGAAGAGGATGTTAATTGAAGAAAAGATTCAGTTCAAACAAACAAGAAATGGGTTCGAGATAGAAAACGAGAAGAAGAGGAGAGAGAACCAGAAATCAAAGAAACAACAACAACCCCGTTAAAGACTAATTCATCTTCATCATCTCCAACTCTAAATCCAGCTGTTAGTGCCCATGATTTGGGTTCTTCTCCAACAACAAATGCGTTCAAGTTCTGGGCTTACTTCACATTTGGTATATCTTTTCACTCTAATAATAGTTACTCTCTTTGCTTTAACTCCACTGGATGATAAATCATGATTTTTAAGCTTACCTAGTGAACTAAGACATCACTATTCAAAAGGTAGAACTATTAAAGTATAAACAAACTCTAATTCATCTCCAATTGAAGTGTTTGCAATATAAGATGGATCGAGAAATGGAGAAACTTTATTGTTAATTCATGGGTTAGGTTGTTATTCTTATTTGTTTCGTAATGTTATTAGATCATTGGGTTTGAATGGAATTCATGCTGTTGGAATTGATTTAACTGGTTCAGGGTTTTCTGATAAATCTTCATTAGTAGAAGAAGAGAGATTGGTGGGGGTTTTGGGTAGGCTTTCTGATATTTATAGTGACATTAAAGAAAAGGTTTTTTTTTTGGGATTTGATCAGCTGGTTGAAACTGGTGGAATGCCTTATTTTGAGGATGAAACGACTCAAACTAGGGTTTCGAAGACTAAGAGTGTTAAGCCATTGAATTTGAATTCTGTGCATATGGGAGATGTGGTTCTTATGGGTTTTGCTAGGTACTTGGGTTGTGTAAGAACACGCTTAAGAGACCAAGAACTGTAAGAAATGGATCTGTTGTTGGAGAAGAAACAAAGAGAGAAATGGATTATGGGGTCCTTCTTTCTGAATTTCGAATCTGAGATGCAGAGAAGAAAAATAAGTTTGATTATGGCTGAACAGAAAATGGATTATGGGGTCTGTTGCTCAGATATAACAAATTGAAGGGCGTAAATTTCCTTAAACAAATTGAAGGATATAAATTTCCTTAAACAAATTGAAGGACGTAAATTTCCTTAAACAAATTGAAGTTCCTCAAATAACTTCAATAAATTCTGCAGGGGAATGGATTATGGGGTCCTTTTTTCTGAAAATAACTTTGATTTTGGCTGAACAGAAAATGGATTATGGGGTCCTTCTTTCTGAATTTCGACAGCCACTCAAACAATTTGTAGATAACAACTTCTGAAGAGACATTCCGACTGTCTCAAACAACTTCTGAAGAGTGATTTCGACTTCTCTAAGGGTCAAACTGATGCAATCAACTAATATAGCATCTGTTTGAGGGGGAGTATTAGAGTGTCAACTGAGTGTCAGTATTTACTTTATGTTTAGTGTTAACAGGGTGTAAATATTATCTTTTGTATACCCTATATATATATGAGACACTACTTGTTTCTAGGGTTAACTCAACAATAATGTAGATCATAAATCTTTCAAACTTAAATTAATAATTATATAGGTTTAGCGCCTAATGTATGCACACTATACATACTAATCTAGTAGTTCCCTACCATTATAAATTTTCGAAGAACCAAAAAGCCATTATTAACTTTTGTTGCCTAGTTTTGTGTAGGAAACTAAGTTATTCTCATGGTTTTGGTTAATAGACCTTTTTCCAACGATGGTGGATGGAACAAAGCGGTCAAAAACAGAAAATAGCGAGGAAGCTAGTGGATTCAGAACAGCTTGACGTTTTGTAACTGTCGTATAATTGATGTGTTAGGCTATAATAGGACAATGGGAGACGATTTCGAGTACCCGTGTGCTGAATGTCGGTTCAAACTAATGGACAAATCAATCCACTATGTTAACAAGGTATAATAGATGGACGGACATATGCAGACATTTGTGAGTTCCAGCCATCTATTATTATAACCTGTTACTAGAATAGAATATATTATTAGAATCAAGCATCTCGCATAGAATCTTCCGATATTTATTTTTGCTTTGATTTTGTGCATCTGTAATTAACTGATGCTAGTTCAACAGGATGGCCGAGTTAATGCATTGTATTCTACTCCGTCGGTTTATACTGACGCTAAAAAGTTAGCAAATGAAATTTGGCACTGAAAACCGATAAATATTTCCCGTGAGCATTATTTATCCCCTATGGATTAAACTACTTTCATTAGTAGTTAATTTTTCTTATTGAATTTGAGTCTTCTTACAGGTACACAGACAGTGCAAACGTTTATTGGACTGGTTATTTTACAAGTCGACCTGCACTCAAGCGATATGTTCGTCTGCTGAGTGGATAGTATTGGTATTATATCCTGTTTCCATTTATGTTTGAAAATTTATTGAGTATCTCAAGCCAGATCCAAGTTATGGAAAAAGCCGTCCTTTTATTCAGTCGGAAAGTGTCTCTAACTACTAAAAAGGCTACTAACAAGAAGTGCATGGGTATCAAATTGTATTATCTTCAGATTCAGAAGATGCCAGACAATTGTATTTCGACCCCTGGATGTCTGGGACTCTGAAGTGTGCAGAGGATGGATTCTCCAGACCTTCTTCCACGATGAGATATTTTTTATATGTGTTTTCCCCGTTGGTTTAAAAATGACTTAATAATAATTATTGTTGGAGAAAAATGAACTTGAAATATTTTTTAGTTTTGGTGGGAATGGATCTTAGGATCTAGAAGCCACTAAAGAACACTAGCTCATTTTTCACTTTTGTAAATGAACCTTTAGTCCCATATTAGAGAAACTAAAGATGATTCCTCTCCTTATTACCTAGAAAGTTGCTTCTAAGGGAGGGCCCTTAAGAGTTTAGACACTTTTGTCACTACAAGAAAAACGGGCTTAAGCGTCTAAAATCTTAGCAAGAGCCCGGAAAATTAGTCGCTTAAACTCTTTAAGGGTCTAAAATTGCAACTGCTAGAAATTTTGGTGGCAATAAACATGTGTCCACTAATATTTAGCAACGAAAAAATATACTTAATCGCTATATCCTTTGTTCAAGTAATTTATAACAACTAAAATAGTGATAATATAGCTATTTACTTTGAGGCACCGACTCGTAGCAACAAGAAAAAAAAGTGGTTGGTCAAACCTCTCTCAGCAACTATGTTTGAGCCACAACCAAATATGTTTAATTGCTAGATCCGTTTTTCAAGTAATTTATAGTAGCTAAAAGTTGATCATGTAGCTATTCAGTTTGAGGCACCGACTTGTAGCAACAACAAAATAAATTGGTTGCTCAAACCTCTCTCAGCAAGTAAGTTTGAGCCACAACCAAATATGTTTAATTGCTAGATCCTTTGTTCAAGTAATTTATAGCAACTAAAAAAGTGATCATGTAGCTATTTACTTTGAGGCACCGACTAGTAGCAACAACAAAATAAATTGGTTGCTCAAACCTCTCTCAGCAACTAAGTTTGAGCCACAACCAAATATATTTAATTGCTAGATCCGTTTTTCAAGTAATTTATAGCATCTAAAAGTTGATCATGTAGCTATTCATTTTGAGGCACCAACTTGTAGCAACAACAAAATAAATTGGTTGCCCAAACTTCTCCCAGCAACTAAATTTGAGCCACGACCAAATATTTTTAATTGTTATATCCTTTTTCCAAGTAATATGTAACATCTAAAAAAGTGGTCATGTATCTCTTTACTTTGAGCCACATACTCGTAGCAACAGAAAATTAATTGGTTGCTCAAACAGGGGTCAGCAACCAAGTTTAAGCCACCGCCACCATTTTAAAAAAGAAATCAATTTTTGAAGTAGAAATTTAAGATCTTAATATTAATCCAATAGTGTTAGAAAAGTTGTTTTCATCCTTTGTTGCTTTCCTGAGTTCAACACCAAAGCTTGCATATTATTGTTGCTTTGGGTTTCAGGATGATTAAAGAGGAAAAAAAACAAAATAAAATAATATTGACTTAACGTGAATCGAACACACAACCTTCTAATCTAGAGTCAAACACGCTCCTATTGCGCCACAGATCCTATAGTTGACAACTTACCTGATATAAACGAATTACTATGTATGAATTGTTCAACCTTGTAACTACAACAATTACAAATTTAACATTTACAATCATCCATGAGAAGAAAAGATAAGGATCCATTTACATGGTTAGAATGACATTATATTGAAATTTTAGTACCATTTTTCGTATAAAATCCAAACGCAAATGAATTTTAAGCTAACAATTCGTAGGCTAAAGAATATGTGTGGAATCATCTTCACACAAATCTATACAAGCAAGGGAAATTTTAGACCAACGTCAACAGAAATGTTGTTTGCCGAATATGATTTTGAACTGCTCTAACTAGAATGTTCTAAAGGGTTGAGCATACTCAATCCTTGTTATACTTAAAATGCAGGTTGTGAAGGAGATGCTGGAGTGATTGAGTAGCTAATGAGCATCAAAACAACAGAAGACATGGTAGGTCTATCTTCGATATTATCTTGCACACATAACAGTCCAATATGTATACATCAGCTCCAAGGGTGTACCTTCTCTTCAATTTTTCCATGCCTGCATTTAGGAAATGTGAAGAGGTTAGTTGCATATTGGCAGGGGTATTTCATCAATGATAGTTTCCTACTTACCATGCTAGGTGTGGTCAACCATTATCCATAACAACAACACCTAAGCATCCAACATGCATTTGCAACTTTAGGGAGTTCTTTTAGTAGTTGTTGGTTTCCCACTGCCGCCATTTCCAATCTATGGCTACAAAACACCTAGATCAACCACCAAAACATCAATGACCCCAAATATCACAGATCTTTAGAGCATTATACATTGTTAGCCTACACTTAGTTTATAATTGACGTCAGATGCATTGAAAGCAGATTTTGACGAAGTAATGTGCAGCTTAATGGGACTTTGACCAAATCATAACAAAGTCTGAGGCTCGGCTATGTGTCTGAATACTGGTCTAGAACCACTGAACGTATTTAGAAAAATAAGCTATGAAGTAAAAATCAAGATGATAACTTGAATCCTAAAGTTAAGGAACTAACACAAACAGAACCCGAAGGGTAGTTGTATACCTTGTAAGCTTGCATCTCCAGCTCTTCTTCTTTTGATACGGAGTAGAAGAAGTTCTGACTTCTGCCGTTGGATGGAAAGGGTGCCATAAGAAAGCTACAATGCAAATCAACTTATTAAAAGATATAGCTACACTGGCTATTAGCATGAATCAAGTCTAAGTACAAATGGGGCTCTAGGTAATGATGAAGCGTGGCTTTTAGGCAAAGAACTTATCATTTATCATTGAGCTTTTTTCTGCTTCTGTAGACAATTTTCACTCCACAGCTTCCAAGTTTTTTATCTTCCGATAATTTTTCTACAATAGCACCTATGTGGTATTAGTAAACATAACAAGAGCGTACATAAGACACAAAACCTGGGGAACTTTAAATTACTGCGAGTTTCTTTTTTCACTCTACATGAAAGAAAAAGGAAAGGAGATGAGATACCTCCATTTCTGCAGTATATATTGCAAGGTGCCAACTATGAACTATCAGCAGTGAAAACATTGTCGAGATTAGAGAATTAACTTCCACAGAAGCTGGACAGTATAAATTTAACATACCCATGACTACTCCCTCAAAATATTGACTTCAGAACTCCATGCAACACTAAGAACATGCCCTGCAATGAAGAAAATAAAATAAGAAAATCTCAACGGACATTATAAATTTGAATGCATCCATTGTTGTACTGATTTTGACAGACATCTGTTTTATATCATGATTATAATACCTGACGATTAAGTGTAGACCCGAGCGTTCAAAATTTGGATCAGCAATGAACACAAAAGAAAAGATAAACTCCAATTGTCCGTGCCCAAAGATGATAGATTTATATTTATATATCATTACCTTCCCATCAACAACTGCTTTCCTAATTACAACTACACAAACACAACTTTAAAAAAAGATCAACAGAACATGCCGGATTCACAACCAAAATCCATAAAAAAAATCCACGCCACATTCCTCGCCCAAAATCTGGAAAACCATTCCTACTCCTTCGTTTCCATAAAGGCAGCCTTCTCTTCATACTTCACTCCAACAACAAACCTGATGCTAACCTGCACAATATCACCATGCAGATACGCAAATCAAGTTCATGAATCATCGCCATCAGAATTGACTACCCCAGTTTACATACACCTCAACCCAAGCAATACTTGTTTCAGATCATAAGCAGCATATTCATTAAACTCTAGTGGACTGTCTTTGTGTTCAGAAAGAATCAATGGACCGCAAGGTACAATTTAATAGCATTTAAGTCATATATCATCGCCAATTAGAATGTAGTATACATATCTAAGTGCTGATTCAATTAGACCAGAATCTAAGTGCCAATTAACAACAATACTGTATTTTGAGCTAATAAAATCAAAATTATTAAAGAACCCAAAATGAGAAAAATATGGAAAATTGTAGGAAATGAAAATTTTGGTACCTTAGGGTTTACGATGGTTGCATTCTGACGTGTTAATCACAGTCCATCTCGTCGTTAGACTCTTCAAATTCTATCAAATCATCGTCATTACTAGTAGTATAGACACTTTCAATATCAGCATCCTCTAGATCGACAACAGTCGCATGACCTTGTTCTGGCGCAACATAATTGATGGTTTCATCAGGAACATCAGTCCTACCCCAATGAAAATTATCATTATCATCCTGCTGCGGTTCACGTTGGACATCTTCCATTGAATAAGTCGAGTACAAATCCTGGGCTGCTTCACTCGGACTCATATCTGTATTAATATCACGCACCGGCATATCATAATAGTTCCGCGGTTTTTGTTTTATCACGGTTTTCCATTGGGACCCTTTTTCTTCGTTCACATACATTACCTGTGATACTTGAGATGGTAACACATATGGGTCATCTTGCCAACAACTTATGGTTTTATTAACAGCCGTAACAACCCCATTATAATCTTTCCTGCATCCCCTATCACTATTTACATCCCGCCATTCACATTTGAAAAGAACAACACAGAAGCTACCCACATACCTCAGCTCTACAATATCTGTTAGCACTCCAAAATAATCCTTCTTGATGGTTACACATACTCCAGCGTTTTGTGTAGCTCTTCGATGCTCCCAACGTTTTGTATGAAAGCGGTACCCGTTGACTGTGTAAATGTTGAAAGCCAAAGCTTCTTGACAAGGACCTCCAACCAATGATAATAGTTCTTCAGACACCTGAACGGTCTCTTTGTGCAGTTGGGTAATCTGTTCATTACAAAAAAAATCTCACCAAAGTCAGAAATTTGATTGTGTAGCGAAATAAACATGTTAATAGTATTGAATTGAGACTCACTTTCCGCTCAAACCATCTAGGAAATTCTTCAGTGTGTTTTTTATGTGCGTTTCTAGTTCCTTCGAGCATAGATTTATGTTCACTGTATATAATGTCGTAACAAAATTATTCAAATCACATGTGCATGAGAACATTCTCATATTCTAGCATTTTTAGAACTGTACATAAGGAAAAATAGCAAGTAGAAAACACGTACTCCTCATATTGGTGCACTTCATCACAATTCTTGAGAACAACGAATTTCATTTTGTAGAAATCTTCCTTTGAAATTGACGCCACATGCTTCTTACCTTGAAATACACCGGCTTGTCTAAAAACAGACAACTTATTAACTGCTGATTGAAATCGAGTGTTATCCTCGTTTCTACTAAGTTGATTAAAATGCGTAGGTACACTATTCAAATGGCGCTCAACAAAAACAAGAGATTCTTCTATTATTTGTCCTTCCGCCATCGAGCCTTCGGGATGGGCTTTATTCCGCACATATCTCTTTAACTTCCGCAAGTACCTGATACATAGCATAGAGAGAACTGTATGTGTTCACAAACATACACAGATCACAGAATTGCAACTGCTACTAGTATATATGTGTTCAGAAATAAGGTAAAGTTTCTAAGGAAAATGACAATGATAAATCTTACCTCTCAATCGGATACATCCAACGATACTGAACTGGACCACCAACCTTTGCTTGTTCTGGTAGATGAATCGGCAAGTGCATCATCACGACAAAAAAAGATGGGGGGAATATCCTTTCTAACTTGCACAATGTGATTGCAATATTGTCTTGCAGTGCCTCTAAATCAGCCATATTAAGGACCGTAGCACACAACACTTTGAAAAACAAACATAACTCAATCACTGCTTCACACACATCATCTGGCAAATTTCCACGAATTGCTATCGGCAACAAATGTTCCAATAGAACATGGCAATCGTGACTTTTTAGACCTATAAGCCTCCGCTCTTTAAGGTTCACACAACGAGAAATGTTAGATGCATACCCATCTGGAACCTTAATATCCTTCAAAAGTCTACAAAATGAATCCTTCTCAGTATTCGACATCACGTATGAGGCGTTTGGCACCTTATATTTATCCCCTATTCTCGTCGCCCATAAGTCCTTCCGTATACCCAGCCTCTGTAGGTCAAATCGGGATTTTATGTTGTCTTTTGTCTTCCCATTGACCTTCAATATAGTCCCCATCAGAATGTCACAAACATTCTTCTCGATATGCATCACATCAAGACTATGGAACAATAAAATCGAGCTCACGTAAGGTAATTCCAGCTGGAAAATGCTTATCTTCTTCCAATTGTGATCAAAGAGTATCTTTTCTAATATCTTTTGTTGATTGCCATTCTTACCAAACTCAACTTGCTCTAACTGATTCAATTGTTCAAGTATTTCAGCCCCCTTTAATAGCTTTGGTGGTTGGCGATTCTCTTTTTCTCCATTGAAGGCCGCCTTGTGATTGCGCCATTTATGATCCATTGGCAAGAAACGGCGGTGAAACATGTAACACCACTTACCTAAATATCACATTTCGACAAAATTATAAGAGTTTGGCATAAAAGGAAAGCAATCAAAAATAAGTACAAGTTTAGCTCTTACTTCCGTTGCTTAACCTAAGTGAACATGTGTCACTATTGCAGCACGGACATGCATATTGTCCCTTGGTAATCCATCCAGAAAGAATGGCTAGCGCAGGGAAATCGCTAATAGTACCCAATAATGCTGCACTACATACAAAGAAATCTTTCTTTGAAGCATCATAAATAAGAATACCAGACTCCCATAAATCCTTCAACTCTTCTATTAATAATTCCAGATACACATCAATATCATTTCCTGGTGACTTGGGTCCTGAAATTATCATAGACAAAAGGAAATTGGAATCTTTCATACACATCCATGGTGGGAAGTTGTTGTTGATTAAAACAACTGGCCATGTACTATGAGGATTTGTCATATTTCCAAAAGGATTCATCCCGTCAGTTGCTAATGTAAGTCTCAGATTGCGAGCCTCGGATGCAAATATTGGGTGCATCTTATCAATGGTCTTCCAGTTTTCTGAATCGGCCGGGTGCCTTAAAATTCCATTATCAATACGTTCCTTTTCATGCCATATCATTTGAGAAGCGGTCTTAGGAC
>JAJJMC010007171.1:0-44811 GCA_023531435.1 Papaver californicum | reverse complement strand
AGTGGGTTTAGGTTAGTGTTTGTGGTTCTGATATTTGATGAATGTTTTGGTTAGTGTTTGTCGAAAAAATATATTAGTCCTATTCATTACTGCTTGTTTCATGATATTGTTGAGTTATAATTAGTGGGTTTAGGTTAGTGTTTGTGGTTCTGATATTTGATGAATGTTTTGGTTAGTGTTTTTGGAAGAATTGGTTTAGTCCTGTTCATAAATGTTTGCATTCATTGTCATTCTTTTGTACTGAAGTTAGTTGCTAACTCTTAATACTGTAATATAACTGGGTACATTATGTGCAGTGGACTTTATTTGTATTCGTTGCTATCTTACTTAGGGAGTGAAAGTGAAACTGTCTCATTATGTGTAGTAGATGTTATTTGCATTATCTTACTTAGGGAGTGAAAGTGAGACTGTCTCATTATGTGTAGTAGACGTTATTTGCATTATCTTACTTTTTATGTTTCAGTGAGACTGTCTCATTATGTGTAGTAGACGTTATTTGCATACATTGTCATTTATTGGTCATTTAAGTTTGTTGCTAACTGTGAATACTTAATAAACAAATGAAATGAATACTTCTGACAAAGATCTGACTTCTTAGTAAGGTCTGATTTCTTAGTAAGGTCTGACTTCCAATTCAACTTGCTTCTAATTATCATACCTAACGGTTCAGGTTTTTCATTTTCAGAAATGGCTAGAATGAGAGGCGCTATTATAAAGCAAGTTCCCTGAAGTGATCCGATGACAACTCGACAAAGGGGTCCGGTTCACATGAGTGATACGAGGGTCACTCGACAAGGAGGGTCGGTTCACATGAAATTTGTAAAAGGTAACAATATTCCTCTCCCTTAATTTGTTTATTTATTTATTTCATTTGTTTTTCATGTATTAACTGTTTTGTTTACGGGTTACTGCAGAGAAGGGTGGTACTTCTACAAATGTATTAAAGTCCATAAAGCGATCTGGTGCAGCTTTAACAACTCCTCAAAGGTCGTTAAAGAGAACAAAGCCAGCCATAAGTCCCCCATTACAAACAGTCATTCCAGAAAAGGAAAAAAGCTCAACACAAGCACAACGGTCATTGTCATGGGATGTTGAACCTGTAACGGGTGGCAGTCAACGGTCTATTTTGCGACAACCTCTCTATCCACCACGTAATGATGTTGAAAACAATGGGAGTCAAAATTCTGTTTCTAGGCACTTCCCTACTCCAATGTGTGATGAAGTTGGAAATCGCCTCAACCAACGGTCTGCTTCTGCTTCTAATCTCTCACATATTCAGCGCAGCAATCCCCGTGTGTCTCCTCGACGACATTCCCAGCAGTCTTATAAAGAACTTGAGTCAACCCCGATCAGGAGTCCTCGAAGAAAAACTCTGTTGGCTCGTAGTCAACTTGAATCGACACCTCGTAGGAGTCCTCGGTTGTGTCGTCCACATCAAACTCATGAGGTGGCTGAACCTGTCCATGTTTCACCAGAAGTAGACCATCGTGGTTGTTCGCAAGAAGCCACTAATTCTCCTCAGGATGCTGATTCTTCCCAACCACTTCGTAAAAGTAATTTTTTTTAACTTAACCCTATTTCTTTCACAATTGATTTCCTACTAACTGGTCACTGTTTCTACTGATTTCCGTTTATTACACAGAGAATACTAGGGGTATTACCACTCTGCCTAATGTTGCACTCAAAGATATTGGTGAGGATAAATTGAAAGTGGAAGTTTCGCAGCACGGCTTGGTGGGTACATTCGCCCTTGAATGTATTCTAGCAATAGGTATGTGGGTGCGCCAGAGTGACAACTTCCCTTTGACTGTGTGTCTGTTTAGAGACATGCCTGAAGAAAAGATAACAAGAGTATCTAAACTTGTCAGGGTACGTAAAACTTAATTCACCTTTCTATTTATTTTTTTTAGTTTCATGAATGTTTTTAATCAATGGTAATTGTATAACATATTTAGTTTTTGTTATAGGATTACTATATCTTAGTACCTGATGATGCTTTCGCTGAAAAGACTATTAGAACACAGATGAGGTTGGCTTATATGAGATATCGCTTTGAGTTGGCTAAGCATTATCGCTCGTTTTATAGTCATGAAGAAGCTTTGCTGCATCCATCCCCTAGAATTCGCAATTTGGAGGACTGGACATATATGTGTGACTTCTTCAACACGGATTTCGCGTTCAAGGTATGTTAATTTACTGGTCATCTCTTTCTGCAATGTATTTTAATGATTTCACATCTTAGATAATAAATTTTTGTTCAACATTTAACATGGAGCCGTGGTCTCCACATATTTGTTAGAGTGTCTTCTAACTTGCATTTTTCTTATTTAATTGGTAGGCTGCATCAGAAAAATCAAGGTCTGCGCGGAAGGCACAAGCTCTGAACTATACAAATGGTACGCAGAGTTTTGCTAGGAAAGCGCATGAGAGGGTAAATCTTAAATTGTTTATTGCTGTATTTTGGATGTTCTTTATGTCTTAAATACTTTAAGTGTGGTATACTAACAACCTTTATATCATTAGGCACGTAAAAGTCTCCCGACTGATCCACTTAGCATGTTCATGGTGACACACAAAGCAAGCAAGCTTGGTAAAGTGTGTCAAGACTGGCAGGTACAAATTTCCTTCATAATAGCTTTTTGTTTAAATGCCTGAACCATAACAGTTAATGCCTGCATAATAGCTAATGGTTTAAATGTGTTAAATATGCATTTCTTAATGTTTGTACGAATTTTGCTATCGTGTGAAATATTCATCAGCCCTGGTGTACTACATATTACAAGAAGCATGTCTTTTTTTCCTGTTTTGTTTTCATTTCAATTAGCATGTCTTTTTTTCCTCCCCTAAACTGTACCATAATATGACACTACATGTAGACTATTCTGTAGCATGTCATTTCAATTAGCATGTCTTCAGTGATTCTTTGGTGTTAATGTATGAAACCTTGTGTTGGATTGTAATTTGAATGATTTGTCTGTGTATAATGTATGATTTCTTGTGGTTAGTTTAGTTTGTGTTTGTCGAATTATGAAGAAGTTTGTTACTTAGGAATTGCATGAGCTACATATTGAAATATTTTTCAACTTGATGCGTTCATTTCTTTTATGATGAATTGATGCTGTTTGCTTATCGAATAACGGAATAGTCTACATGTGAATACAAAGACAAGGAATAGGGCTCACCTTGATTATTACTACTGGTTATTAGCAGGTTTATGTACTTTTGCGCTTGGTGTTCATATATCAGTTTCTAGGTGTTACTTATAGCTGTACTTGTTTCATAACATGGCTTGCACACCAAAATATTTTATCATTCGGAAATATTTTGTAACTGGGATCATTTTGTTTGCTAGCTACTTCCTTTGCTCTCATATGCTTTAAAAGATGTAATCCTTGAAGATCTTAAATGCATTTCCTGAATCCCACTCTTTTGGTAGTATCAACAATAGGACCAGTACTGGTATTGACTGTGGTTTAAATACTATATAGTTGTAAATACAATAGGAGCATTTCCTGAATCCCACTCTGAGGACCTATGGCTATTAGCAAACAACACTAGCCACAGTACTGGTATTGACTGTGGTGTAAATACTATATAGTTGCTTGATTTGCTTCTAGTATTTTATTTCTAACACTTATGTTAACATCTTGACTAGATATTATAGTTGCTTGACTTTCTTCCAGTATTGCTTCCAGTATTGCTTCTAGTTTAAAACATTACATATTGCTTAAGAATTCTACTAACTGTCTGTGTGTAGTGTGTGATTTCATGTGGTTAGTTTAGTTTGTGTTTGTCAACTTCATGCGTTCATCTCTTTTATGTAATGTGTGAATTCTATTAACTGTCTGTGTGTAATGCTTGAGTTATTGTACTAACTGTCTGTGTGTAATGCTTGAGTTAATTTACTAACTGTCTGTGTGAATTTACTAACTGTCTATGTGTAATGCTTGAGTTATTTTTCAACTTCATGCGTTCATTTCTTTTATGATGAATTGATGTTGTTTGCTTATCGAATAACCGAATAGTCTACATGTGAATACAAAGACATGGATATGAGCTTGGTCTGTTGTTTGAAGGGGGAAGTGCATTTAATAACAATGCTTCATTTAAGTATTATGTGTGTAATATATTTTTTAACCAGCCTTGTCATCTCCATGTCATTAAGTGCACTATTAAATGTGCTGGTGGTAGGTGTAAACTAATCGGTTGCCTGTTTTTTTATAATATTTATGCAGTATGAAATGAACAGGCTGAGTGAACAAGTTCGTCTAGGCGAAGTGAACTATACTCCCGAAGAAATATATTCAAAGGTTGTTGATCCCCGTCGCTATGGGGCCAAGCGTCCTCGTAAGTCAAAAGTCGCTTCCGGCAGCTTCACCTTATACGAAAGAAATGAAGCCCAACTTGCTGCTCTCAAAAAACAGCTGGACTTGGAAAAGAAGAAAATGATTAAGTTGGAACGGAGAGAGCGTGATCTAAGAGAGTATATGAACGAGGCTTTGAAGAAGATGGGATTTCAACCTATGCCAGATTTTTTAGAAGATGATTCACTAGATGAGCATGAAGATGAAGCAGATGGAGGTGCTGATGATGATCATGATGTGCAGGCAGATGGAGGTGCTGATGAAAATCAAGAGAATGATTTGTATGCGGAGGATGCTGATGACAATCAAGAGAAGGAGGATGCTGATGACAATCAAGACAAGGATTTGTATGTGGAGGATGACTCGGACTAACGTAGCTTGAAATCCCTTTTTATTTTGGTGAACAATGGATGTGCGCAGTTTTTTTTGAAGCAACAACCAGGTATAATGCTGACTTTTTTAACTTGCACAATGTGATTTACATTGTATGTGCAATCAACAAACAGGTATACTGCTGACTATTTTTTGGTGTACATGTGGTGTACTAAGAAAGACTTATACTGCTGACTTTTTTTGGTGTACAAAGTATGTGCAGTATATGTTTTTTGTTCTTTTGGGAAGTGAAACTACACATTATGATGATACAAGAACCATCAACTTTGTATGTATTTTTGTTCTTGTTGGGTATGTGTATGAAACAATATTGGGTTATGCTTTTTGGTGGGATACTCAAATGAAATATATGTATATTTCTAATTATATAATCTTCTTAATTAGATGTTTTCATTTTAATTATATCAATCTTAGTTATAACTTATTTTAATTGTAATTAGATTTTCGGATTATTTAAATAAAAAATGAGCAAAAAAATTGAGTAGCTTAAATACTCCAGCAACCAACTTTAAGCCAATTAAAATCTGAATTCTAAAATAATTTGGAAGCTCAAAAATTTAAACAATCAACTTGAGTAAAAACTTTGATACCTTCAAAGTTTAAGCAACCAACTTCAGGACAATCAAAAGTAGAAATCGCTTGTAGCAAGCAAAATCATTTGATCGCTTAAAATTTTGACCAAGTAAAATCAGGTTTAGTTATTCCATGTATCTTCCAACTAGGTAGTTTAATAGCTCCTAAGTCACAAGCTGCTTCTAGAGAGTAAAAAATTTTGTACCTCAAAAGCTTGAGCAACCAACTTCAGACCAATCAAAATCATATATCACTTTTACCGAGCAAAACTTTTGATCGCTTAAAACTTTAACCAAGCAATTTCATCAATAGTTGCTCCATGTATCTATCAACTAAGTAGTTTAATTGCTTTAGAATGATTGGTATATCTGAAGCGATTGATATGTTACTTGCTATATTGGTTGGTCTAGAAGTTAAGCGATCAAAACTTTACTTGCTCCATGTTAGTTGGTCTGATGTTAAGCAATGAGAAAAGCACTCGCTTTAGGTAAGTTGGTTTATTACTAGAGCGATTGCATGGTCGCTCAAGGCTTTGAGATACATGGCTTTGGGATACATGGTCGCTCAAGGCTTACAATTACTATAACGGTTATAGCGACTTAAAAGGGGCTTTAAGCGACTTAAAACGACATGTCGCTTAAACCCATTTTTCTTGTAGTGTGTGGTTGGGGGAGGACTAAGGCCATGGGGCTAGTTGGAGCAAACATACTTTTCACACACGCATGGTGCTTCGCACCGAAGCACGCACGCTTGGGATCGGGTGTGCTTGTGTTTTGCGGCTTTGGCTACGGGTGCGGGCATAGCTGCGGCTGTGGGCCAACCAAGACTTACCTTTTTGGCAGTCCAAGATGTTGTTCTTTCTGAGTTTCCATATGTTAGATGAATTAGTTCTGAAATCCTTTGATGAAACTTTGAATGATGCTGGAAATGAAAGGGAGTTGGAAAGTTGGGGTAGACAGAACTATATGGCTAAAAATCATATTCTGAACTGTTTAGAAGATGCACTGTATGATTTCTATAATGCAAAAGACAACTTCACTGCTTTTGATTTGTGGGATGCTTTAGAAGCGAAATGCCAAGCTGAAACTGCTGGAAGTAAAAAAAATTTGGTAGCTAGGTTCCTGGAATACAAAATGTCAAATGACAAATCTGTGGTTGATCAATTCCTTGAACTTCAACGTATTATCAATGAAATTATTGCTGAAGGTATGGTGATAGATGAAACGTTTCAAGTGTCTGCTGTGATTGAACTGTTTAGAAGATGCACTGTATGATTTCTATAATGCAAAAGACAACTTCACTGCTTTTGATTTGTGGGATGCTTTAGAAGCGAAATACCAAGCTGAAACTGCTGGAAGTAAGAAATTTTTGGTAGCTAGGTTCCTGGAATACAAAATGTCAAATGAAAAATCTGTGGTTGATCAATTCCTTGAACTTCAACGTATTATCAATGAAATTATTGCTGAAGGTATGGTGATAGATGAAACGTTTCAAGTGTCTGCTGTGATTGAGAAATTACCTTCTTCCTGGTCTGAATACAAACGAAGATTGAGACATGAAACTGGTGAAGTAAGTATGGTTGAATTGGTTAAGAAGATTCAAGTGGAAGAATTGTTGTGCTCCAAAGACAAGAACGTATCTTCCGCAAAGGACATGTCCAACAAGGCTCATGTAATTGAACACAATTCTTCCAATTCTGAAAAGGGCGACAACAGCAAACGCAAGCTTGGTCATCACAAGAAAGGTACGTTTCAGAAACCCAAATCTGGCATTGGTAAAATTAAAGGTGCGTGTTATGTTTGCGGAATTCCTGGACATATGGCAATGCACTGTAGAAAACTTAAGGACTTTAACACTAAGAAAAACAATGCTAATTTGGTTGAAAACAACAAGAACGAGTTTTCTGGCACGATGTCTGAAGTCAATTTGGTAACCAATGTGAGAGACTGGTGGGTAGACTCTGGTGCTACCAAGCATGTCTGTGGAAACAGAGATATGTTCACCTCCTATCAGAAGGTAGGGGAAGGGGAGAAACTCTACATGGGTAACTCGTCTATAACACATGTTACGGGAAAAGGCAAAGTTGGGCTAAAGCTCACTTCTGGCAAAACTCTCACATTGAATGAAGTTCTTCATGTTCCGGACATCTGTAAAAATCTTGTATCTTGTGGTGTTTTAGATGATAAGGGTTTTAAATTTGTTTTTGAATCTTGGAAAGTTATTGTCACTAAGGGTAAGGATTATGTAGGAAAGGGTTATAAGACTGAGGGTCTCTACAAATTTATTGTAACCTCTGTTGAAATGAATAAAATTGATTCTTCTGCTTATGCTTGTGTGTCATTGAATGTTTGACATGGTAGACTTGAACATGTAAACTATAAGTCAATGAATAAACTGGCAAGCATAGGCTGCATACCCAAATTTAGTTTGGATAATGAACATAAATGTAAAATATGCGTAGAATCAAAATATGCTAAGAAATCTTATAGGAAAAATATTCAGAGAAATTCTAAACCCTTAGAATTAATTCATTCAGACCTAGTTGACATGAAATCAATTCAAACTAGAGGTGGTAAGAAATGGTTTGTCACTTTTATAGATGATTGTACGAGGTACTGTCACATATATTTGCTTAAAGGTAAGGATGATACCTTATATACCTTTAAGATGTATAAACTAGAAGTTGAAAACCAAATGAGTGCTACCATTAAAACTATTAGGTCTGATCGTGGTGGTGAGTATGTAATTCCTATAGGAGATTATTACATAAAACACGACATTATACATGAAGTAACCCCTCCTTATTCACCACAATCTAATGGTATGGTTGAACGGAAGAACCGAACCCTTAAGGAGATGATGAATGCCATGTTAATTAGGTCAGGACTACCTGCAAACTTGTGGTGGGAGGCCGTCCTCTCAGCTTGCTATGTCTTGAACAGAGTACCCTTTAAAGGATCATACAAAACTCCATATGAGTTATGGAAAGGTAGACAACCTTCTTATGCATACTTTAAAGTGTGGGGGTGTTTGGCTAAGGTTTCCATTCCTCCACCTAAGAGAACCAAGATAGGATCCAAAACTGTTGATTGTGTCTTCATAGGGTATCTTGAACATACGACTGCATATAAATTTATGGTTTTAAGTTCTGAAATATCTGAAACTGGTGTGAATCTAATTATGGAATCTAGGGATGCTATGTATTTTAAAAATATTTTTCCATTGAAATCTGATTCTCGCATGATATGTGTTGATCCCATAGATGTCCCTTCCACTGGTCAGACATTAACTTTAGAGGAATATGTTTTTGAATTTGAGCCTAGAAGAGGTAAAAGACTTAGAACTGAAAAATCTTTGGGCCAGACTTCATAACATGCTTAGCCGAGACTGATCCACAGACTTATAGAGAAGCCATGACTTCTTCTGAAGCTCCATGGTGGAAAGAATCCACCATTAGTGAAATGGATTCCATTATACAGAATGGTACTTGGGAGATTGTAGATTTACCTCTAGGGTGTAAACCCATAGGTTGTAAATGGATCTTCAAAAGGAAACATAACATAGATGGAACTGTGGAAAAATACAAAGCTAGATTAGTAGCTAAAGGCTATAAACAGATAGAATGTGTAGATTTCTTTGATACTTATTCACATGTTACGAGAATTACTTCCATTAGGATATTAATTGCTATTGCTGCCATTCATAACTTAGAGATACATCAAATGGATGTAAAAACAGCTTTTCTAATTGGTGAATTAGATGAAGAAATTTATATGGACCAACCTGAGGGTTTTGTAGTGAAAGGTTGTGAAAGCAAAGTCTGTAAACTGAAAAAATCCTTGTATGGTTTGAAACAAGCACCTAAACAGTGGCATGAAAAATTTGATCATGTAATGATTTCTAGTGGTTTTAAAATCAATGAATCTGACAAGTGTGTTTATACTAAACTTGTGAATGATGCCTGTGTGATTATATGCTTGTATGTTGATGATATGCTTATACTTGGTACAAACATGGATGTAATTAATTCCACAAAGAGCATGCTAAATGAGAACTTTGACATGAAAGACTTAGGCCCCGCTGATGTGATCTTAGGGATGAAAATGAGAAGAAATTCTAATGGATATAATCTTAGTCAATCTCATTATATTGAATCTGTACTTAGAAAATATAACCAGTTTGATTGTAAACTTGCTTGTACTCCTTATGATCCTTGTTGTAGACTCAAAAAGAATAAGGGTAATGGAGTTTCACAACTTGAATATTCACGTGTTATAGGAAGGCTGATGTATTTAATGAATTATACGAGACCGGACATTACTAATGCTGTGAGTAGGTTGAGTAAGTATACTTGTAATCCAGGGCAGGAGCATTGGGATGCACTTATTAGATTGTTAAGGTAATTGAAATACACTTTGAACTTTTGTTTAAATTATGAGAGTTACCTTGCGGTCCTTGAAGGATTTGTGATGCAAACTGGATATCAGACTCAGAGGAGTCTAAATCTACGAGTGGATATGTATTCACTCTAGCGTGTGGGTCTGTATCTTGGAAGAGTTCCAAACAAACATGTATAGCTCGATCCACTATGGAATCGGAGTTTATTGCGTTAGATAAAGAAGGAGAGGAAGCCGCTTGGCTAAGATGCTTTTTAGAAGACATTCCTCTTTGGCATAGGCATGTGCCAGCTATATCTATACATTGTGATAGTCAAGCTGCAATAGCTAATGATAAAAACAACAACTATAATGGGAAGTCTATACACATACGTAGAAGACACAATTCTCTAAAACAACTAATCTCAACTGGTGTTATTTCTGTTGACTTTGTGAGGTCTAAGGAGAATATCGCGGACCCTTTGACGAAAGGCTTTTCCAAGGAGATAGTTAGTAATGCATCAATGGGGATGGGGCTTAAGCTCATTAGATAAACTTTCCATGAAGGATACTCAACCTTGCTGACTGGAGATCCCAAGATCAAGGTTTCGAATGAGACAACTAATTTGTGGTGGGTTAAAGGAAACACTATCAGAGAATTTCATTCTATGTCCCTTCGCTATGGTCTAGACGTGATAGTGTGACTGCAGGCGAAGGATGACTTTTTATTAAGTCTTAATGAGTTTTATAGTTTCAATTTAAGATTGAAGTGGGGTGTAGCAGTAAACACTCTTGATGGAACTCACCTATCTGAATGAGGAAATGGGCCGCTTCCTATGAGAATTGAGCTGATTCTTTAGAGCATTATGAGAAACGGATACGTCCAGGGCAAAAATGGACACAACGGCACGAACTTGACAACACCTAGAGAGATATCACGCGTGGAATTTATTGATGAACTACACCAAATGATGGCATTTCAAGACATCGCGTTCACTGTCCATCAAGTAGTTTTCCAGTAATTTTTCACTAAGCAAAGGTTCAAGACCTTATGGACACCTATTGCCTAAGTGGTATTTCTCGCTTTCTGATTTCTGATTTTCATCGGGTTTTCATTCATGTGGGGGATTGTTGGAGAAAAATGAACTTAAAATGTTTTTTGGTCTTGTTGGGAATGGATCTTAGGACCTAGAAGTCACTAAGGAACAATAGCTCATTTTTCACTTTTGTGAATGAACCTTTAGTCCCACATTGGAAAAACTAAAGATGATTCCTCTCCTTATTACCTAGAACGTTGCTTCTAAGGGAGGTCCCTTAGGGGTTTAAACACTTTTGTGGTTGGGGGAGGACTAAGGATATGGGTCTAGTTGGAGCAAACATATTTTTCACACACGCGCGGTGCTTCGCACCGAAGCACTCACGCTCGTGCTCGGGCTCGGGTGCGCTTGCGCTTGCGGCTTGCGTGCTTGCGAACTTGCGGCTGCGGCTGTGGGTGCGGGTTTGGGTGTGACTGTGACTGTGGCTACGGCTGCGGGCAAGAGTGTGTGTTGCGGGTGCTGGTGTAGCTGTGGCTGCGGGCCAACCAAGACTTACCTTTTTGAACAGAATATATTTCTTTAAAGAATTTAAACCAAATTAAATTTTGCTTTAAATGTGGGGGCGTCTGATCCTGCGAGATTTTAGGCGAGAATTACTCTTGACCGTTTTAATTCCGTTTTAAACATTATGTCTGTACTTCATGCATGGAATTGAATTTCAAACTTTTCCGTGCTTCATGCACAGAATTGATTGACATTAAAGCTATCTTCTTCTACCTATAAAAGAAAACGAATTTCTCCATTTGAACTTACTCCAGAAGCAGCTACTATCCTGTCTTCTTTTCCCCTCTTCTTGCTTTGTTTTGCGCACACTGTTTGTTTATTTCCCTTCCATCTATATTGTTGTTAAGTTCGTTTGAGGGTGACTAGTATTGTGCTTGTACTAGTCATAACGGACAGTTCTATGCTGGACACATCTTCGCTGCTGGGGTATAGCATCTCTCATTCTTGAGGAGTACCCGCAAACTATTATGTTAAGGACAATTTGCTGAGCAGGTGGCTCTATCCATTGTGTAATATCAATTCAGTGATTTCTTAACCTTAACAACTTCCTCTGTTTAGTGCTTTCTATTGTTGCAGTTACAACAGTTATATCCAAAATATGCCCGAAAGAACTATTATTCAACTTAAGAGATGCCTTAGGAATTGAGCAACATCACGATGCTATCACTGGCACTGCAATACAACATACAACAGAGGACTATGCAGAGTGGCTTGCTTTTGGGGCTTCTAAGGTTAATGGCCAACTCTTAATCATTTCCCTGCAGTTTTGTTCTTGCGCATTATAAATTTATTATAGTCCCTATAAACAGTTATTTACCTGTATCCCTTTAAATGTGGTAACGTCGATAGGCGGAAGTTGTTGCAAACTTAGCTCTGTCTTGCTGAACAAATTCGGTGTCCAATTGAACTGTTCATAACTTGATAAGATGTCCTAATTAACCTTGGGGGGCAATTAAGAAGTTGAAAATACAGTCAATTATATGGTGAAGTGCTGACGGTCATCACCATCTCTTCTTTTCCCTCAGAAGTATCCCAACTTCTATACTTGTATGTAGCTAGCTGTAAATGAACTTTTATATCTATAGCATTGGTAGTATAACAAGGAGATAAACTAATTATTGAGTAGTAACACTCACTCCACTTAATCAGCATTTTCCATGTATCATATTTTCCATGGATCGATGTTTTGATATGGGCCTATCATGAATCTAAATCAGGGATATTCTTACATCCATAAAGGTGATTAGTGGTGAAATGTCGATCAGGAAGTGGGGATTCTTCAGGGAGAGGAATTAAAAGCTTTGATGTTTAACCCATACTAAAACCTTGAGGTATCCTGCTAACTCCGATCTTTATTAGGTAACAACCTTCTTGTTTGATAGAGAAAGTCACACTCTTGCAGCATCTATAGATGGATGGAGTAGCATCTACTGATAGTAATCTATGAATCCTCCACTTACATGAGTTAGCCATGTCAATTATGCACCCTTTGGTTTTGCATACAAAAGTTGCTTTAACTAGTAACTGTCTATCGCTGCAACTACCCAAGACTTAGTTCAGCACTAGCATCACATTGACCTTTGTCAGAGAGATATGGCTGTTTCTTCCTAATGGGAACCTCTAGGATGTTGTTTCATGATTCAGTTTGCTAAAGAGTCAGAAAAAACATGGGAGGGAATGCTTCTAGTTCATCACTCTCGGTGTAGAAAATGTCTAATAATTACACTTGTTTTGTTGGTTTAATCTCTATTTCTGTTCATTTTCACTGGTTTATTTGATTATTTGTAAACACCAGGGATGTGGATCCGACCACATGGAAACGGCATCAAACTTAACTTCGATGCTCACTGTGACAACATTGGCATGGACGCAAACTCTGCAGGAATGGAGGTACAGATTGTTATGCCTATTGCAGGAAAATCGGGATGCCGAAATGCACAGCTCGAAGTCAGAATGAAGAGGAGTCAAGATGGGCTAAACCGAGGCAATCAAATGGGCAAAAGAAGTGGGCCTCAGACAAGGCAGCATAGAGGGGTGATAGCTTTGATCGGAAGACTGCAGGGACACGAATCAGCATTAAGTTGCCATGATGAGCCACGAACTGGAGACATTTTAGCCATAATGGCAGAACTGAATATTTTGGGTTGTAATTTTCAATTTTTTAACTTATAGGTCTGCTAAACTTGGATGCACAAAACTGTGTAGCTTAACGCTTCCTTGATACATCTTATCTTTATAATGTCATTATAAGAAAAAAGTTACTCCATTCGTTTTTAGAAAAGTGTTACTATCACTTTTTCATTTTAACCTAAAAATAGGTCTATTTAAAAAAATGATTGTTAACTAATTTCCTGAAACGGAGGTAGTATTAAATTGTTTGGTGGGATTCCAGTATTTATGTTTCCGTGTAGATATGAATCTCATGGAAAATATTGTATTAGGAAACCTTCACTCTTTAATTCTTATAAAATTCTTGATAGCCCAGAGTGAAACCCGTGATTTATCAGCCACAAGATGTTTTCTCCTCCGTGAAAGTTTGCCATAACCAGGTTTCCTTTTCTTAAAAATAGGGTTGTCAATGGGTCCGGGTACCACTGGACCCGGACCCTACTTATAAGAGTTGGGTCCGATTTTTAATAGTTCCGGGTCCACTTTAAAACCTAAATACCCATCGGGTCCAGGTATTTAACAGATCTTCTTAAATCAACTATAATTATTTTTTTATATTGGCTTGGAACGAATAATTTTTCATATAAAGTTACTGTTACATGTGTGTAAATGTTCTAATTAAAGATTAAATCTAAGAAAATAAATGAAAAATAAAAAAAAATTCAAGAAAAACTAGACGAAGTCTTTGAATTTTAGGTAAAATTAACAAAAAAATGACAAATATACGGGTATCCGATACTCGCGGGTACCCATCGGGTAGTACCCGTTAAGATTTTGGGTCCAATCGGATAATACACATAGGGTCCTAAGTTGTTAATGGGTCCAATTTTAGGACCGGACCCGGACCCAATTCACCCGGTTCTGGTTCCGGGTAATGGGTACCATTGGCATCCCTACCTTCAAGGTTTGAAAAACGGTTGTTAAAACGGTCACGCCAATGTAGCGTGCCTGTAAGGGTCACCAATACCCATGTCTAAATAACACCGATAGATAAGAAAAAACAGCGTTATTTAGACCCGTTATAACCGTTTTCACGCATGTGATAACCGTTTTTCTAAAATTATTTCTTACGTTTTTTTCGTTGAATAACATTTTAGCATAAGTTTTTTACCATTTTTTCCATTTTCACATCTATTATACTCGTTTTTTAGAAAGAAAAAAGATATAATTTTTTAAACCCAAATTTTTATTTCTAAAATAAAAGATTAGATATTACAATTAAAAAAATCAAAATAAATGAATAAACAAATAAAATAAAAAAAACGTAGTAACAACGTTATTTAAACCCGTTATAATCGATTTCACGCATGTTAAAACCGTTAGATAAAAAATTCAGATCATTATTTTTTATTTTTTATATTTAACCATTATCACACCCGTTATTTTTTAAAAACGTCAAAAAAACGTTTTTTTCTTAAACAACGCATTTTTTGTCCGAAATGTGCTCACATCCGTCAAAACACATTATAACGGTCACGACCGACGTGTGACCCGTTTTTCAACCTTGCTTTCCTTTATTAAATTGGTTTCCGTTTTTTTTAAAGTTTCAGCTTATAGGTAGGTTTCTGATTTTAGAAGAGCAATTACACCTTGTTGTTGGCCTATAAATATCCTTAGAGCAAAGGCTTTGGGGTTAAGACAATCAATCAAAATGAACAACTTTAAGAGAATTCGATTAAATTTTAAGTTATTATGGGCAAAGGGAAACACCCAAACTCAATCGACCACTCGTTCAAGTGAAAGAGTGGTCGAAAGTCTTCGCTATACGGCATAATAAAAGCCGTTTAAAGAAATAAGAGGTAATATGACATATTGTTAGCCATTTGATAAAAGTAATAGGTAATACGGCATACTTTCAGCCGCTTGAGAGAAAATTATGGGTAATATTTTTTTTTACATAGATATCTATTTGATAGAAATAAGAGGTAGTAGATGCGAGTGGAATAATCTGACAACCAGATGCCATTTTCTATCCATTTATTTCATACTAAAATATAACAAACATATATAATTTGTTAAAACAATAATATATTTTATGATTTTTTTTGCATACGACACATTATGTGCTGTATAGTGTGTAATATACTAATATCTCCTCTGTCTAATAGTAAGACTTTCACTCAATTGACAATCACTTAGTCTCTCATCCATTTTAAAAAGGATAGAGTGTTAAATTTGCGTCTTTTTCTTAGAAACTCAAACAATCCCTTATGAGATGTGCGAACTACACGCGTATGTGATAAGCTCTTAAGTCTTTGCCTCTCTGGTCATCAAAAATTTTCCTCGATATCTTTACGATTAGGGTTTCTTCTTCTTCATCTGAATTAATCTCATACTCTTTTTAATTAGGAGGGATTTTTTCGATTTCTTTGTAAGTTATTATTGTAAAGAGCAGAACAAAAAGATGAAAAGAGCATTAGTAGATGATTGTGGTACTCCTGAGGAATTGTATTTGGAAAATATTCTCACCAGATTACCAGCTAAGGATCTAGCTATATGCAGTTACATCTCTAAGTTATGGTACAAGACAATTTCGAAAAATCCATGATTTGCTTCTTTTCATTTTATTCAAAATGAAAGTAAAGTAAATCTAGTTTTTAATCTCCTTAATGTTGCGATTACAAAAGAGGTTTGGTTAATGTATTACATTTTCAAATTAGAAAAAGAACTAAGTATCACTCCGGCCTGCGGCTGGGGCTTAACATTTTCGATTGTCTTGTGTTGTATTAATTATCTTTATGCCTATTTTTCGTTTTATAACTGAAAACATTTCAATATAATATTGTTAAATATATTATAAAATGCAATGCTTAAATATCATTTTTGTAATATTTGTAAAAAGGCATACCATTACTGCATGTGTATACATTATTAAAAATTAGTTTGAGTTCTATTTTCCAAAATACTCATGTATACCCAAATAATTGCATATCAAAAACTTCTAATAAAATTATTACTGTATTATCAATAAAACTCATTATCTACTTCGTCTTCTTGTTCTTCATCGTTTTCCGTTAACAATATTGGAATTTTTTTAATATAAATAATATTTATTATACGCATTCCATAATACATATGATGAATATAATTCTTGGTATTCCTACAATATTCACAACTTGTTACTGCTTAGTATTTCAGTTTTAATCATATTCTCAGATAATGTTTTTTTTACCAAAACTGAGCTTCTGTTAGGCACATTCATGTTTATCCAATTTTATCACTGATAACTACTATTGTTGTGCCTACCTTGAGTCTGATGATATGCCTGGGTATATTCCAATACTCCAAACTGTTTAAGAATTTTCAGTATAACCAATGTATCTTTTAATCATGTTGTTTACCATGTTCTCAATCTATTATATCTACGATTTTGTAATTATGTTCTGGAGAAAATTGTTAGCCATATTTTTTTATTGTTTCTGAATTATTACGAGAAAGAGAAATATATTTCTAGCTGAAATTTAGATTAAGAAAAGCTTAATAGTGTCAAATGGCATTACCTTTGCATACATAGAAGTTATATATGCTTATGTTGTTATTGTTTAGGTCTCTTATATAGACGTTCATAAAATTCTAAAATATATTTAGCTAAGCCATCCAAACAAAACTAATAAGACTAATGAGATTATGTAGCCTCATTCTACAATATAGCTTACAAATACTCAAACACTTCTTTTACAATCTACAAATAATGAATCTATGGTTTACCTTCAGAAACGAAAAACAAAAAAAAAAAAGAGTAAAACATTAAACTTACAAAGACTTTCATACATGAAGGTAACAATATCACCACCATCATCACCTTTAATAGTGATAATATCATTATTTACAGCATATTTCAAGATATTTGTCATGATTTCAAGTTTCATACCCATATAGATATTACAATGATATTGTTCAAAACCTTCAGATCTAAGTAATAAAGCAACAAGAGCTACATGACTTGAACCCATAACTTGCAGTGAAACCCCAGTTGCTAAACAATCAAAGTTTGCATAAATTACTAGATCTTTCTGTGATTCCATTACTTTCTTCTACAAACTCCATAGTACTGGTCATCTTCTTTTTTTTCAACGACGACGATAATTAGGATTTGGCTTTGGGGTTCTGCAGACAAAAAGAGATTTGGTGCTTTTGATTTTGATGATAATAATGGTGGTAGCAGTAGAAAAGGGGGAAGAATGAAGTCTGTATACGGGGGCGAGAAAGAAAGTGTGAAGTGAAAGAAGAAGGTAAGATAAATGGGGCTTAGGGTGAAATAATATTTCCAGTTAAAAAAAAAATCAATCATGGGGCGGAAACATAACACTCAAGTGTTACCATGCACACGCTCGTCGTAGACGAGTTTTTTCCAGCTGTTGCCAATAGCAACACACAATAAGCTGTTACGAATTTTGTAACAGCGGTGGGCAGTTACTAAATTTTAGTAACTAAAATTTTTTGTTGCAAATTAGTAACGACCGTTGTACCGTTACTAATTTTAATTACCAATATGCAAATTTGGTGTAGATCGTTGTGAAGATTAACGAATACTTTGTTTGCCCTACGATTTGAAGGTTTCAATTCCTCTGAGCTTCTACTAGAATCACTTATTTTGAATTTAAGAATCACCAAATCTAGGTTTCAAAAATATTTCCCAAAACTCTTCTTCTCCTTCTACTTCTCTCTCTCAATAATTCTAATTCTCTAACACAAGAATAAAACTAACTCAAATATTTAATATCATCTAAGACTAACAATTAACTAACTAAATTAACTAACTCTAATTGTTACCTTCTAATTAAATGATGATATTTTTATCATTACTAAAATAATATGGGTAGGGGGCAAGGAATTATTTCCTAATGACATTAACAAAATGGGGAGGGTCCCCAAAAAATCGTTAGGAGATGCTTATTGGCTTGGCTTGCTCAAATTGATCCCATTATATGGGCTTCAAAGTTCAGAACATATCGCTGTAAAATTTACTCTTCCATCTCTAAAAACTATCGAAAATGCTAACCTTCTCCCATTCATATCCCCCAATACCTCCCCTCATTAGATGTCATAGAAGTAGAGGTCCAATGCTATACAAATAGATCCCTGATACCCTCGTCAAGGACTTAAAATCTACCAACTAATGAGGGAAAATATTGGGAGGCATGAATAATGGGAAAGTGTAGCACTTCGAAAAACTATTGCATTGACCCCCACAGTCACTGCCACACATGACACATGTATATGAACATGTTACCAATTTAGCTTCTTCAAGAGTTTGTTGATCACTTTATTTATTGTTGATCCTATGTTTTGACAACCAACAAATCGAAATCAACTAACTCTAATGGCCAGTAATGAGGTATACATAGAGATATTGAATTGGTTAGGTCTACTGCACTTAATAATGAACTACCACACTAAAACTAACTTCATATAATTCAAACCTTTTCTAAATGTCCTTAACATCATTAAAAAACACAAATTTTACCCGTTTGCATCAATAAAACAACAATGGGATTCTTCTGAACCCTTCGATCTTGATACGCGTTCAAATCCAATGGTTAACCATAATATATCAAGTCTTGCCTGGATTTGCACTTTCTTAATTTGTTTATTTCGGTTTGGTATTTGACTAGATTAATTTAATAGTCACTTTTCCAATCTAATTCATTACTCAACTGCTCCTACAAATTAGTTTATATGAAAAAACCTTAAATTCTATTGCCTATATAAACCATGCAAAACTTCTTCATTTTCATCATCACTTCAATTCAAACATTAGTAACACATTCATTCAATACAATCCTCTGTTGTTATTAAGTTATCCATCCTAAGAAATCTTAAGAAATGGAGAAAAATCTTCTTTCTAGTGTCATTCTTCTCATGTTTTTTGTATCTTCTTCTCTTTTCATTCTGTCCCAAGCTATAACTCCAGCTGGAACAATAGAAAGGATAACAAAACAACAATTACTTGCAACTATTCCACCAAATGTTGGACCAACTCCAACTGGTTCATCTCAACTATTCTTAACATCTCCTTCTGGAAAATACGCCGTGTTCCTCATACGTCGTGAGACTACTCTGGGTGCGGGTGGATTTGGTTCAGATTTTTGTTATATGCAAGTTCAAGATTCTGGTGTAAGCGTATGGGAATCAGAATGTACCCCGGTAAGTACTGCAAACACATGTAGTTTAGTGTTTGGTGAAGGAGGTCTTGAAATTTTTGATGGAAGTAACTCTGCATGGGATGGAGATGTTGATGGTGATGAGCCTTTGGAAACCCTGGAAATATTAGATACTGGTGATATGAGAATTAGAGACAAAGAAGGTCAGCTACAATGGAGAGCTAGTGACAACCCTATTGTAAATCAAAATTGTGGATCAATCGGTTCACCTGGATTATCTCCAGTTTTACCACCTTTTGCTTCTCCTGTTCATGGTGGTGATGAGGATCATAGAGGTCCATTTGGACAACCAGCTACTGCTATTCCTATTCCAGTTGGTAACGGCGTTGGTAATCAAGGATTAGTGGAACCAATTCCAGCTGACCAGGAACAACCTCAAGATCAAGGTATAATAGCAACAGCACCAGCTCCTTTAGATGATTCAGAAGAGCTACCAGAACAAGTTCTTGGAAACCCTCAGCATGGAGTAAGTTCAAAGCCATTGTCAGCAGGGTTGAACCAACCATTTGGTGGAGCTGCTGGTGCTAATCAAGAACCCCTTATCGACAACACTCCTTTTGATAGTGGGTGTTCAAAGGATAAGGTATTTGGCTTTGGGTTTGGTTTAGTTGCTGTTTTGTGGTGTCTTGGTTTTCTCTTTTAACTCGGTGATGCGATGCATTGATTAATTGTGTTTGTGGTCGTTCTTAATTGTTGTTGTTTTTCTTATTGTGATGAAATTTATGTATTTGTGGGATTTGAAGGATGAAATGAAAGATTTCTAATCATTTTATTTTCAAGTATAATTTGGATATTATTATTTTTTCGCCAAAGATTCTACCATATTGCAAATGCCAAACTTATCTGCTCCATAGATAAAATACTAATGGAGCACATAAAGAGACAAAACGTCACTCAACTTTCAAAATTGACAAAGTAAAATACATGATATATAAACTCTCAAATTGGTGTACGTTTCAGCTGTAAATAACAAAAGTACATTGTAATTCTATTTCCTTGATTAATACTGTCGAATGCCTTTTCCAAGATTATTATGGTACTTTCGGCGGCAAACCTTACGCTTCGTCGATAGTCTTTGGGTTGCAGCTTTTAACTGCCTCCGTCACGGTAAGATAGATATTGCTTGGACCAATGACATTTTCAATTTCTGATGAGTGAAGTTTATCCATCACCGCTGCACCAGGATTGGCAAGAATAAGCTGAAAAATAACATGGGTTACTTATCGCCATAATCACTCTAACAACACATAATATCTCTAGCTATTCTACAAAACTATTGTTGAAATAATTCCTTAAGTTACGCAATATTTCCTTTCCGTAAGAATATCCCTGTATACCAGAATAAAGGTAGAAGTTAGGGAAAATAGCTGTCTAGAATATTATTAGAATTGAATGTAATCTAGCTATGATAGGAAAGATATTTCCTATATGAGGCGGTTGCCAACAGTTGAGTGGTATACCGAAAAGTCCTGTAACCTCTGAGTTAATCAAAGAAAACCAAGTTACAGTTTTATATTTTCTCTTCTAATAGTTTCAAACAGAAAATATTCCAACAGATTGGTATCAGAGCCTAAAGAGAATGGGCAAAGATCATCAAAGTTATGTACCAGAATTCGATGGAGAAAATTACGATTTCTGGTGTGTGAGAATGAGAACACTGTTCATCTCACAAGATCTCTTGGAGTTTGTAGAAGACGGTTCATTGATCCAGAAGATCCAGAAACCCTATCAAACGGCGAGCAGAAGGAGCTAAAGGCAAATATCAAGAAAGATGCTAAAGCTCTTCTTCTGATCCAAGAGGGAGTTACGAAAACAATTTTTCCAAGAATTATCAACGCCACTAGATCAAAGGAGGCGTGGGATATTCTTGAAAAAGAATACAGAGGAAGTTCTCAAGTAAAAACAATAAAACTTCAGTCTCTACGAAGGGAGTTTGAGAACTTGAAGATGAAGGATTCTGATCTTCTGAAAGATTATTTCACCCGAGTTATGGATGTGATATATCAGATGAAGACGTATGGAGAAACAATTTCTACTCAAAGAATTGTGGAGAAAATTTTTATCAGTCTGCCAGAAAGGTATGACTCTATTGTTTCTGTCATAGAGCAAACCAAAGATCTTGAATCGTTGGAAGTAGAAGAATTGATGGGTTCTATTAAGGCGTTTGAGCAGAGACAGAACCTTCGTACAGAAAAAATAATTGAGAGTGCTTTTCAATCCAAACTCAATTTTGGATCGAGAAATAATTCATCTCAAGAATCGTTCCGTGGTAGAGGAATCATGAGAGGAAGAGGACGTTTTGCTGCAAGAGGCCGTGGAAGGGCTACAAGCAATTTTTCCAGAAGAAATACTGAAGCTTCTACCTCTCAAATATGTGGAATCTGTTAGAAGGCAGGTCACGACGAAAGAAATTGTTGGTTCAAAAATAAACCACAATGCTACAAGTGCAAAGGGTTCGGTCATCTCAAGAAAGACTGTAACTCAGAAAATCAGCAAGCAAATTTTGTAGAAGAGAAAGAAAGCGATGAATACATGTTCTACACATGTCAAGCAGCCGAAGAACAGAAGGAGGCCGAAGTCTGGTATGTTGATAGCGCCTGCAGCAATCACATGACCAGCAACAAAACCATCTTTAGAGACGTGAATACAGCTTGTAATTCCAAAGTAAAGATGGGAAACGGTGTTGCTGTTGATGCAGAAGGAAAGGGGACAATTTCCATACAGACAAAGAAGGGAAGAAGAAATATTCAAGATGTTTTGCTCGTACCTGACCTAGCTCAGAACTTGTTGAGCGTTGGGCAATTGTTGGAACATGGATATGCTGTCTACTTTGAAGATCTCGGCTGTAAGGTGCTTGACCAAAGAAAGCGTGTAGTAGCTAAGGTCAAGATGGAAGAAAACAAGAGTTTTCCTCTAATTTTCTCATATAGTAATGTTGCTCTAAAAGCCGAAGTTGTCTCTGACTCTTGGCTATGGCATAGAAGGCTTGGACACTTGAATTTTCAAAGTCTAAAGAACCTTCAGCAAAAGAATATGGTGTATGGACTTCCGACAATACAGGAGTTGAAGGAAGTTTGTGAAGGATGTGCTCTCGGAAAACATCACAGAGACGTGTTTCCAAAAGAGAAGGCGTGGAGAGCTAAAGCACCTTTGGAGCTAGTTCATACAGATGTGTGTGGACCGATGCCATCACCGTCTCAGGGAGGCAACAGGTATTTTCTCACTTTCATTGATGACTACAGCAGAATGACGTGGGTGTACTTCATGAGACAGAAGTCTGATGTATTTTCTATCTTCAAAAAATTTCAGATGTATGTTGAAAGACAAAGCGGGCACCTGATCAAAGTATTGCAAAGTGATAGAGGTGGAGAGTACAACTCTAACGAGTTCAACAAATTCTGTGAAGACATTGGCTTGGATAGACAGTTGACTGTAAGCTACACTCCACAGCAGAATGGAGTAGCGGAGAGGAAGAACAGAACTGTAGAAGAGATGTCAAAGTCGATGCTTCATGAGAAAGGCTTGCCTATGTTGTTCTGGGCGGAATCTGTGGCTACAACAATTTATTTGCTGAATCGATGTCCAACCAAAGCCGTGTAAGACATGACTCCAGTTGAAGCGTGGAGTGGAAAGAAGCCCTCTGTGAATCATCTACGGGTATTTGGATGCATCTGCTATGCTCATGTACCGAATCAAATAAGAAGAAAGCTTGATCAAACAAGCGAGAAGTGCATATTTATGGGTTACAGTTTGCAATGAAAAGGTTACAGACTCTTCAATCTTAAGAAGAGAGAGCTTGTGATTAGTCGCGATGTAATCTTTGATGAAAAATCAACTTAGGATTGGAAGCAAAAGAAAACCCAGGTTCCGGCTTCTGTAGAAAAATCTCCTGTATACTTGGCAGAATCGTCTGATGATGAAGAAGAGGACTCACGTGAACTACCCAGCCCACAGCCAAGTCCAACGTCAACAAACCAGCAAAACTCACGTGAATCCAGTCACCGTGAGGAATCCAAGTCTGCCTCAAACTCTCCACAAGTAAGTCCACAGCATAATTCAGCTTCAACTTCTCATCCCTCTTCACCGGACTCAACTCCACTAAGAATGAGGAGTCTCACAGATGTATACGCAAGTTGTAACTTGTGTTTCGTCGAGCCGAGCAACTTTGATGAAGCAATACAGGATGAAGAGTGGAAGAAAGCTATGGAAGAAGAAATCAAGGTAATCTTGCAGAACGAGACATGGGAGCTCGTCGAGAAACCAAAAGAGAAGGACATTATTGGGGTGAAGTGGATTTACAAAGCAAAGCTTAACCCTGATTGATCCATTCTCAAGAAGAAAGCTAGGTTGGTGGCAAAGAGTTATTCACAACAACCCGGAATCGATTTCGAAGAAAGCTTCGCTCCTGTAGCAAGACATGATACGATTCGTGTGCTTATAGCTCTAGCAGCACAAAAGGGTTGGTTGTTGTATCAACTTGATGTGAAATCTGCGTTTCTGAACGGAACCCTAAAAGAAGAGGTGTATGTAGAACAACCTCAAGGGTTTGTGATTTCTGGAGATGAAGATAAAGTATACATGTTGAAGAAGGCACTGTACGGGTTCAAACAAGCTCCGCGTACGTGGTACAGTGAGATTGACGGCTACTTCAAAACTCAAGGGTTCGAGAGAAGCAAGAATGAGCCGACACTGTATGTGAAGAAACAAGGTATGTCAGGAATTCTTATTATCTCTCTATATGTGGATGATATGGTGATCACAGGGAATGATGAAAGAATGATTTCTGAATTCAAAACCGAGATGAAGACTCGGTATGAGATGAGTGACCTAGGGTTACTACATCACTTCTTAGGCATTGAAATTTATCAAGAAGAGGGGGGAGTACTTATTTGCCAAAAGAAGTACGCAAAATCTCTTCTTAAAAATTCAGAATGCAAGAGTGCAATCCTGTATGCACTCCTCTATTGGTGAAAGAAAAATTGGGCAAAGAAGATAGAAGCAAGGGAGTAGATGCATCTCTCTACAGAAGTTTGGTAGGAAGTCTTCTCTACCTAACAGCCACCAGGACGGACATCACGTATGCCACAAGCTTGATGTCATGGTTCATGCATAAGCCAAACCAAACACACTTTGGAGTTGCAAAACGTGTGTTAAGATACATCAAAGGTACGCTTGATTTTGGTATTTTGTATGAAAAGAATACAGGAGTAGAAAGAGCAAAACTGCTTGGTTTCTGTGATAGTGACTGGGCCGGGTGCGTTGATGACAAGAAGAGTACGTCGGGATATGCATTTACTATTGGCTCAGGTGTAGTTGCGTGGGCGTCTAAAAAGCAAGAAACGGTAGCACAATCTTCTGCCGAGGCGGAGTATGTTGCAGCCGCGCTAGCAACTTCACAGGCAATATGGTTGAAGCGAATCTTAAAAGATGTTGGTGAAAAACAAGTAGAAGCTATTCCAATCATGTGTGATAACAAGTCAGCCATTGCCATGACAAAGAATCCTGTCCATCACAGTCGTACAAGACACATTGCTATCAAACATCACTTTATAAGGGATGTTGTGGAGAAAGGAAAGATCGAGGTGAAGTATTGTAACACGAATGATCAAGTGGCGGACATCTTCACGAAGGCACTTCCGAAAGACAAGCATTACTACTTCAGGGACTTGATGAAAGTCACTGTAAGGAATTAAGGGGGAGTGTTGAAATAATTCCTTAAGTTACGCAATATTTCCTTTCCGTAAGAAAATCCCTGTATACCAGAATAAAGGCAGAAGTTAGGGAAAATAGCTGTCTAGAATATTATTAGAATTGAATGTAATCTAGCTATGATAGGAAAGATATTTCCTATATGAGGCGGTTGCCAACAGTTGAGTGGTATACCGAAAAGTCCTGTAACCTCTGAGTTAATCAAAGAAAACCAAGTTACAGTTTTATATTTTCTCTTCTAATAGTTTCAAAAAGAAAATATTCCAACAATTATATGGCCTTTAAAGTTTTACCTGAATGTCTTGGTTTTGCAGGGTCCTAAATAAAAGCTCAAGTTCATTAATAAAAGAACTAGCAACTAAAAATGATTTGAAGTATGTATGTAACTTTAAGTATTAAACCCACGGCTAGAAAATAAAACTAGGTTTGTATGTTATGTACATGACATATCGACAATCAAGTGTTTGATTTGTGGTAGACCTTTTGCGGTAAGATGTTCTTCTTCATCAACCAACCATCTCAAGATCCTGTGAGAAAAAGTTTGTGTTGCTGATTTGAGTTTCACATTGGCCCAAAAGTTAAGTGATTAAGCAGTTAGGATGAGTTTCGGAGCGTGCCATTTTTAGAAGGGTCAAAAGTAACATATGTGCCCATTTTTAAAGTTGCAATATACCAAGCAAAAATGAAGTCTGTTTATACCTCTCCTTTACATAATTGCTGTTGGGAAAGTAAATTGCCGAATCCACCCTCACGATCAGAATGACAGGAACTTTGTAAGCATCATATTCCTCGACGCTCCTGTAGATTGTTGTTCTTGGGATTTTTCCAAGTAGTGCTGTTCGCAGCCATGTTACTTGTAACAGGATTTTCATGACAGATATGATGATCTGTTGACAAAAAGGTGTGGGTTAGAAACGTAGATACTTGGCATGGATGGAGATGAATGCATTTTCAACGGTATACACGAATGATTTAATCATCAAATTACTTACTGCAATTAAAAGCCCCATTTCAATAGTTGTAAATACAACTCCCAAAAAGGCTCCCATGCAAGCAGCAAAATCAAATTTGTCGACTTTATAAATACGAATCATTTCTTTGTAGTCGAGTAAGTTGAGGACGGCAGATATAACAACAGCTCCAAGAATAGCTTTTGGGGTGTACTTGAAGAGGGGTGTGATTACTTGAAGAGTTAGTAGAACAACACCAGCCATCACAATATTTGAAACAGGAGTTTTGCAACCGGACATGTTATTCACAGCGGAGCGAGAGAACGAGCCTGCAGGGAAAAAAATCGAAGAATGGTTATTCCTTGTCTGACGCATAAAGATTGTCTAATTACAATGGCTATCGACATTCTTTAAAACTAAGATAATGGAACCACGCGCATAATTTACAGAAAGGATTCTGGATAAAAATAATGTGCTGTGGTTTATTCTTGACTGGTAATTGTATTCCTAATTTCCTTTATCGATCAAGATAAAATAGAACTGTATTCCTAAATTCCTACCTGTGGACATATAACATGATGTCATGGAACAACCAACCATATTCATTGATCCCATTGCCAACATTTCTTTGTTTGAATCTAGTTTGTAATTTTTCATGCCTGCAAATGTTCGTCCAATTGCTATAGCTTCCTGTCAAATCCGAAGAAGAATGGTTATATGTACGCACGCACGCACAGTTCACATAAGCAGGGAATTGCCATACATAAGTATCCTTTACAAGGTATTTACCAAAACAAAGGACCATGGTTAACAATCTAATTACTAAGATGCCATCAATTTTTCTCATTGTCCAGACATTAGGGTAGATTTCAAATTAAAGTTGACACCTCATTAGTTGCGTTGTAACATAGGAAATAAAAAAACTCCTCCATTAATTTCACACGGTCCTCCTTGGAAGCTTGAATTGAAGAAATCAGTGAATATTGTTGATAAAAATAGGTATGATGTATCATATTGTTTCTTAATTCTTCTTTGATTTTGTTGAATGATTAAATTTTAGAAAATTAGGATTTTATAAAATAATATAATTTGGGGCTTTGTTAATGAGGTGCAACTTGACCCTTCTTTATCTGGCAGCATTATTGCTTTCTCACTTTAGAATTTTGAAAGAAATAATATACCTTACAAGTGCTGGCCATTTACTGCACTGATTAGGAGATAGGGCAGTTTTCCAAGAGATACTCATCCAGAGCCAAATATTAAATCCTTAAAAGAGAGAGTGCAGCTTTCCCAGGATGAAAGTCAAGCTACTGGTAAGCTTGGGCTCCTCTTGTTATTGGCTGTTCTCATAGATATTATTCCTGGGTATTTTTCATTCTTTACCACATTATATCAGTTCACTACTCTTGATGTGGGGTTACTTTTGATGTTTTCCAATTTGACTCTTCTTTCACTGTGTGCAACAGTTATCGGATCAGACTTTCCACCAAAAAGGAGCTGGAGATGACTGTTTCAAAGGAAGCAAAGCAAATGTGATTCTATGAATCCACACTGTTGACCTCTTATATTTGAGTTTTTATTATGGCATGACTTGTTTCCAGTAAGACATCAACTAGGAGTCTAGTATTCCTGTGGAATACGTTGTTACATTAGTCAGTGAAAGATCCTTACATCTCATTCATCCCCAGAAATCTAGTTTGGTTTCTTAGAAAGTTAAACCTTTCACTTATTCATTCAATGAGGTCCAAAACCTGGTGATACACTTTCTGTGATTGCTGTAGCCCATGTCAACATGCACGATTAGTATATAGAGGTCTAATAATTATGGGAGTAATTGTAAAATCATTTTAATTGTTGTTTTAAATCTCGACTATGTTCACTAGAAGGGAGTTTAGGGTTCCTGCCATTTCAGTTTTGATGTGAGGCAGGTTGGCTTGGACGTCTGCTCCTATGCTGAGTCTGTGGAGAAACAACAAAGTTTAACACTTACAGGGATTTAAAATCATGTTACATGGATTTTAACCTTGACCATACTTTCGAATGGTATTGAAATTCTTAACGTGTAATCAGTTATTGTTTCTTCTAATCATTCGTACGTTCTTTGTAATTTGCGATTCCATAAAAAACAACAATTGGTTAGACCTTCTAACTAATTTTTCTTACTTATATTATGTAGGTGTGCCTTCAGAGGCTAATAGTCTTACAGAAGCAATCATCCTTCTAACATGTTGCTGTACATTGCATTTGTTCTTTGCTGGATGCAGTTCCTCATTTCAACTTCCTTGAGAATTTGCTAACTGATGTCATCAATAACATGACCTCCCCAGATGATGTCATAAGGTTCTGTTATGAGCTTTAAGCTTTACTCATTTAGGCTTTGCATTGGATTCTATGCTTCTCTCTTCATTGTTCAGTTTAGGAGGTAGTTGTCCTGAGTAGGGTTTATGTATTCTTATGAAAATGCTTCAATTGGTTAAACGGAACTTTGTTGTACAGCTATAAAGTCACTATTTCCTGATGAGGGCAAACATGGTGGTGAAGCAACTGTGGAGGCTGTTCACTTGATTGCAAATATTGTAAAATTATACGAGTGCCGGCTGCATCCTGATACCATCGAGGTACAATATTATCTTTTCCTACCAACATTAAGAATTGCTTCCTTTGAGCATACCCTTTTGGCCCGGCCTTTTGAGTGGATTGGTGTTTTCTCAGACATACTGTTGCGATAACAATTAGGGTTACTCATAAAAAAACACATGTTTAAAACTGTCAATTAAAGCCCTCGCGAAAGAACATAGAAACTTATTGTTCAATAATATCCTAAAAAGATATGTGCTTTATAGAATCACGGATGATCTGAGTCTCTAGTTCTGCTAAATGAACCCATACACCAGCATCTTTTGACAAGTAGCTTTAACCTACAAGAGGGCCATAGTTATATAGAGAAACCCATGCCAAACTAAGTTTATGTTGTAATAGATTACCCAATCAATTGTGAATAGATGTGTAGGTGTACTTTAAATCAAGCTGTTTTAGCTGCATCTTATGTTGGATTTTTAATAAAATGATTGTGAGCAGACTTTATTGATGAGTTTTAGAGGGCAACCAATTTGAAAAACAGTGTGATGATAACACCAATCATTAGCTTGAGGTAAAAAGTGAATAACGCAAAAGGAACACTGCCAAACTAAGAAATGCTGCAAGGCATTCAAATTATCTGACTATTTGCAGGGCACTGGGGCTAAACGAAGTGGCAAGATAATGATGGAAAAGTTTGTAGGTAACATAGACGAAAAGAAGGAAAAACACTTCAACTCAATTTCCTTAGCGATCTCCAAGCTTCAGTCGGTAATCTGTTTTCACAGTATTCAAGGGTATAAAGGGTTACCTCTAACTATAAATAGTTTACAGATGAAAGTGTTTCCACCAGTCTTCTCAAGTTCCCCAGATGTAGTTTTCCTAGAATGATAATCTTACATAGATGAAATAAAAAGGCCTCTGTTGTTGGCCATATTTGGCTTCCGCTTAAACTAATCTATCTCTGTTGCCTGTGCACATTTGTTCAGACTTTCCTTTCATTAGCTTTTTCTGAGGATATTGGGAAGGCTGATATGTCAAAGGGGAGAAGAGGATTGTATATGAACTATGGATTTGTTGTTCACGAACAATGTTTTATATATTACTTAGGAAAATTATAGCAACTATTTGAAACTCTGTTTCTGTTGTTGTTCATCTTACTTACCCATGATAAGGATCGCTTGATTCATTCGGCTTAAGTCATGTATCATGTTGGTTCTTGGAATGTCACTTAGTCTAACAGTTTGATATTTCTCTCTATTCTCTTTTGGTTGATTGGTCCCTTATTACTACTGTAATGTCTGAGTTTCCTTTTTTTCAGCTGACATTGAATTGATAATTACTCAGGTGTTGTTGTTGAGCAAGAGAGGCTTATAGTTCTGGGGTACTGTCTCTTTCGATCCTAGTTGCTGGCCTAGAGAGGCTTTGAACTGGTCAGTCGATACTTCATTGTTAGAAAACTTTATCCGAATCTAGTTTATCACTACATGAATGTTTTAATCTTAGCCTCTGAATTTTCATTGCTGTGTCATATTTCATTTTTGTTTCTAATGATTAAGTAGTGCCATTCTTGAGTCTTGCTAGGGTTAAATTCACTCTACTCCAATCTTCTTGCATAGCTCAATAAGTAGTTTTGATACAATTTAACCTGTATTTCGTCTGTAGAATATTATGATTTTATGTACCACCTTTGCCGAAAGCGTCAAGTAATGTCCTAATAACATGGATGTTTGATTTTCTCAATAAATGTTGGATTCTATCTAATTGATTCACGTCAAGAAGTATTTAAAACTAACCTGGCATCTTGGTATACATGATATTGGGATCACGGTACCTTCTAATTGCTACTGCTTCTTGAGGAACTTCAGGAAAGAGCGGTTGCTAGTGCATATGATGATTTAGCAAAGCCACTGAAAGATAACGATTATAACTGCCTGATTGATGAAATCATGGGTGCAAGCGTGATATTATGCGATAGAGATGGAGTATTTGGAGATTATTTAGTAGGTGACACGATTAGGCCAAAAACTTATGTAAATCTTGTAGGAGAACTCAGAAATGTTAGGCGACAATTTTATTAGATTGAATTAAGATTTAGCGTTTTGGATGTGATTCTGGAGCAATATTGTAGGATGAATTTATCCTTTATTCAAGGATTTGATGTTATGAATGTTATGTTGGGTTGTTAATGCAAGTTGAACTCATCTGTCGAATGCAATTGATGTATATTCAGATTTAAACGTAATTGATTTTAGATTTTATTTCATTTTCATGATAACTTTTTGGTGGATTTACATTTCTTTAGTGTCCAAATGAAACTGACCTGAAATATTTGTTATGTATCGTTAAACTCAAAATTTATACTGGTTTCATCTAATTACTCATAAAGATTATATGGTCAGTTAGGCAAAAAAACATATAATACTTCATCAAATTACTCACAAGAGTAATCTAGTCATTTAGGCAAAAACCGTATAATACTTCGTCTAATTATTCATATAGTTATTCATAAGGATAATCTGGTCACTCATACAAAAAAATATAATACTTCATCCAATTACTTACAAGGATAATCTGATCATTTGGCCAAAAAATTTTAGTATAATATTTCGTCCAATTAGTCATAATAGTAATTTGGTCAATTAGGCAAAAAAACGTATAATACTTCATCAAATTACTCACAAGGGTAATCTAGTCATTTAGGAAAAAACTGTATAATAATTCGTCTAATTACTTATAAGGATAATCTGGTCACTCATGCAAAAAAATATAATACTTCGTCCAATTACTCACAAGGATAATCTAACCATTTGGCCAAAAATTATAGTATAATACTTCGTCCAATTATTCATAATGGTAATTTGGTCATTTCGATTAAAAAATGTATAATATTTTATACAAATACTCATAAGGCTAATTCGATCATTTGGCCAAAATAAATATGATACTACATCAAGATACTCATAAGGGTAATCTGATCTTTTAGGTAAAAAACATATAATATTTCATAAATTACTCATAAGAGTAAGTTGGTCATTTAGGTAAATAACATATAATGCTTCATTCAATTATTTGTAAGAGTAATTTGGCCATTTATAATACTACATCTGATTATTCATTAGAGCAATCTGAAAATTTAGATAAAAAAAATATAAGACATGCTTGAATCTTCACTGTAGTTATAAAACTAACAATGTAGGTCATATATTATTTTTCACAAAAAATATAAATATTTACCAAAGCTATAAAACTATTAATATTGGGCATATTGTGCTTCAGCACAAGTCGAAATCTTTATTTGAGCTATAGAACTACAAAAGAAAGGGAAAACAAATCTTCACAAAGAGGGCAGAAAAGCTGCTTGGTCAAACTCATCTTTCTACAAATGCCAAAACATAATAAAGGTTCCATCCAATTACTCATAAAGATGATATAGCAAATTAAGTTAAAAACGTAAAATATTTCATCCAATTACTCAGGGTATAATATTTATGCTTCAAAAGGCAAAAAACGTGTAATATAAAAAAAAAAAAAACTCACAAGGGTAATCTAGTTACGTAGGAAAAAATCATATAATATTTCGTCCAATTACTCATAACGATCTTACGAATAATATGGTCACTTGGGTAAAAAAATATAATACTTCATTTAGTAAAAAAGTATAATTAATATTTCATTCCATCGTATAATATTGATCTAAATCGATATAAAATTCCTTAAATTCTTTCGATATCATGGGATATACTATAAAATTTATCTAAGTCGATATATAATTCCTCAAATATTTCGATATCATTGGATATGGTATGGCATAGGGCTGTCAACAGATGTTAACGGAACGGATATTGGCTCAGCTGTATCCGATATATGATAAGCTTATCGGATATCCGATATCCGATAATATCCGACGGACATTTAACCTTCATATCCGATTTCGTTTCGTTAAGATTACCGGATATCCGATAATATCCGGTAAATATCCGATAGCCGAAAAACATCTTATAAATCTGTTTTTTCACTTCAGATTTTCAGTTCATTTAAGCATTTTCAATTCACAATTCAATTAAAACACATACAAAACACACACAAATGATCACAATTTATAAATTACATGTTCTATTGTTCTTGCAACAAAAGAAAACATCAAAACACAAAGAAACTGAAATTTGTACTAATATACTAGCATTGTCATTGACTCATTGAGATACAGCCTGGCACCTACAATGCAGCTTTCAAAGTACATCTGCATTTCAAAGAAACTAAAATTTGTTAGTTGGCAGTGCAAGTAATATGAAAGTAAAGGAAAAGAAAAGAAAGTTACTAACCTGTACTACTACTACTAGCATTGTGGTTGAGATCTGGAAACCAATCACCTAGGCAAAGCAATGCTTGAACAACTTCTGGAGCCAAAGAGATTCTGTGTGTTGTAAGAACCCTGCCACCAGCACTGAACATGGATTCTGATGCTACACTTGTTACTGGAACAGCCAACACATCTCTTGCAATCTTTGCAAGAGTTGGGTACTTAGGAGCATGAATTTTCCACCAAGCCAATATATCAAACAAACCTTCTTCTTTGGGTGTGCCTTTAGTAAGCAGTGGTTCTTCTAAGTATTTCTCCAACTCTGACTTCTGAACCTCAATGTCACAGTTTTCAATCATAAACTCATCATACTCAGAAGTATCAATTTCAGCTGATCATGTTCCACCACCAGATGTAGGCCCCAAATAATCTGCGGTTGTACAGTTACTATCACACTCATATGAAGAGAAAAGAGCATTGAGTGTTGATATAAATTTGTAATACTGAGTTGCATAGCCATCCATTCCATATAACTTCTTATAAACAAACTCTATCCATCTAGCCTTGTATCTTGGATCTAAAACTATTCCAATGCTCATCAACAAGTTACATTCTTTCCAATAACTATCAAACTTCCCCCTCATATTCCTTGCCATATCTTTGATATACATGTGAGGACTAGATTCCCACTGCCGAATGCTCTTATTAATCTCATATACCCTATTGTAATACATATTTGCTGTTGGATAGTTAATCCCAGCAAATTTGCTTGAAATAACATCAAACACTTCCAAACACTCACAAATATGTATTCCTTGTTGCCGCTCGTCTGAACTTGGTAGTATAGTAAAATCAGAATCCAATTCATCTAACCTGGAAAATCCTTGTCTCAAATCAATTGCTTCTTTAAGCATCTTAAAGGTGGAATTCCATCTAGTCTCCACATCTAAACTTACAGACCTTGAAGGAAGTTTAAGTTGTGCTAAAGCATTTGCAAACCTCTCTTTTCTAGCTTGTGATGACTTGACATATTTGACACACTCTCAAATGTTTTCTATAAATACACCAGCTACTTTCATCCGACATAATACAACCAAATGCAATATGTGATTGCTACACCTCATTTGGAACAGATCACCCTCAAGAACTAAACAATTCTTGCTAGAAAGCCAGCTCTTCAGATTTCTCATCATAACATCATTGGCTTTAGCATTGTCAGGAGCTAAAGCAAACAACTTAGAATCTATATTCCAATCTAAAGCTACTGCTTTCTCAAAATCTGCAAGAACTTCTCCAGTATGTGGTGATGGCACTAATATGTAAGCTAGTGTTTTCTTGTTCAGTTTCCATTCATCATCTAAGAAATGACATGTTACACAACAATATCCATTTCTTGTATGTTTACAAGTCCACATATCAGTTGTTAAACTACATCTAGATGTGATTGAATCAAGTTGTTCTTTGAACTCACCATACAGTTTCATAATGTCTTCCCTAGTTGTATTCCTACTATAACACTTGGCAGTAGGATTCAAAGATCTAACAAACTCTCTAAAATATTCATGCTCAACCATATTTATTGGATAATCATGTTTAGCAATCATCTTGGAAACAAGTATCCTAGTAGCAGCAGGATCATATTTCCAATTAGATACCTTAGTTTATGTGTTACCTGTTTTGATAGAAGTAATTTTTCTTTGTCCAGGCTGATTCTCTGTCTTCCTGTTGCAAGAATTAAGATGTGCTCTCAAGCGGCTGGTTCCATTTGCACTTGATGCTTCAAATTTCTTCTTACAATGACTGCATACACCATTAACTTCAACAACCTTCTTCCCATCTGCTCCAATTTTTGTAGTAAAAATCCTTTCAAATTCATTTCATACATCAGACCTTGTTGTACACAATTTTTTCTTGGCTTCAGTTATAATAGGATCTTCCTCTTCTTCTCCTCCTTCTCTGGGACGAATCATAGAGGCAGAGTTCATTGTTGAACCTTCCTGCAAGGTCTGTACATTTTCTTCTTGTAAAGGTGGATGTGATGCAACTGATGAAGTTGAGGTACCCAATTGATTTGATGTTCTCTGACTATGTGACATCACCCTGAAATGAACATAATCATACATGTTAGTTCAATATAAGGGATGAAAAGTAATACACAGCAAATACAAAGTGAATTGCAAACTAAAAAAACTAAAAAACTGTCCCGCTGAAACTGTCTAGGGACTGTCCATGAACTGTCCAGGGACTGTCCAGCTATTAATTAACTTAATATTATAAAATCTTGACTAGTGTTTACTCCAAATTTGAATACTAGTTGAGTTGGTGACAGCATTCACAGTTTTCTTATAAAATTGTTTTCACGCAGATGCTTTTTCAGGTTGCTCAACTATTCCCTACACAAATGATGCACATTGCACACAGTCTTAAGATGAAATATACTTGGATCGGAAACCATGCCAATTTGGCACTAGCACCAAATTGCACACAGTCTTAAGAAGAAAATATCAGTTCTGTATGGTTTTGGACTGAACCGGAAATGTGCCAAGGAAATACATAGACAGTTTATTCAAGGGTACCTTGTTCTATCATAAGATAATAAGGATACAGTTATAATGCAGTGACTGGATTGCTCTATTTTACGAGTTATTTATATATGCAGTCAGATTTCAAACACAGGCACCACCAAACTCATCCACGGTTTCTATCATTTCTCTTCTCTCTCTACTGTATATTATAATGAGAATTCACATGCAATCGCTATTAATAGACACCAGAGTATGTCTGCACAACTGCGCATATCTTTGCTGCTATAATTATTAGACAAAAGAAAGTTGTTTCCATGAGCCCATGAAGAGCACCTGCCTATTAACATGATCTAATCATTTAATACTGCCAAAGTTCAGGATACCAATCATTAAAACTGATGTACAATGACGAATCTATAAGATTGCACAACAAGTAGACTACAGTGCAAAACTAGAAGTTAAGAGAACCCCAAATGTGCTACAATCTTCAAAAAGTTAAGACATCACAGTACAACTCAATTTTACATGTAATTCGACTTCATCTGCACTACCTAATCACAAGTGTATGGACATCCAAATAAGTATAATAGACCAAGAAACTCCCAAATATCTAGAAATGCTAACTCAAATTTGAACTCCATCAATAATTGCACTTAAAAGTAAGGCCAAACCCCATTGCTCTGTCTGCACATTGATAAATTGTGGCCATTATAAGACACCCTGCAATAACCTTCCTACATTTTCCTTTCTCTAAGAAATAAGAAAAATGGTGATGTCTATCGATATTTGAGCAAGTTACTGAAAAGGACTACAAGGCCTTACAAACACCTGCAATCGTAGACATATTAAGCAGGTGCTTGGTTTAGAAAAAACAGTATGACTCGATCAAACAAAAAGGAAATACAGGCCTTATAACAACTTTGAGCACACAGACTCAAGATTACAAATGCGAAAGTAAACAGAACACACGCTATTAGAGCTAAATTACACTATTAAAGGGAAACACTTCAACTAATTGGTTCTGCTAAAGATTGGCCTTAGGTGTCAAGCCTAACTGGTACTGCTAAAGGGAAACAGAACACACGGTGTCAAGCCTAACTGGTACTGCATTTGGAGGAGTTGTGGATGTTCTCAGATACACATCTAGAAGAACTGTTGGGTTGGTTTTGTACTGAAGAACATAAAAGCAAATAAGTACAACTATCATACAGACGCAGAATTCTACTAGATACACATTCAACCATGTTTCACAAACAATCAAGTCGATGGCTGTTATACATTTCACGTTCTATTGAAGCTTCCATACTTAGTTCTAACAATTGGAAAATGAAGCACTACACTATATATTTTGAACATAGCAAAGTAGAGCCATGAGTGAATAATTGATACTAGAGATCAAAAAGTTATATTGAAACTAATGTAAAAGATGACAACATATGCTAATTATAGTGTCAAAAGATGGAGATTCTGGCAACAAAATTACATCGAAACCAAAACCTTAAATTCATCTTAATTTACTTGTCTTTCATTGAAATAAAACTAAACAAAAGAAGAAGAAGAAAATCTACCACCACAACATTCAGACTAAAATGGTAGATTAAGAAACCCAACAGTTCATCTTCAAATTTCCAAGGGGAGAAAAGTAGAAATATAAACCTAACTTACTATTTCAAAACAAGATATGAATGAAAAGTAGAAAATACTGAAAAATTCTTATAGTTATAGATCTTACCACGAGTTACAGAAACAAATGAAGAAATCCGAGAGGGAGAGGCGGAAGAAATCCGAGAGGGAGATCCAGTTTTTTTATTTTTCTTAGTAAGAATCTAACTGAACTAAAAACCTAGATTTTAGTAGAGACTCGAGAGGAAGAATAGTAGAATACCTAGTTTTTAGTTTTTCTTTACACTTTACTTACACCTTATCGGATACAGATAATATCCGTCGGATAACGGCTTAGCCGGTTCCGTTACGTTAACCCTTAATATCGGATAGGAATATCCGTATCCGATATCCGATATCCGTTATAACGAATAATATCCTATAGGATCCCGGATAATCGGAAACGGATGTCGGATTTCGGATAAGGATTGACAACCCTACTCGAGAGGAAGAATAGTAGAATACCTAGTTTTTAGTTTTTCTTTACACTTTACTTACACCTTATCAGATACGGATAATATCCGTCGGATAACGGCTTCGCCGGTTCCGTTACATTAACCCTTAATATCCGATAGGAATATCCGTATCCGGTATCCGATATCCGTTATAACGGATAATATCCTATAAGATCCCGGATTATCGAAAACGGATGTCGGATTTCGGATAAGGATTGACAGTCGTAGTATGGCATAACACTTGTATACTTCCATTTGACTTGGAAATGTTGCTATATAAGTGTCCAAACCTCAGAAATGTGAGAATTCAAGATAATGTCACCAGACCCGAACCCTCATAGGCATTATGGATTTTGTAAATTATCCAGAAACTGAAAATGCCATTATAAATCAGCATTTGATGCCCTTTTTCAATCTGTACATATGTAACAAAGTCCCATGTGAAAAACGACCGCCAACTAGCATCTTAAAGAACTAACCCGTTTCTTCAAAATTATCATTCATCTCATCAGTGCACTTATCATGTAACACTCACCAAGGATACCATCACGTACTGGTACAGATATACCATCTTTAACAAATTCGAAAGACAAGTTTATTTTGTTTAAAGTGCTATAAGCCTATAAGATAGCAGCACTCCAAAAGAACTTATGGTGCAAATCTTCAAGCTATTAAACAGCCACTTCCAATGACTAATTTGCAAGGTCTGTATTACTAGTGGTACAATAAGATGCATTTGTTCTATGCTATCACATGACCCGTTAAATATAACACCTGGTAGATGAATTCATTTGGTAAAGAATGATAAATAATATGCCAACTAACCAACCAGTAAGATGTCATACAGGTATACAGAATACAATAACGCGCTACTACCATAAAATAAATCAGCATGAGTCTCATTTACCACCCGTTCCTTGAGCTACAGAGTTGGCATGTGATGATGGGTGTGAAACTGCAGAATCATATATATTTGTCACAAACTCTTCATTCAGTCCATCAATGCCTTCAGAGTGGAGTCTAGCAGAAATTAGGAAATTTGCCGAATTTCCTCGCAATCTTAGCGAATGGCATGGAAGTCTATCTTCATTTCTAGTATCTAGATTCTACCAAGGGAAGCCATTGTCATTTCAGAAGCTTCCAGTGATTTGAACGCACTTGAGCTTTCTAGGAGAAGATATCCATGAACACAACTGCAGAAACAATTACAGATATTTTTAGCTGAAGTATTTATAGAAAATCAAAATCCAGTATGCAAAAGTGAATTACAGCGCAATATTCCTCCCATACCAGCGTGAAATCAGTTTGAATGGATGATTTAACCAAACTTATCAGGCATACAAGTAACACTTGTAAGAGTTACCACACCATCAGTAAATCATACAATGGTGAATGGTTAGGATATATACTCCAGGTGAGTAAGAAAAACAGTGAAGCAGTTGATGGGGTATTGTAAATATATGCTTGTGGTGTTCGAACTCCCATCCATTTGCAAATTCATAACGCAAGCGCTCTGACTGTGTTGCCATCCTTGACGACGGTAATTTCATAAAAGCAGCAGTCTCTTCCTGGAAGGATTCATGATTCATACGACTGCTATATAACCCCCAAAAGACAACTCCCACTGAATTCAATGTTACCTACATCCACCAAATAGTACACATAAGTCAACGTGAATGACAAAAGAGCAATATTGATAGACATATTTTTGTGTCTAACTTATTCCTAATTTTCTGTATTACTAGTATTCGATTTTAAAATTATTATGGGTTTTTATGTCTTTGTAGGTATTTTTGGGAAATAAATATTTATGAAAAAATCGGCTCAAAAAGTGATAAAAGCACCCAAGAAAAATTACTAAAGACACCATGCTAGCACATGTAGCTTGGATAGGGCACCCCTTTCAATTTCAAAATTTTTAAAAAGGCGGGAAAAACTTTCTTTACACGTGAAAGAACTAAGTTGTCTGGGAAGCGAATTTTATGGGATAAGAAGTGGATTTCGAGTTATATATATGAAGGAATAGTCAAAACATATCAATACATGTCAGGTCTGGAGTTTTTTGCCGAGAAAACAAGTGAAAATTTGATTTATGGACGAAAAAGGGTTTACTCCGTGATTTGGGATTTACACGAATTGTAGTTTGTTTTGGATTGTTTTCTTGGAGCCTTATCAATTAGAAATAGTTGTTAAGGTTTGTGGAGCCTATATAAAGCAAATATATCGAGCAAAAAAAGGGGAGAGTTTCAATTGAAAAAAAAAACAGGAAAAAAAAAAGTGTTGTTGTTGTAGTGAGGAACATGAATAAACGAGGATTTCGTCAACTGAACAACAACAAATATCTTCGTCTTTGCAACATTTGTTTTCAACTGCAATGGTTTCTTCAACCCATCTGTAACAGATATCTTCAGAACAATAATGTTTATCTTCAACGGAAGCACTTTCTTTCTGTAACAGTGGAAACAGTTGTCTGCGATGCCATTACACATTGCAAACTCTCTGTTTACACAATTTTCACTCTTTTCATCTTTGTAAACAATTTTTGAGCCATGAATACACATCTTGAGAGTGTTTACAACATGAGGAGCTAGACCCCATTGTTGAGGCGCCGGAGGAAGCCATTTATCTTGTAATAAAGTGGTATATTTTTATCTTATTAATTTTTTGCAATTCTTTTATGATTATTTGCTTTGAATTAAATTTGAAATAATGATTTTTATCAATTAGTTGTGTTTTCTTTTGATGAGTCATGCTTAGTTTAGAGCTATTGATGTCTCATACTTTTGATTTACAACTGTTATTTTGAAAATCTAACTTTGACAATATTTAGAATCAATTGAATGTATGAGTTGCAAGATGATTATTAATGCTAAATCACTTGAAAAAATGGCTAATGGTAGAATCCTTAGTCTCAGTTCTTTCCATAATCTTAAATCAATTTTACTTTAATCTTCTTTATTTTTAGTATTAAAAATTAGGCTTAAAAATCAAATCTTCACAAGTCTGAGTATCGATTCGCTTACCACTATTTCTAAAACACATCAATTTTTGGCGGCGCCGACGCAGATTTGTTTTTAGGTTAGATTTATAGTTTAATTTTTGTTTTTAGTAGTAGTATTAGTTTAATTTTTAGATTTTATTATTTTGTTCTATTTTATGTTTTTTTTGTGTGTATTTCTCTTTTGCTACAGGTTTTGGAACTAAAACGAAAAGAAATTGAACCATAAATTTTGGTGATTAAAAGACTTGGAATTAAGTTCAAGCTAAAAGAACGAAAAAAAAGACAAAGGGTTTATTTTTATTTAATTTTTAATTTTTACTTTTTAGGGTTTTTATTTGTTATTTTAATTTAGAAAAACTGTATTAGGAATTCTTTAATTGTTTTTGTAATTTTCTTTTATTTTTGGACATTTTGGACACTTTTGGACATTGTTTTGGATATTATTTTTATTTTTATATCCTACGGAAATGTATTATTAAATATAAACTACACAGGGAAGGACGACAATTACGATATTGTCTCAGCCCCTTGGGTTCATACACTGACACAGGAGTCAGTGGCCGGAGTCGACTTCAACGGTTCATCGTCTGTCTGGTACGGGAGGTAAAACTCTATCAATCCACGAAACTCCTGTAATTGGATTTTCTGTATTCCTTCGTAATGCATATATGTTGAGGACTGAATACAGATTTATTTTCTAGTAAAACGCAATAACTGGTCATACAAGATAAAGACTCGGATTTCATCACCGTTTTCTTCTTGCCTGCTTTAGGAACACGTTACCAAAAGCGAACTTAAGCTTAAAATTTTAACTAGAAAGAGACCGATAGGGTAATGAGCTTATAGGAAAGTCATTAAAAAGGACTGAATTGGTTACTCTGTTAGCCTAACTCAAAGTTCAGAAAGATTATTTTAAGAAGATTCGAGCCTCCTTGTAACCCAAGGAAACGTTGCCAAAGAGATAGGGTTATCAAATCTCCTTAGAGCTTATCATGTTTCTATTCGACTTAATCTAATTCAGATCGTTCTAAGAGGTTTGCTAAAACTTTAACTAGTTGCCTTTTGAAAGAATAGAAGTTGGTCTAGAAACAATCTAAGTGGAGCCATTATGCCTTTTGTTTGCTAGATTCAACAGGTTTGATTTGGTTGAGTCAGCCTTGCTTGTGATTGCTTATAATTCTCTTCCAATTAGGATTTTTTTTTTTTAAGTGTATGCCAAGACCGCTCGAAATCATCACTGAGCGAGCTTGGAAAAGAGACACTCTAGGTCGTTTGATAAGTGACAAACCTAGTAGTTATGTCCCTGGAAACGAGGACCTCGAAGAATCTTCTTTTGAGGGCCCTGTTTTTGGAAATTTTAATTTTGAGAACTTGACACTGTGTGAAGAAGTTACTCCTAGTCCTTTGACAGTGCCAGCAATGACAACTTTAAAAGCTTTGTTGAACCCGATTAGGACTTCTCGTCCATCATGTATCAAGTTAGTTGAAACTGAAGCAAACTATGAGTTAAAACTTGGTACCGTACAGATCCTTCCAACCTTCTTTGGAAAAGAAAATAAAAACCCCTATTTCCATGTTATGGATTTTTAGGAAATATGTAGTACCATCAGGATTACGGACCTAGATGATGAAGCATTGAAATTTAGATTGTTTCCTTTTTCACTAAGAGACAAAGCCAAATCTTGGCTATATAGTTTGACTTATGAGTCCATTGAAACCTATGAACAACTTACATCAGCCTTTTTCCAGAAGTTTTTTCCTAGGCACAAAACATCATTTATTAGGCACTAAATTTGCACATTTGCTCAACAAGAGGGAGAATCTTTATGTACGTACTTGAAAAGGTTAAATGACTTATTATCACAATGTCCTCATCATGGTTTAGAAAAAGTAAGGCTAGTTCATATCCTCTATGAGGGTTTAGATTATTCGACAACAACTATGGTTGAGTCTTAATACACATGTGGGTTTGAAAATAAAACTGTCGATGGTGCGATGATATTTTTGAATAAAATCGCCAAAAAAACCCACCAATGGGAAAATAATAGGGAGCCCCAGAAAAAAATTCTTCTAATTAGAAGAAATGTCAGTAGGGTAGAAGGATCTTTTGAATCAGATACCAAAATAGCAGCTATATCAAAAATGTTATAAGCTTTAGAACTGAGTCAATCTGGTTTTGGAATTGAGCCCAAGTCATTTTGGGAAGGACGGACTGTTGAAGATCATGTCTATGCTCTTTATAATAACACTAGATTTGATAATCATCAGAAGTTTGACCCTTATTCAGAAACCTATAACCCTGGTTGGAGAAACCATCCTAACCTTTCTTGGTCTAAGGGCCAGAGTCAAGGTTAGTCTAGTAATTCTAAGGTTCCCCCAGATTTTGGCTATACTAAAAATCCTTCAGGACCATCACAATTTCAGAACCATTCAGATAAGAAGATCATGAGTTGAGAAGAGTCTCTCACCTTTTTATCTCATAACACTGCTAAGTTTTAGCAATCAGTTGAACAAAATTTAGAAGACAATAAAAAGATGATCCAGGCTAACTCTCAGGCTATTTATGATTTACGAACCCAGTTGAGTCAGTTGAATGAGTTTTTGAGAGAAAAATGTCAGTTTCCTAGTCAGACCCAACCCAATGCTAGAGGAGTTCATGAAGTATCTTCTGGTGAGAAATCATCAAATCATGTGAATGCAATTAGAACCCTTAGGAATGGTAAAGTGTTAGACAACAAGGTAACCATGCCTGATAGTAAACATATTGTAGTTCACCCTTCTGAGTCAATAGTTGAAGAGACTGATGAAGTCTCTAAAGAACCCGATGCAATTCTTTATAAGCCATATCTTGTGCCCAGAGCCCCGTTCCCACAACTCTTAGAACCAACAAAGAAGGAATCCAATTTTAACGATATATTGGAGGTTTTTAAGCAAGTCACTATCAACCTTCCTTCATTAGATGCAATTAGGAAGATTCCTACTTATGCCAAGTTCCTTAAGGATATGTGTACGCGAAAGCGAGTGTACAAAAGAAAGCCTTTTTATCTAGTCATGTGAGTTCAATTATCCAGAACAATACAACTCCTAAGTACAAAGACCCAGGGTCCCCGACCATTTCTTGCACAATAGGTAACTACCTTGTTGAGAAAGCGTTACTTGACTTAGGAGCCAGTGTGAACTTACTTCCGTACCATGTGTACCTCCATCTAGGACTTGGTGATTTAAAACCTACTCAGATAACACTGTAATTAGCTGATAGGTCTGTGAAAATTTCTCGTGGTGTCATAGAGGATGATCTTATTGACGTCGATAAGTTTATTTATCCATTGGATTTTGTTTTCCTTGATACCCAACCTTTCCCTGACCCAGAGAATCAAATACCTGTGATATTAGGTCGTCGTTTTAACTACATCTAATACGATCATAAATTGTCGGAATGGTATTATGAACTTATCTTTTGGTAATATGACTATTGAGCTGAATATTTTCAATATTAGTAAGCAACCACCTGAGTTAGATGACACGTGCATTGAAGAGGTGAATATGATAGGAACATTAGTTCAGGAGTCATTACCAAACACTTTGTTAAAAGATCTATTAGAGAAATGCCTATCCCATTTTGGGTTTGATTTTGATGATGATAGTGTGATTAATGAGGTGAATGCTTTGTTAGATTCAGCCCCTTTGATATACACTAGTAATAGATGGAAACCTAATTTCGAACCACTACCAGTTTCTAAGTATACCCTAATTCCTTCTCTAGAAAAGCCTCCTAAGTTGGATCTTAAACAACTACCAGATACTCTGAAGTATGTGTATTTAGGCCCATCTGAGACTTTGCATGTGATTATAGCATCCGACTTGGATAGTAACCAGGAAAGTAGGCTAGTGATAGTGCTTCAAGATAATAAGGAAGCTTTAGGGTGGACCATAACAGACATTAAGGTTATAAGTCTTATTGTTTGTACGCATCAGATTCCTTTAGAGGA
>JAJJMC010007170.1:495368-565484 GCA_023531435.1 Papaver californicum | reverse complement strand
TCTACCCACCAGTCTCTCACATTGGTAACTAAGTTAACCTCAGACACCGTGCCAGAAAACTCATTTTTTACTACTTTCATCTAAATTTACATTTGTTTTCTTAAAATTCGCATATTTGCGTTTTCTACAATGAATTGCCATATGGCCAAACACACCACAAACATAACATGCTCCCTTAATTTTACCAATAGCAGATTTTGGTTTTTGAAATGTACCTTTTCTTTGTGGGCCAGGCTTGCGCTTGTTGTGGTCCAGACTTAGAGTAGAAAATTTGTGTTCGAGAACGTGAGCTTTGTTTGACATGTCTCTTGCAGAAGAAACATTCTTGTCCTTTGAACACAACAATTCTTCAACTTGGATTTTCTTTCCCAATTCTACAATGGAAATTTCACCAGTTTCATGCCTTAGTCTTCTCTTGTATTCACCCCAGGAATTTGGCAATTTTTCAATAACAGCAGAAACTTGAAATGTTTCGTCAATAACCATTCCTTCAGCAATTATTTCATTAATAATTTTTTGCAGCTCTAGAAACTGATCAACCACTGATTTATCATTCATCATTTTATATTCCAGAAAACGTGCAACCAGGAATTTTTTACTTCCTGCTGTTTCTGCTTCATATTTATCTTGAAGTGCAGTCCATAAATTGTAAGCATTAAAATTATCCTTAGCATTGTAAAAATCATATAAAGCATCTTCTAGGCAGTTTAAGATATGATTTTTGGCCATATAATTACTTCTCTTCCAACTTTCTAAGTCCTGTAATTTTTCAGGTTCATTCAGAGACTCATCAAACGGCTTCAGAACCATATCATCTAGCATGTGGAAACTCAGAAAAAATAACATTTTTGACTGCCATCTCTTGAAGTCCTTTCCAGAAAATTTCTGAGGTTTGTCAACATCAGTCTTCACCATTGTTACAGAAGTAAAATTTTCAAATTAAACAAGATATCGAGTTAAGAATGTTGGAGAATATTCTTGTAACATTAAGCAAACCAAACAGAAACTTGAAAGAGATTAATCGTTAGAACAAAACAGCACACTTCAGACAATCACACACACACAGAAGATGGAGTCGCCTGTTCAACAGACTGCCCTTAACTCGATATTTGTCGGGTACACCTCTAGAAAGAGTGTTGCTATACCACTAGTAAGGACAAATCGAATCCAGGATAAAACCATCTGATACCAATACAGCTAGCAAAAACTTGTTGGCCCGTTGCGAACTTAACAACAGAATAAGAAAGTTTTTTTTTTTTTTTATCTACGTGCTCAAAACAAAGCAGGAAGAAGGGAAAAGACGACAGGATAGTAGCTGCGTCTGGGGTGATTGAAAATGAATTTTGTTTTTTTCTTTTATAGGAGAAGAAGGCTTTTCATTTTTCAAACGGAAATATTTAATTCCAATAATATTATTCGAAAACTTTAATTAAAATATTTTTGAATTAATTTGATTTAATATCCATTAATATAAAATGGTAGAAATTATTTATTGTAATAATTTTAAAATCTAAAACCGTTGGATCTTTGATGGGTACACGTATGCACTCGCAGGGTCGCGCCAAGGCACACGCAAGCTCCGTAAGCCCGCGGTGCTTCGGTGCGAAGCACCGCATATGTGTGCATTTGCCCACTAGTCCATTTCCTAAGTCCATATCCAATCCACTAGTTCTTTTTCTTTATATAGAACGTTTGCGGTAATAAGGATAAACTTCCTCCTTGGTTTACCTAATATGGGACAAACGAAAGGTTTCTCATTCACTAAGAAGTGAAAATGAATGGCTTTGTTATTTCCACCCCAAGTTTAGACTAGTGACCCTAGGTCCCTTTAAGATATATTAAGTAACAAAATTAATTTTAAATAACAAATCCATTTTTAATTCTAACAATAAGCTTATATAAAATCAAAATCAAAGGATATAAAAAGATAAATAAATAAAACTAAAGCAAAAGCCTAATACCTCTAGTTTCTATGCCACAGGAGGGGATTGGATACAGTTATAAACTGTTTGGGTGGAGAAACATACGGTTCCTTTTTTTTGTTGACTTGGTCAAGGATAATCTTTATCCTAATCTTAGTGATAATCACTGGGTGCCGTTATAATTTTTTTTTTTCTTAGTCTAAATAATTTTTACACTTGCACTAGGTGCCGTTATAATTTTTTAATATTTTCGTCAAATATTTTTTTACACTTGCACCGGGAGCTAGGGCTGCACATGGCTCGGTTCGGTTCGGTTTTTGTCCTAACCATTACCAAAACCGAGAGTGTCGGTTTTTCGGTTTTGAAAACCGAGTGTCACCATTAATTTTTTGGTTCGGTTCGGTTTTTTACCGTCTCGGTTTCGGTTTTAACCGGTTAGGATTTCAAAATTAAAAAATGCAATAAAATGCAAATGTCCCCTTGGAGAGCAAATTCTTAAGGGTTAAGACAACAACTCGCACAACCTACAAGAAAATTTAACCCAGAGCCAAGCACAGAAAGCCAAATAACATAAGCTCGACAAGTCTTGGCAGAGTTTTCTAATATATTATGTATGCAGAGCTGCTGATTCAATGAATTAGCTTTCAACTCTGCATCCCACCTAAAACTAGTTTCATTATCTCCAACTCTGCATCCCATCATCTGCTGATTAGTCTTGGCAGTTGGCAAGTCACCTACAGTGAAAAATTTAAGAAAAAATCCATCTATCAGAAACCAAACAAATATTATCTACATGGCAGTTGGCAGAATAACCTACATGGAGTCCATCTCCAGCTGAACATATCTCTCTAACTGCACTTGTATCTCCGACTGCACTTGTATCTCCAATCGCACTTGTATCTCCAACAACACTTTGAGGTGTTGAATTAGATGCTGGTCTTGTCATCGTGTAAACAGGTCTCTAAATGCTGCAGAGTATGTATTTGATGAATAAAAAGAATAATTAGCAAGCACCCATCATCGTAATTTTTACTCAAAACAACATATTTTCTAACTGGGATGCCCACAGTTGTTACAAACAGACACATTTGGATGCCCACAGTTGTTACAAACAGAAGAGTCTGTATCTGGGATGCCCACAGTTGTTACAAACAGACACATTTGGACAAATATCTCTGGCATAGTGTCCAAGTGACCAAGTCACTTGCATTTGTTGCAAAGATAACCGGTCCTGTAAAATTAAGAAACCAACCTAGATACGAAGCTAAAAGTTTGAATGATAATTGTCCGTGTCAAAAAATTAGTGGTTAATTGATGTGGACAGTATAATTACAGTCTCTACAAACTATAATGGTTGAGTATGAAATCAACCCAACCAGAAGAAACTAGAAACAAAACTAGGAAATATGTTTCCCATCCCAAATCTAACTACACCATTACGGATTACCTGGAGAGTGGAGTCTGGAGAGGAATTAAAACTCTGGAGAGGGACTTCTGCAAGGAGGAGAAGTAGAACCCTAGTCTTCAGACGGATTACCCAGTTTGGCAGAAGTAGAACCCTAGTCTTCAGACTCTTCGCTGATTTTTTCTATTCTTCCTTTCTTCTTCATTCGGCGACGCCCGTGAATGTTATGAATCTTATGAATTATGATGGGTAGACGTAGATCAACGGCTAATATTAAACGAATCTAACGATCAAAAACATTCGGGTTTTTTGGTTATTTTGGTTCGGTTTAAGGGTAGAACCAAAACCGAACCAACATTAACCGGTTTTTTTTTCAAAACCGTGCATCACCATTAGATGTTCGGTTCGGCTCGGTTCGGTCTTTTTTGGTTCGGTTCGGCGCGGTTTTGCTGGTTTTTCGGTTTTTTGTGCAGCCCTACCGGGAGCTGTTAGACTTTACTCTTTAGGTTAATGCTGCTGAAAGTTCTATGGCTTCTGAAGGTGCCTCAAGATAAGCTAAGGATGCATGAGACCAGTTTTCGTTTCGGTTTTCTGATTTTGTTTTCTTCTTTCATGAGTATATCTGTGTTACTCAGTACTTATAGGTAGTTATTTCATTTTTTTTTTATTTAAGGAAAGAAGGGTTCAAAAGAGCCCATTTTATTAAACTGCCTCATTTAGATTGAGGTTTGAAGCGATACAAAGATGCGAGAAATTTGCATCCCACCAACTATTACATTGTCAGGCATGGTATGCCGACATAAATCATGAGCTAGCTGGTTTACAGACTTTGGGAGAAATTAAAATTTTACATCAATAAAGGAGTTAACAACATGCTTTATTTCTAGAATCACTGATCTTATACTCCAAGGGATATCCCTTGTTTCACCTTGGATCGTCTTAGTCACATTCAAAGCGTCTCCTTCTATAATAATTCTTTTGAATTTGTATTTCTTGTTGGAGAAATTCCTGCAACAATGAACAAACCAAACAGAAGCTTGAAAATAGTTAAGGGTTAGAAGAAACAGCAGCAGACTTCAGACAAACACAAACACAGGAAGATGGAGTCGCCTGTTCAACAGACTGCCCTTAACTTGATATTTGTCGGGTACACCTCTAGAAAGAGTGTTGCTATACCCCTGTGTGGACAAATCGAATCCAGGATAAAACCACCTGATACCAACCCAACTATCAAAAACTCGTTGGCCCGTTGCGAACTTAACAATAGAATAAGAATTATTTAAAAGCAAAACTACGTGCTGAATCAAAGCGAGAAGAGGGGAAAAGTCATCAGGATAGTAGCTGTGACTGGGGTAAGTTGAAAATGAAATTTTTCTTTTTCTTTTATAGGAAAATTTGAGAGAAGAGAATTAAATTTTATTTATGAAAAATCTTTTTATTTAATTCCCATAAATTCCCATAAATAATAAAACGGTTTTTAATATTTATTATAGAATTTAAAATAAAAAACCATTAAGTCTTGATAGGAACAAGCTGGCACACGCTGCGCACACGTCGAGCTCACGCCGGGCACTCGTCAGGCACATGCCAGCTCACGTAAAATCACATGCACGCATACGCAAGCTCCGCAAGTCAGCGGCCCGCGTGCTTCGGTGCGAAGTACCGCACATGTGTGAGTTTGCCCACTAGCCCATTCCCTTAGTCCATATCCAATACACAAGTTCTTTCCCTAGGTGGAACTTTTGTGGTAATATGGATAGATTTCATCCTTGGTTTGTCCAATGTGGGACTAACCAAGGGTTTCTCATTCACTAAGAAGTGAAAAGTGGATTTGTTATTTCCACCCCCAATATAGGTTAGTGACCCTTTGGTCCCATCAAGATAAATTAGGTAACAAAACAATTTTTGGTAATAAATCATTTTTTAATTCTAACAATCCCCCACATGAATGAAGAAAGCGATAAATCAGAAAACCGGAAAACGAGAAATACCTCTTAAGCAATAGGTGTCCATATGGAATTGAACCTTTGCTTAGTGAGAAGTACCGGAACTACTTGATGGAAAGTGAACGCGATGTCTTGAACTGCCATAGTTTGGTGTAATTCATAAATAGCTCCTTACGCGAGATATCTCTCAAGAGTGCTGTTAAGTTCACGCCGTTGTGTCCGTTTTGGCCCTAGACATATCCCGTTTCTCAGAATGCTCTAGAGAATCAACTCAGTTCTCATAGGAAGCGACCCACTTCCTCATTCAGATAGGTGAGTTCTATCAATAGTGTTAACTGCTACACCCCATTTCAATCTTAAATTGAAACTATAGAACTCATTAAGACTTTACTATAAGTCATCCTCACATGCAGTCACACTATCACGTCTACACCGTAGGGAAGGGACAGAGAAAATAATTCTTTGATAGTGTTTAATTTTTACCTGCCACAAATTAGTTGTCTCATTAAAAACCTTGATCTTGGGATCTCCAGTCAGCAAGGTTGAGTATCCTTCCTTGCAATTTTTAATTGATGAGCTTAAGTTCCATCCCTCTCGATGCATTACTAACTATCTCCTTGGAAAAGCCTTTCGTCAAAGGCTCCGCCATATTCTCCTTAGACCTCACAAAGTCAACAGAAATAACGCCATTCGAGATTAGTTGTTTTTAGAGAATTGTGTCTTCTCCTAATATGAATAGATTTTCCGTTATAGTTGTTGTTTTTAGCATTAGCTATTGCATCTTGACTATCACAATGTATAGATATAGCTGGCACAGGCCTATGCCAGAGAGGAATGTCTTCTAAAAAACAACTTAGCCAAGCGGCTTCCTCTCCTGCTTTATCTAAGCAATAAACTCGGATTCCATAGTGGATCGAGCGATACAGGTCTGTTTGGAACTCTTCCAAGATACTGATCCACAGCCTAGAGTGAAAACGTATCCACACGTAGATTTAGACTCCTCTGAGTTTGCTATCCAGTTTGCATTACAATGTCCTTCGAGGACTGCAGAGTATCTCTTATAACTCAAACAAAGTTTAAAGTGTATTTTCGATAACTTAACACTCTATAAAGTGCATCCCAATGCTCCTATCAAACTGGTTATATTTTCTAAGTACAGATTCAATGTAATGAGATTGACTAAGACTATATCTATTAGACTCTCTTCTAATTTTCATCCCTAAGATTACATCTGAGGGACCTAAGTCTTTCATATCAAGGTCTCATTCAATATGTTCTTAGTGGAATAAATTACATCTATGGTTGTATCCAGTATAAGCATATCATCAATATACAAACATACAACCACACAGGCATCATTGAAAATTTTAGTGTAAATACACTTGTCAGATTCATTTATTTTAAAATCCACTAGAGAACATTACATGATCAAAATTTTCATGCTCTAAAATATTTTTTCTATTCTAAATCTTTTGCCTCTTCTAGGCTCAACTTCATCTTCCTATAGAAGTATTGTCTGACAAGTAGAAAGGACATCTAGGGGATCAATACATATCATGCGAGATTCAGATTTCAAATGAAAATAATTTTTTCCAATGAACATAACATCCCTAGATTCCATATTGGTATTCAGAACAATTTCTAAAATATTAGAACTCACAACCCTAACCTTATGTAGTGTGTTCAGGATATCCTATGAAGACACAATCAACAGTTTTGGGGTCATATCTATGTCCTCTTAGGTGGAGGCATAAAAACCTTAGTCAAGCACCCCCACATTTTTGAAGTATGCAAAATAGGGTTGTCTACTTTTCTATAATTCATTTGGAGATATATCAGATCCATTAATAAGTACTTTGTTCAGGATATAGCAAACTTAGAGGACGGCCTCCCCCCACAAGTTCGAAGGTAGTCTTGAGCTAATTAACATGGCATTCATCATCTCCTTAATGGATTATATTTTCACCTCTAGTTTGAACTGAGTTCATGTCAACTAGGTCTGAGTGAATTAATTCTAAGGGTTTTAGAAATTTCTGAACACTTTTCTTATAAGACTTTTTAGCATATTTTGATTCTATGCAAATTTAACATTTTATGTTTACTTTCCAAATTAATTTTGGGAATGCAGCCTATGCTGGCCAGATTGTTCATTGAATAACATGACCAAGTCTGCCATGTCAAACATTCACTGACATACAAACATAAAAGGAATCATTTTTATTTATTTAAAATGAATTTACATCTAATTTGTAAAAACCCTTTGTCTTATAGCTCTATCCACTGAGTTACAAAATTTTTTCCTGATTCATAAAAACCCTTATCATCTAATATACTACAAGATACAAGAATTTTTAGGAAGTCCGGAACATGAACAATTTCTTCAATGTGAGAATTTTGCCAAAAAATGAGCTTCAGCCCAACTTTGCCTTTTTTCGCAACCTATGCTGCGGACGAGTTACCCATATAGAGCTTTTCTCCTTCCCCTACCTTCTGATAGGAGGTGAACACATCTTTGTTTTCGCGGACATGTTCGGTAGCATCAGAGTCTACCCACCAGTCTCTCACACTGGTTACGAATTTGACTTCAGACACTGTACCAAAAAACTTGTTCTTTTGATTTTTCATAATAATTCAACATTATTTTATTTTATTTCTCTATGAATAAAATCCTTACGATTTCTAAAAACTATTGCCTAATTATATTATGAACATGATTTATTTAAAATCAAATAATCAACACTCATGCATGCTTCACGTTAAATTATTTTAGTGCATGATAACTACATTTTATCATGCGTATAATAATTGTCTTGATTTTATGCATTAAATTTAGTGCATAAATTTTAGTGCACAATTACGTTTCATTAAACGTGACCTACGGTTATCAATTTGAGTGTATTAATCATTTTAATAATTTCAAGACATCATGCATACGATTCATATATTAAAATATATTATGATTATAATTAATAAATCATACCTGTATATTATGATTCGTCCATATTCAGTTTCTGTTGCTTCCTTTAGAACGACCAAGAAAACTGCCTCCGAAAATTCCGCAATTTAACGACCAAGAAAACTTCCTCCGAAAATCACCAAAAGCTGATAACCCAGATTCACAATCAAACACGAATTCAACACCTTCTGTCCGACGAAGACGAAGGAAACAAACGAACCCCGGATGACCACCTTTCTAGGACCTTAAACTCGAGCCCAATCCAAATTAAGTGCCCAAGTCCATTTAGTCACCCTTTATAATTTTGTTGGGCATAAATAGTAGAGATAAAGGAAATCTCTAGACAAGCATGTGAGCCACATGTATGGAGAAGGGGTAAAATGGTCTTTTTCCAGATTCTTCTTTTTAACCTAGCGTATCACCTTCTTCTCCAACAACACATCTTCTTTTCTACCGAAATACCCGATTTCAAGAACACAAGCTTTATACGCCTACTGTTTCAGCATGAACGCCAAATGGATTAGAGCAGATTCCATTTATTTGACTGTAGATAAATCACGTGTATCGAATTGTCTAATAAGACTACAAAGTACTTTCTGCCGAATGCGAGTGAAGGTTTTAAAGAGAATTTAAGCTACACAAAGGCACACAAGAGTGTCTTAGTATCAATCTCATTAGCCACCTTGCTTCAGTGGTCCATACGACAAGTTACAGGTTCTATTTCCATTTCCCGGCAACGACTGATGGATCGATGGATTTGCAATCAACATTTATAAAACCAACAACTCAGGTCACGGAACAGAGTAGTAGGAGAAGAACGAAGCTTCACATAGCAGGGAAGAAAGATTGTTCAAAGACCACGAACAGCTGTGCATCATGCCTTGAACAGTTCGATATGGACAAAAATAGAAGAATCATTCAGACTAGGGCTGCACAAACCCAACCCAACCCGCCAAACCGACCCGCACCCGCCTATTTAGACCCGACCCGCATCCGACCCGCTGAAAAAATGGGTCGGGTGCGGGTGATAACTTCTATTACCCGCCTTATGACGGGTCGGGTGCGGGTGACACCTTTTTTCACCCGACCCACCCGCCCAACCCGCCAGACAATTCCTTATTCGTTTCTCATATAATAGAAGAAGATGGTGTTGGTGGAATGAATCGAGAATTTCAGACCAAGAATGGAGAACGAAGAAGAAAGCAGATCATTAGAGTTCTTGAGAGTTTCATGAAGAAGATGAGTTTGGTGGAAGAGAATAAAAACGAGTTGAAGAACTGAGAGTGCAGGGAGAAGATAAAACCGAACTCAGCAACAATGATGGATTAAAAATGGTGGTTAGGTTTCGATGTTAGGGTTTCTGAGGTGAACTGAAGGTTGGGTTCGCAATCAATTTGATTTTACATATCAGAACACGAACTAAATTTGGGGATTTCAATTTATGATGTCTGTTGTTGATGATATGATTTGGGGGTTTTTGTGAACTGATTCGTAGTTTGAATCAATGATAAGGAAAGCTGAGAATTAATAGGTTTGTTGTTAGAAGCCAATGGTGGTATTTCTGGTGCTGCAATGGTTTTGAGGGTTTGGTATGAATTAAGAGAAGGGTTACGTGTGATGGGTTGCAATCAAAAACAAGAAGGGAAGATGGTGACGCTGGTGGTTTCAGTGTCAGTCAAGACAGTGAGGAAATAAAGAAGATAGGTTTTGTTTGTTGCCATCAAATTGAGATCTGATTTCGTGAAGAAGATGGTGGTTGTGATAATGGGTAAAGATGAAGATGTTGTTGTTAAAGAATGGATTCAAGGTTCAGGCAAAAGAAGGACATGGAGTGAATGGGTTGTGTTCTGTGGTTGGAAAAAAAGGAGGTTACCAGTAGGGCTGCAAATCTTACCGTAAGATTTGTTTGACTGTTCATTTCAAGCCACTTTGGGCAAAAAATTGGTGAGTGGGAATATCTTGAATCCTGATTACTTGTTTTCTTTTTTTACTAGTGCATGAAGGTTGTTGGGTTTGAATTAGATGGTTTTACTCTAAGGTTTTCAGTTTGTTTGTAATTTGTTGTTTTTTGAAGCATTTATGTATAGTGAGATGTTGAATATCTTGTTTCTGATGCTGCAATTCTTTGTTGCTGTAATAGTTTGACCTCAAGCTTCTTTGAGATTGCTTAGCAGTAGAAGTGCAGTTTTTTTTCTCTTAATCCTCTAGTTTGGTTGGATGAAATTTGGGACTCTGAATTGGTGTACTAATTCAATTATTCGAAGGTCGTGAGATAGTAGAAATATACTTTCAGGGAATTTCTAGATTCTGAATGATTTAGATGTCACTCTGATCTCTGATTCTGTAGGATTGTGATGTTGAATGAAAGTTCATTTGATCTATTATTGATAAGTTGGTTAAATTGCAATGTTTTGTGGATACCTCTATATTATGATTTGGGATAGAAAAAAACCAAGGCATTGCATCAGTGCTGTCTGTTAGCCAGGGAAAAGCATGTGTTGGATTCAAGCTATTCTCTTAGAAAATTGTTAGGTCTCTGCTGTAAACTGGTCTGTAGTTTTTCGTTATTCTCAAGTTCAATTTGCATCATTTCTGGGCGGGTGACCAGCACCCGCCCGACTCGACCCGTCATGTGGGCGGGTCAGACCCGACCCGACCCGAGGACCAGGCGGGTCGGGTGCGGGTGAAATTTTTTTAACCCGCCTTACGGCGGGTCTGGTGCGGGTGAGGTCAAACCCGACCCGACCCACCCGATGTGCAGCCCTAATTCAGACATTAAATCGAACATGTAATCTGCCACTCTTTCTTGCTTACCAAATCACAGCAAAACCACCAACCCATTATCACAATTCGAATGGCAGTGAGCTCCATTTCGGAAGACATTCAACTTCTTCAATTATTCTCGTTCAAAACCTTCGACTAATCAAACCCACTATTCTCTGGTTTCAAGTTACCAGCAGCAACCACACTTTCTTAGGGATTTAGATTTGAACTAAAAGCCATAAACTCTCCCCTGTTGTAAACCCATTTAAACTTAATGTTCCATCAACTCTCCCCTGTTGTAAACCCATTTAAACTTAATGTTCTTCACAGCCTCAACCCATTGATTCGCAATCACCAGTTCTGATTTCATGGCTAATTACGATTTGGGGAAGAACACAAAAACCCCAACTCTTCAATTCTTCATTAAGACAGCCCCAAAACATCAATTCAATCATAACCCTCTCGTTCTCCATCCCTTAATGGTCTAATACACACTTCAATTTTCATTTAAACTCAAATTTAATTGAAGCCCTAATTTTCTATTTCTCCTTCTCAACTTCTTCGATTTGGGTAGCTTTTTCAACAACACTCCAATAGAAAGCACGAATACGGGCTAAGTTTGGATGACGTAATTTAGCAATACCTCGAACTTGATTTTCAAATCACGAAATCTTTCAACACCAGTTTCACCAATTCTTCTAATAGCAAGTGTTGTTCCGTCTTCAAGAACAGCTTTATAAACAATACTTGTACCAGTTGTTCCTGATGTGTTAAATCAACACTAGTATCATTTGGTAACAAACCCTTAAAGTTATAAACTTTTATTTCTTCTTGATGCTTTTCATTAGAGATCTCTGTATACCATCTTTTCTTTGATTAGAGAGCTTGTGATGTAAAATACAATTGAGCACGGGTGCCTGGGCTTCCATTGTTACACAAAAAGATTGTTGAATAAATTCTTCTTCTATTTTCTGTATAGTTTTGCTCTCATAAATTTTTTTTCATGAATGACGTAATAGCTTCGTGTTTCCATTGTTACAAAAATGAAATAAATATCGAGTTAAGAATGTTGGAGAAATTCCTGCAACAAAGAACAAACCAAACAGAAGCTTGAAAATAGTTAAGGGTTAGAAGAAACAGCAGCAGACTTCAGACAAACACAAACACAGGAAGATGGAGTCGCCTGTTCAACAGACTGCCCTTAACTCGATATTTGTCGGGTACACCTCTAAAAAGAGTGTTGCTATACCCCTGTGTGGACAAATCGAATCCAGGATCAAACCACCTGATACCAACCCAGCTAGCAAAAACTCGTTGGCCCGTTGCGAACTTAACAGCATAATAAGAATTATTTAAAAGCAAAACTACGTGCGCAATCAAAGCGAGAAGAGGGAAAAAGTCATCAGGATAGTAACTGTGACTGGGGTAAGTTGAAAATGAAATTTTTCTTTTTCTTTTATAGGCAAATTTGAGAGAAGAGAATTAAATTTTATTTATGAAAAATATTTTTATTTAATTCCCATAAATTTCCATAAATAATAAAACGGTTTTTAATATTTATTATAAAATTTAAAATAAAAAACCATTAAGTCTTGATAGGCACAAGCTGGCACACGCGCGCACACGTCGAGCATACGCAAGCTCCGCAAGACAGCAGCCCGTGTGCTTCGGTGCAAAGCACCGCACATGTGTGAGTTTGCCCACTAGCCCAATCCCTTAGTCCATATCCGATACACAAGTTCTTCCCTAGGTACAACCTTTGTGGTAATATGGATAGACTTCATCCTTGGTTTGTCCAATGTGGGACTAACCAAGGGTTTCTCATTCACTAAGAAGTGAAAAATGGATTTGTTATTTCCACCCCTAATATAAGCTAGTGACCCTTTGATCCCATCAAGATAAATTAGGTAACAAAACAATTTTTAGTAATAAATCACTTTTTAATTCTAACATTTCTTTCCAAGAGCCGTTCCCAATCTACAGGCAATAGATTCTGCCAATAAAAAAGAAGTTGCAATAAAAGTTGTTGAGGCACAACCCAAGAAAATACCCCTGTGATCTTGAGCAATTGCTCCCGCAACACCATTGTTGGGGATGAAAGCAGCATCCACGTTAATTTTCACATAAGCCAAGTCGGGTGGAGTCAAAGAGAGTAGATGATTGCTTTGATCAATAATGAAAGTAGAATATGAAATCTCAATTATTGTTTAAAGTCATGATAAGAACAATTTAAAACTGGGTTATTAACTGAGAAGTTATCCCTTTGAAAAACCATGTTATTCCTCATTTTCCAAAGATTCCACAGAATGCATAACCTCATTTCAAAATTTCGATCTGAACTATCTTCCATCCAATCCATTAATATCTGGTTGATATTATCTATAGTAAAATGATACCTTAAATCCATCTGAGCTCCATTAAATACCATTTTAGACCAATGACAATCAAATAAGAGATGAAAATGGATTCTTCAGCATGATTACAGAAAATACAAGTAGAATCAACATTATTCAAGAATCTGTTGATATTTACCTTAACAACAATCTCATTATTCAAGACTTTCGATATGAAAATTTGTATTTTTGGAAGAACATTAGAAAAACCCCAAAACTTCTTCCAAGGAAACGAACTGAATGTTGAAGAAGCAGCGGAGTTGTTCAAAAGAAGTTGATAACATGACTTAGTTGAGAACTTACCTGATTTAGTGGAAGTCCAAGCCAAAGTATCGAATGAATTGTCTTCATCAGTAAGGAATATGGAGGAAATCATGTTGATTACTTCTGGAGGAAAAGTTTGATTCAATAAATCTGTATTCCAAGAGTTGCCATCTCTTAGAATAAGATCAAAAACCATCCTTAAGCCGTCAGGAATTATATTTGGTTTTGGTATGAGATGTTGTATAAGTTGGTGAAGCCATGGGTCCTCCCATATATACACATCCGTACCATTACCAATTTTCCAAAAAACTCTATTTATTGAAATTGACATGACCTCAAGAAGACTATTCCAAGTAGCAGAACCTCTATTTGATAACTCTGTAGTCTAGAATGAAATATCATGTAAGTATTTAGCTGTTAACAGGCTCCCCCACATAGCATCTTTGTTTTCCAAAAATATCCAAGAAAATTTACATATTAGAGCAATGTTCAGCATCTCTATGTTGCGAATGCCAAAGATCGTTGATTTACGGTGTTGTCCACCATCGTAGGTGTCGTTGACCCGGTACAATTAACTATTGGGTGTAAACGAAGTGTAGTAATTTTAAAACAAAAGAACCAATAGGAGAGTAGGTTTCTCTAACCCTTAAATATTTGCACCAATCAAATTATGCCAAGTAAATCATGTAAAATTCTCATATAATCTTTTTTAATAAAAACTTTAACTACTCTCCTATTGGTTCTTTTGTTTTAAAATTACTACACTTCGTTTACACCCAATAGTTAATTGTACCGGGTCAACGACACCTACAATGGTGGACAACACCGTAAATCAACGATCTACGTTTAATCATCTTTAATAAACGACTACTGTTAAATTTAAATAGGGAAACCATATTCAATTTGAAATTCGTTTGGGTTAAAGAAATCCACTCTCCTATTGGCTCTTTTATTTTAAAATTATTACACTTCGTTTACAACCAATACTTAATTGTACCAGATCAACGTCACCTACAGTGGGTGGACAACGCCGAAAATCGATGATCTACATTTAATCATCTTTAATAAACGACTACCGTTAAATTTAAAAAGGGAAACCAAATTTAATTTGGAATTCGTTTTTTATTTTTTAAAGAAAACCAAATTAAATTTGGAATTCATTACAAACAGGGACTAGGAAACCAAAAAAAAAGTTATATATAATCAAAACGGAATTTTGATTGGTGCAAATATTTAGGGGTTAAAGAAATTCACTCTCCTATTGGCTATTTTGTTTTAAAATTATTACACTTCGTTTACACCCAATACTTAATTGTACCGGGTCAACGTCACCTACAGTGGGTAGATAACACCGCAAAACAAAATACACAGCTGCCACTTTAAACGGTTACCAAAAATACTTAATTGGCAAATAATCGGCTGCATAGTATCATCCATGTTTCTATAAACCTTCTCAATCAACTGTAATGTATAAAATCAAAGACTTAAATAATGCAATTCAAAACTAATAACCAAATTCGAAACAAAGAGGTCATGCAAAGAGAGAGTTACAGAACAAATCGGGTGCCATAATTCATCATTCTCAACGTATCCATGATTTTTGATGATGAGTTCCATAAATAATTCTCCTGTAATATTAACATTTATAGTAAAATTAAATAATCAAACCGCCATTAATGGTTGATGAACTTTTTAACCAGCTGTCATGACGGAACGGGGCTAAACCCCATCACACCAAATTAAAATTTTTAATTGAACTTGATCGGAAGATAACTGTTATAAGAAGTTAAATATGCCTGATACATAGCACGAATACAAATATAGTCTTTGAAACATCTTTATATATCTTATTTTCCTTGTATATCTTTTATAATCTTTGATATTATAAATACATAAATTCTCTTTTGTATTTCTCATCTACTGGGAACACGTTAAATTCTAGTCTCAACTCTAAGCAACGCGAAAATTCTTGTTTGGGACACCACCAACTGACAAACGTTAGCAGATCATTTAAACAATCACCACAAGACCAGGACTACTTGCCAGTCAGAGTATATCTGGAGACTCTGTTAAACAATCCTAATGAATAGGCTGTACTCTTGTAACTACCCATGATTTAAGGAGTCTGTTGCTACATCTCCTGTGTATAAAGTCTGCACACTTTGTAACTATGTAATCAATCAAAATCAGAAACACTTAACATGGTATCAGAGCCCTGATCCAAAATTCCATTTTTTTTTCTCTCAATTCAAATGGCTGAAAACAGCAAAAATCAAATTCTCAACATCAACAACTCAACTCAAACACTAGTTAGCATCAATGTTGCTGCCCAAGCTCCATTAAAGCTAACTTCATCCAACTACAACTCCTGGAAACTATAATTCAAAACCCTCTTTGTAGGCTATGACCTCATTGGCTATGTGGATGGATCCACTCCATGTCCATCTAAAACTATCACACAAGAAGAGCACACAATCAACAACCCAGCCTATCATCTCTGGACCAGACAGGACCAACTCATTCTAAATGCCATTTTGGGCTCTCTTTCACCTCCTGTCATCCCTTTTATTGCACAAGCCAAAACTGCTGAAGAAGCCTGGAATATCCTTGACAATACATATGCAAAGCCATCAAGAGGAAGAATTAAGCAACTCAAAAACCAATTCAAAAATACTGATAAGGGTTCTCTATCAGTCAGTGAGTTTATGCAGTTAGTAAGAACTAAAGATGATGATTTAGCTCTTCTTGGAGCACCATTAGATGCAGAGGAGATAACAGACAAGGTGCTAGATGGGTTAAATGAAGAATACAGGGAACTAGTTAGAGCAGTCCAGGCAAGGGACACTAACATCACTTTTGAAGAATTACATGAAAAGCTTCTCAATTTTGAAGCCTCTCTAACTATCAAGAATCCTGAACAACACCACTTTCCATCTTCTGTCAATGTTACATCCAGAAACAACACTTCATGGCATACAAAGCAATCACAGCAACCTATCTGGCGCAACAACAACATTCAGTCAGCTCAATTTCATACCCAATACAGACAACCTAAACCCAAGTCAGGCAATTCTACTTCAACAGCATATCCAAGACAGAACAGGCCATATCTTGGTCTGTGTCAGATATGCAGGGTTCAGGGGTTCACTTCCAAAAGGTGTCCATCCTTTAAACTGGTTCCTATAGATCAGTCAAGAGCACAGGGAACACCATGGCAGGCACATGCCAATGCAACAACATCAGGCTCTAGCAATCCAGCATGGTTACTTGATACTGGTGCTTCTCACCATGTAACATCAAATCTTGAGAATCTGTCACTCCATTCACCATACATGGGTCAGGATGACATCATGCTAGGAGATGGCACCAACTTGCCAATAACACACACTGGTTCAATTCCTCTTTCACACTCTAATAACATGTTTAATCTAGATAATGTTTTGTGTGTTCCATCAATGATAAAAAATCTCATTTCAATATCTCAATTTTGCAAGACTAATAATGTATCTGTAGAGTTCTCACCTTGTTCATTTCTTGTGAAGGAGCTATTCACAGGAGCAATCCTGATGGAAGGACCAACTAAAGATGGTGTTTATGAGTGGCCTAGCACATCACCAAAGTTTGCATTCTCAACTATCAAGCTCAACACCTACTGCTGGCATCATAGACTTGGGCACCCATCATATCCAATTTTAAAACACATTGTTTCTACAAATAAGTTAGGACAACTCCAGAAAATGTCTACGAATTTCTCATGTAATGCCTGCAATTGCAATAAAAGTCACAAGTTACCATTTTCCACCTCTTCCATTGTGTCAACAAAACCTCTTGAAATAATATTCTCTGATGTGTGGACTTCACCAGTCATCTCTACACATGGGTAAAAATACTATGTGATATTTGTTGATCATTTTACAAAATACATTTGGTTTTACCCACTACAGCATAAGTCAGATGTAAAGAAAACCTTCATCAACTTCAAATCTATCACAGAAAACTATTTCAGCACAAAAATAAAAACTCTCTATTCTGACAATGGTGGTGAGTACATTGGTCTCAGAGAATACTTATCCCATTCAGGCATCTCTCATCTGACTTCCCCTCCAGATACTCCAAAGCACAATGGGTTCTCAGAAAGAAGACATCTCCACATTGTTGAAACTGGCTTAGCATTACTCTCAAATGCTTCCTTGCCACTTCCTTATTGGCCCTATGCTTTATCTACTGCTTTCTATCTAATCAACAGACTTCCAACTCCAACACTGCAATTGCTGTCACCCTACCAAAAAATCTTTCAAACCACACCAAACTATTCTAAACTCAAGATATTTGGCTGTCTATGCTATCCATGGCTCAAACCATACACATCCCACAAATTACAGTCCAGTTTTCTACACCTTGCATATTTCTAGGCTATTCACTGACTCAGAGTGCCTATTTTTGTCTAGACCCATCAACAAACAAAATTCATGTGTCAAGACATGTCAAATTCTTAGAATACAAATTTCCATATCCAAGTCTTTCAAAGTCACAACCAAGCTCAGGAACATTGGATATTGATACATGGATACCACCACCAATTCCAGTAGTGCAACCACTAATCCAACAGCCACTCCCTACATCATCAGAAGTTGTACCTGATCAGGACCTCCAGTGTGACGCTTCTTCACCAGGTGGAACATCAGGTATGAGCCCAGGTACAAATATTTTGGTCCAACAACCACAAATTGAACTGTCAACCACAATCACTGCTTCACAACCCATACTACAACCTCAGATGCAGTCAGAAAATTCTACTCTACCTACACACTCTATGACAACTAGAGCTAAAAATCAAATACACAAACCAATCAAGAAAATGAATCTGGTAGCCCAACTTTCTTCTAATGCTACATCCGAACCTACCACTGTTAACCAGGCCATGCAAATACCACATTGGCGAAAGCCCATGTCAGATGAATGCCCTTGTGTCCAATGGAACCTGGGATCTGGTTCCACCTGATCATACACAAAATGTTGTAGGGTGCAAGTGGGTATTTCGCGCAAAACGCAAGTCTGATGGTTCTATTGACAGGTACAAAGCCCGTTTGGTCGCAAAAGGTTTTCATCAACGTCCATGAATAGATTACATGGATACTTTCAGCCCTGTAGTTAAGCCCACGACAGTCAGAGTTGTGCTCAGCTTAGCCATCTCTCGGACTTGGACTTTACGACAACTGGACGTGAACAATGCGTTTCTCCAAGGTACCCTATCGGAAAATGTTTTCATGCAACAACCCCCTGGCTTTGTGGATCAAGACAATCCAACTTTTGTGTGCAAATTACGTAAGGCAATCTATGGCCTCAAACTAGCACCCCGTGCTTGGTATCATGAACTGCGCATGTTTCTACTTAAATCTGGCTTTCGAAACTCTCTTGCTGATGCATCCCTGTTTGTACTCAAAACATCTACCACACTAATTTATATTTTGGTGTATGTATATGATTTGATTGTAACAGGAAGCAACACTAACTGTGTTAATTTATTTATTGCCAATCTAGCGCAGCGTTTTTCAATTAAAGACCTTGGCACTTTGTCCTATTTTCTGGGAGTAGAAGTAGTTCCAAATAAGCATGGCATTCTCCTATCACAAAGACGCTACATATTAGATATCTTTGCAAAGACAAAAATAAAAGAAGCAAAGCCTGTGCTCACTCCAATTCCAACTTCACCACAGCTAACACTACATTCAGGAACTCCTTTGTCAGATCCAACAGATTACCGAAATGTTGTAGGATGTCTACAATATCTACTTATTACAAGACCTGATATGAGCTTTGCGGTTAACAAGTTGTCTCAATATATGCACTCACCAACGACTACTCACTGGCAATTTGTAAAGAGACTACTGTGCTATCTATGTGGTACAATAAATGATGGTCTTCAACTTCACAAGAACTCAGCACTACAACTCCATGCCTTCTCAGACCATATCCACAGCACCAATGCGTTGCAAGTGTTCTCTGATGCAGACTGGGGAGGTAACAAAGATGACTTTTCTTCTACTAGTGCTTATATTGTATATCTAGGAAGAAACCCAATTTCGTGGAGCTCAAAGAAACAGAAGGCAGTAGCACGTTCTTCAACTGAAGCAGAGTATAGGGCAGTAGCAAATGCTGCAGCAGAATTAAACTGGCTAACCTATCTGCTCACTGATCTGGGTATCCAGATACCAATATGTCCAGTGATATACTGTGACAATGTTGGAGCTACTCAACTGTGTGCGAACCCAGTTTTCCATTCTAGAATGAAGCACATAGCCATAGATTTTCACTTCATCAGAGACCAAGTCCAGCATGGTGTTCTGAGGGTATCTCATGTTTCGTCAGAAGACCAATTAGCAGATGCACTTACTAAGCCACTATCTAGCAGACGGTTTCATCAGCTAAAATCCAAGATTGGACTTCTCTCTCGTGGTCCATCTTGAGGGGGCATGTTAGCAGATCATTTAAACAATCACCACAAGACCAGGACTACTTGCAAGTCAGAGTATATCTGGAGACTCTGTTAAACAATCCTAATGAATAGACTGTACTCTTGTAACTACCCATGATTTAAGGAGTCTGTTGCTACATCTCCTGTGTATAAATTCTGCACACTTTGTAACTATGTAATCAATCAAAATCAGAAACACTTAACAACAAAAGCGAACTAAAATCAATTCAATATGCTTAAAGCTTATATAAAATCAAAATCAAAATCAAAGTGTACCTATAAGAAGATGATTGCAAGACAAATAAATACCTTTGGTTTCTGCACTAACAGGGAATGAATACAATTTGCAGAGGTAGGATTTCTAAAGAAATTGTAAATTGTTTGAGTGGAGAAACTTACGGTGGATAAACACTATTATTATACGGGATGACAAATTTTGAGTGTCGAAGCATATATAGTTTAGAGACAGGACAGCAACCTTTGTGTTGTTGTCTGCTAAGACCTTTATGGTCATATTGCACCGATCAAAAAAAAAATCATCACGGTGGAGAGAAAATTATTTACCGCATGGTATATCGAAGTGGCCGTGCCTTATATGCTGCCAACTTGGATGTCCATAAAAACACTTTTTTTACATAAAATAAAAATTTATTAATTAATCAGAGATATTAACAGAATCCAAGGACAATTGATGTTCAATGACACTAGATGGCTCTTTGTATCAAGTATTTGATATGTTATGTCTACTATTAAATTTAGCTAGCTTATCAGCAGTATTATTATATACTCTACCTAAGAATAAAATTACATTTTCATTATATTATTTTATTTATTAGAAGACTCAAAGCATCTGAGAATAATCTCTTACAGATATCTTCCTTAAATTCAATGCTGTCCTGCTTATCCATCACACACATTCCCCTTATTGGATCTGGCCTTGGCATTTGATGTACTTTCTGTCTCACGGAAAATTTCAAGCTACTTAGACCACTGCTTGTCTTGTATGTCAGTGTTCTCATAAATTACCCACCACATTGCTCGCGTTAGAAGTCAATATTAAAACTTTACCAGCTGTGGAGGGTCTTATAGCAAAAACAGTAGTATAGTTGTAGGTCACACTGTATTGTGCAGATTCCTATCAAGGCTAAAATGTAAGCGATTTCCATCCATGTGTTTAAGCATAGTGCCATCAGTAATTTTCATGTCTATTTCACCCTGTAGTTGTGCCACATCCCATTATTAATTAGTTAAGTTACAGTATGAAGCTTATGCTCACTGACAGATCTATGAAATGGCTAACCGGGGATAAAGCCCAGGTCATGCCCTCTGATTCACTGCTTTAGCTAGGTCAAATTTTTAAGCCCACTGGGTCCGTGCATGCTTATGCTTATGCTTATGTTTATGATGAGCAAAATTCTCGTCTTGATGTTTGTTTGTCAACAGACTAGATGCCAGTCTTTATTTGTATGTTCGAAAATTCTATTCAGTCCACCAGAAAATCAACGTTGAACGCATTTTAGGAATCTATTCTATTATATAATGAGAACACCCCTTAGTTAAAGTTGCAATTTTTTTGACGATTTTACCCTTAGCTTCATAGAGTTAAACGAAAATTAGGAATATCATTTGAGGGCACATTGGTAACTTAGTAATAATATTTACTTTTCATAATAAATAAATCAAATTACACACATCTTCCATACCACTTATACAATATTATAAGTAATTTATACTTAAATTTTCTATAGACACAACTTTTACGGGTTTTAAATTCAATTTCTTTGAAAATTTCATCGACGGTTTTGACTTAATTTTTGTAACACTAGAGATCCAAATTTGAAAATACAATAGAAAAAAATATAACATAAGTAGCAAAAAAAATTAAAGGAAGAAGACGACCCAGAACCGATCTTCACTGATCTGAAGTGTCAACCCATATTCAACCCATCTGTTTAACACACATTCTTTGTTTATTTACTTAATCTCTTCTGAATAGTAATCGGTGAGAACTTAGAACAGATCAAATCTTAAGCCACTATTTTATGATTTACAAAATCCCATGCCCAATTCATCTTTTAAATCCCACATACAATCAGAGAAACAAAAATCATATGAGAAAGAGAGGTGGTGACGGTGTATGTGGAGGTGGAAAATAAAACGAAAAAATTATAGTTTGGGTTGTGATAGAGCTGTCAAACGGGCCGGGTTAGGGTCAACCCGTACCTAGCTTGTCAACTCGTGGTCGAGGTTGGGGTTGACCCTAGCCCTAGTACTATTTAAGAACAAGCCTAAAACCCAAACCCTAATCCTAGACGGGTTGGATTTGGTGGGTTGACGGGTTGGCCCTATCAATATGTTTAATCATAAGTTAAGGCTAAAAAATTCATGTATGTATACTATATACTAGTGAGGTTCGAACACGATTGTGAAGTAATCAGTGAACCACTAATTTGTGCTAGCTTATAGTTAGAAAGTTTAATAATTATTTAATTAATACTAATCCTATTTCAATAAAAATGTTACTATCACTTTTTTATTTTAATCTATTTTTATGCTAAAATGAAAAAATTATTGTAACACTTTTGCTGAAATAAAAGGAGTATAAAATATATCATTTATTTAGGTCAATGGTCAACAACTCAAGTTACTCAACACCAACATAGAAATACCCTTTATATTACCCTTTATATTCTCTCTTCTCTTTAGCTATCCTCTCTCAGCGCGTCTCATCATCTTCCACCTCTTCTTCTCCTCTATCTCAATTCATTGTTCTTTGTTTTCTTTTTCTCTCTATAAAACCATGTGGATGATGATAAGATCCAAAAAAACCATTCTCACTTCATCACTTCCCATGGTGCACCTACGGTTAATGGATCATTTTTATATGTTGATGGATCTGGCGATCTGCATCTATGGTTTTATTCCATCTTCTCACAAAGTCTTAACTAGGCTTTTCTCTGTTAACAGTTTGTATTTTAGTGGTGTTAGAAAATTAATAGATCAATGTTTAGATTTTGATCTTTCTATTCATATATGATATATTTATTTATTTTTGAAAAAGAAGGTTATATTAAAAGAAAAGGATTATTTTTACAAGACCATAGAACACTTCAACTACATCAATTGTGCAGAATTTTCTACCATTGAAACAAAATCTGATTTATATAATACCTTCTAAAAACCTCTTTATCAAAAAACCAAAGCAAAATATTTTGCTTAATCATCAACATTACCTCATCAGTAGTCTTAGCTCTACCCCCAAAAGCTCTATTGTTTCTCTCTTTTCATAAATGCCAGAAAATAACATAACTCAACTTGTATCCCACCTCCTTACATCTGCCATAAAGTTGCAGACTGCTCCAAGTTTCGAAATGATCAATCACCTTCTCAGAAAAAGACCAAGACAGTTTCAAGCTTTTGGTAAAATGAGACCAAATAGTATGTGCAAATTCACAATGCAGAAGAACATGATCAGCTGTTTCATCTTCCTTTTTGCATAAACTACAAGTATCACTCTGAATATTAATACCCCTATGTTTTAACATGCTCAAAAGTAGGAAAAGAGTTGTGAAAATTGGCCCACAACATAAAACTTAACTTTGCAGGTATCCCTCTCTTCCATAAAAAATTATCAAAGTTACAGCTACCTGCAATCTCCATCTGAGCTTCATAACATTTCTTCACAGTGAAACCAGTTCCACAAAATTGCCAATGTATCATCATCTTCTACAAAATCTATCACATGACCTAACTCATTACAAAGTAAGTCCCATTCAAATTGTTCCTGCACATAGATATTTCTTTTAGACTTACAACTAAGTGTTCCATCCACCACCATGTCAAGAACAAAAGCTGTTTACACACTACATGCCTTGTAAAAAGATATTTTATGCTCAAAGGACCATCAGTAGTCCACTTATCCAACCAAAATCTGATACCCTGGCCATTCTTCAAATAAAAATCCATATGCTCTTTGCAAGAAAGTAGTAGAATTTATGATGTTCTTCCACATTCCTTTACTATATGGCTTATTATCATCACTTGGCATTCAAAATTATTGAATTATTCTTAAATTTCTGATGCACAATCTTCCTCCAGAAAATATTTTTCTCTCTTGTAAAACTCCAAACCCATTTCTCCTTCAAAGCATTACTTGTTAGTCTCAAATTCTTGACACCAAGTCCACCCATCTTCTTTGGCTTACAAACTTTTATCCAGCCACCCAACACACTTTTCTCTTATTTTCACTAGAATCCCATAAGAAATCTCTCATCAGTTTAGTAATTTTCTTCTCAACTTCAACTGGCATATTCACAAGAGAAAGAAAGTAAATAGGTAAACTAGAAAGACAATGTCTAATCAACACCAATCTTCCATCTCTAGATAAAATACTTCTTGTTCCAAGTAGCTAACTTTTTCTGCGTTCTTTGAATAACCTCCTCCCACACAAAAGTACTTCTAGGAACATAACCCAATAGCAACCCCAAATATTTGATAGGAAAATATTTTATTCTGTACCCCAACTCCTGAGCCAAATCCTCAATGATATCATCATCACCCACACTGATCATTGAAATTTTCTCCAAGTTCAGTTTCATTCATGTTAACATCTCAAAAGTTGAAAGAATTACCATTAATTTCCTTACCTCTACCACATCTGCATTAATAAAAATCAATGTGTCATCAACAAACTGTAAATAAGAAACCATGATTCCATTCTCCACCACCTGAAATCCATGAATTTGATCCCTCAAAACTGCATCAGACATAAGTTTAGAAAAAACTTCTACCACCATTAAAAACAAAAAAGGAGAAAGAGCATCTCCTTGCCTCAACCCCTTAGAAGGTTTGAATTTGTCAGTAGAGGTTCCATTTACCAGAACAGAAATATTTGTAGAAGTAATACACCATTTGATCCAAGAAATCCACTTAGCACTAAAACCATGCTTTTGTAGAATGCACAGAAGAGTCTTCCACTTCACATTATCAAAAGTTTTTTCCATGTCTATTTTACACAAAATGCCAGGAATTTTAGCTTTCAACCTACTGTCAATACACTCACTAGCCACCAAAACGCCATTTAGAATTTGTTTATCTTTGACAAAAGCTCCTTGGAAATCAGAAACTAATTTTGGCATAATAGTCTTCAATCTGTTTGCTAGTACCTTAGAAAGAATTCTATATGCACTACCTAATAGATTCAAAGGCCTAAAAATCTTTTTCTAGTATCTTTCACCATATATGATATATTGATATGGGTGTTTAAAATTGATGAAGCTAAATAATTTAGGAACTGATCTGGGATTGTTATTTCGTTGAATATGTATAAGTAATACAAGAATGTAATTAGTTTATTTTGTTTGTTTAGATCTGAAATCTTTACTATGATTTGGATAGTTTGGAATGTAAAATCATGGATAATTTAGAATGTAAAATCATAAATTGTATTACACCTTAACTTTGATCAAATTATAATATGTAGAAATGAGTTCTAACTTTACCCCAAAATCTTAAAATTAACAAAATAAAAGAATATGGCGGGTTGACGAGTAACCCGCAGATTGGACCTAGCTTAGCTTGTTTACTATTAGATTCATATATGCATGCCTAGCTATTTATCCTAGGTGCTATTCCAAAAAGAAAAGAAAAGGTGGTTCGGTACCATGGGCTAACATGAATGATTGTTGTATCAAGTCAGGACCAGATGCTTATGACTGCCACTGTGGTTTTTACTACCAGTCATCTCAAGTAATTCGAACTGATGACTGGACAATAATGATATATAATCAGCGTCAAGAGGTCTATGCAGAAGATTCCAGCTCATTGGTTCCTCTTGAACCGATGAATGGTGTGTTATATCTCCCGTGCATTTTCTTTTAGAGGTAAAATTGTTAATGTAGAAAAGAACATAAATGTAAGTAATGTTGTACGAGAATTTGTTGAGCAAATAGCTATTCAAGTTATACGTTAATTAACCAAGTTATCGAGGAAATTACAGTAAATGTCCAAATACTACTACTAATCCTAGTAGTAATAACGTCAATGCTGTGAGATATAGTTCTTTGAATGGAACTCACTAGTCAAATTTATGAAAAAAAAAAATTTATTCATAAAAAAACAAAACAAAAAATCATCATAGAAATTATCCATAGTTATTAGTGCAGATACTAACGGATTTAGTCAACTAACTATATATACAAATGATAAGGAATATAATGACTACTCATTCCTTATTACTCATCATTCTCACAATCTTTGGTTTAGAAGAATACGGTGATAAAAGATACTCTGCATAAGGTGGCATCAAGTTCCTCCCTGGCCATTTTCGACAGTTTTAGTATAATTTACAAGATAAAATTTAAAAAAATGTGTCACTCCATGCCTCAGATGTCCAACACGTATCCCGTTAAATTCAACGGACGAAAACATGTTATAGCACTGAAAACTACATTTACCATTTACTTACATCAGTACCCCGTGAGTTACACGTACCCACTAGATGCTCTGGGATGCTTACACGTGTCAAGCATACGTTCGCAAACGGCATAAGATAAACTGTAATCAGCCGTAGCCGTAGCCGTAAGGTGAACTATTGTCTACTGGAGTATGCAACAGCTAAAAGTGGGAATAAACGGAATTATTTTCAAATTTATAATTATCTATCTATGTTTATAAATAACCACAAATAGACAAATGATACTGAACCGGACAATACGAGAAAGCTTTTTCTGCTGAACATAGGGACGATCGCAACATTCCAGTGAGTCATTTGAGCTCTTCAGGTAACAACCATGGTGCTGAACAAAACTCGAAAAATAAGATGACGGACGGCTTCAACGGTATCATGTAAGTAAGCTCATTCTGGGAAGCACCAAACATTGCAACTGAAAATCAACAATTCTTCGTGAAATTGACCCTGTAAAACAACAGTTTCCATGGTCCAGCGTCGTCAAGGAGACACAATCCGCAAGCTCAAACTGATGTAATTAAAATAGTAAGTATAAAATTAAGGAATCATACAATAACATTACTCCTTCATTTTTTTCAAGTATATAAAAACATCAGACTGGATGAGAGAATGGAAATCAGAATCAATAACTAATGATGAAAGACTGCATGTATAATGTATAGCATACTGTACACCCATTCATTTTCTAAGGGTTATAAATCTATTGTACCCGCTTCCATAATCAGTTCAAATTCGTACTACAACCACCACACAATCAAATTTTTCCAAGTTATTTACAGTCCATAAAATTGCAATCAAATCCCAAGGATAAGTCTGTTCTCATTATTGGTTTAGGTTGTTTTAGTTTTAGATATGCTATTGCTCCCTCATGTTGTTGGTGTTGGAGAAAATTCCTGTAACAGTAAGCAAACCAAACAGAAACTTGAAAAGAGTTAAGGGTTAGAACAGATAACACACTTCAGACAACCACACAAGCACAGAGAGATGGAGTCGCATGTTCAACAGACTTCCCTTAACTCGATATTTGTCAGGTATACCTTTAGAAAGATGTTGCTATACCTTTAGAGATGACAAATCGAATCCAGGATAAAACCACCTGATACCAACCCAGTTAGCAAGACTCGTTGGCCCGTTGTGAACTTAACAGTAGAAGAAAATGAAGAAATAAACTAGTGCGCAAAACAAAGCAAGAAGAGGGGAAAAGTCGTCAGGTCAGTGGCTGCGACTGGGGTAAGTAAAAATCTGACTTATGTTTTTCTTTTAAAGAAGAAGAAGACTGTTGAATTTTCAAACGGTCAAAAATCAATTAATTAAACATATTTAATTCGAGATATTTAATTAAAATATTTTGTTTATTAAACCTGATTTAATTTTATAAATTCAAAACGGTAAAATATTTAATGTACAAAATTAAAATATAAAACCGTTGGATCTTTGATTGGTACACGTATGCACTCGGAGGCATACGCATGGCACACACAAAGCACACGCCAAGGCTCACACCAATGGTCACGCCAATGGTCACACCAAGGCTCACACCAAGGATCGCACCAAGGCTCACACCAAGGCTCGCACCAAGGGTCACACCAAGGCTCACACCAAGGCTCGCACCAAGGTTCGCGCCAAGGCTCACGCAAAAGCACACGCAAGCTCTGCAAGCACCGAAGCACCGCACATGTGTGCATTTTCCCACTAGTCCATATCCAATCCACTAGTTCATTTTCCTTATATAGAACGTTTGTGGTAAAGAGGATAAACTTCCTCCTTGGTTTGCCCAATATGGGACAAACCAAAGGTTTCTCATTCACTAAGAAGTGAAAATGGATGGCTCTATTATTCCACCCCAAGTTTGGACTAGTGATCCTAGATCCTACTAATACATATTAAGTAACAAAATTCATTTTAAGTAATAAATCCATTTTTAATTCTAACATCCCCCACATGAATGAAGAAAGTGATAAATCAGAAAACCGGAAAACGAGAAATACCTCTTAAGCAATAGGTGTCCATAAGGAATTGAACCTCTTCTTAGTGAGAAGTACCGGAACTACTTGATGGTCAGTGAACGCGATGTCTTGAACTGCCATGGTTTGGTGTAGTTCATCAATAGCTCCTTACGCGAGATATCTCTCAAGAGTGTTGTTAAGTTCACGCCGTTGTGTCCGTTTCAGCCCTGGACGTATCCCGTTTCTCAGAATGCTCTAGAGAATCAACTCAATTCTCATAGGAAGCGACCCACTTCCTCATTCAGATAGGTGAGTTCTATCAAGAGTGTTAACTGCTACACCCCATTTTAATCTTAAATTGAAACTATAGAACTCATTAAGCCTTTATTATAAGTCATCCTCACATGAAGTCACACTATCACGTCTACACCATAGGGAAGGGACAGAGAAAATAATTCCCTGATAGTGTTTAATTTTTACCCGCCACAAATTATTTGTCTCATTCAAAACCTTGATCTTGGGATCTCCAGTCAGCAAGGTTGAGTATCCTTCATGGCAAGTTTTAATTTATGAGCTTAAGCCCCATCCCCCTCGATGCATTACTAACTATCTCCTTGGACAAGCCTTTCGTCAAAGGATCCGTGATATTCTCGTTATACCTCACAAAGTCAACAGAAATAACGCCAGTTGAGATTAGTTGTTTTAGAGAATTGTGTCTTCTCCTAATATGAATAGATTTTCCGCTATAGTTGTTGCTTTTAGCATTAACTATTGCAGCTTGACTATCACAATGTATAGATATAGCTGGCACAGGCCTATTGATGTAATTTTAATAGTGGTAAAAAGTGTTCGATTCTCGAACTTGTGAAGGTAACGATTTTAGAAAATATTGGATGTAATCTAAACTAATAAAAATCAGGAAAATAAACTAGAGATGATTTTTAGAAAATATGGAGAAAACTAGGAATCAGAATTCAGTTATTTCTAACAATTTATGTGATTAATCATGTAATTCTTTTTAACAATTTAATTCAAGTTTGCCAAAAATATGTTTTCTAGAAGAATAATTGTAAATCCTAAGCATGGGACATCAAGAGTAATTAACTAAGCATGACCCATCAAAAGAGAACACAACTATTTAATACAAAACAATTTTTTTCTAATTTAAATCCATGCAAATAATAATAAAAGAATTATAAATAATTAATTAAAAATAGACTTACCACATTAAATTGAAAGAAAAACCTCCTCCATCATCCCAGTAAATAAACTTAGCTCATGGTGGAGAAAACTTGTTCAAAAGTTCTCTTCATTGCTCAAAATATCGATTACAAGGTTGAATAATGGTGTAACAGCTGATGCGTTACAGAAGAAGGTTCAGCTGTTACAGAAAAGTCTAAGCAATGAAAGAAACGGAACAATAGGCAACACACCAGTTTGAATCAGCAACAGATGTAGACGTTGCTGAGTCGTCTTCTCCGATGGACCCTGGATGAAGAACACGCCGGCCGGTGCAGTAGCAGGTGATCGGCGGCGACGGAAGTTGGCCGGAAATTCTCTGATTTGGTCTCTAGGGTTGCGTAGTCAATTTTATTCGAATCTCTTGGTATATATAGGCTTAACAAACCCCATAGAGAGTTCTAAACCTAATAGAACTCTCTCAAATCACTCCCAATCTTCAATTCAAACTCAAACAGGAACCGAGTCCTGATTCCGGCCAAACTTGGATTTCCCGAGCTGATTTTCCGGGATTTTTCACTGTCTTTTGATTTCTTTCAACTCTAATCGCAATGGGTCATCTTTAATAGCCGAAAACAACCCAAAATTCAAGTCCCAATCCTTTTCCTGTTTGAAACAGGACTTCCCGATGAGTGAATCGGTGACTCGGTCGAGTTGACTCGCTGGATCGCTGGGTTCACTCCCCGGGTTGACTCGCTGGGTTGACTCGGCCGATCCTAGGTTGTCCCTTATCTATTCTTGGGGTGCCAATAACACTTGTCCTTCGGTGCCTTTATCACTTTTTGAGCCAATTTTTCCATAAATCTTTATTCTTCTAATGTACCTACAAAAGCATAAAAACACGTAATAATTGCAAAATCGAATACTAACTTAATAGAAACTAAGGTGCAAATTAGACACTAAAATGTGTCTATCAAATACCCCCAAACTTACTATTTTGCTAGTCCTCGAGCAAACTACTCTAAAAATAAAGTAAAAATCCTAACTCACTTTCGCAGGAATCGCGACTACATTTAGCATATGCAGTAAGCCGTTAAACCCCTAGGTGTCCCTAGTGGACGAGTTTTATCTCGTGAGGGTTTACAAGAGGTATACCCACAAAACCTGGATCTAGATCTTAGCAACACGTGAACGATTAAGGATAGAAACTAAACAAGCTAGTTAGTTGGTTATTCAGATATTCGGCTATAAGGACCATTACCCTTTATGGATCCAATCATTGTACACGAGTGTTAACTCAAGCATACTAAAATTCATATATAAGACAACAGAGTTCTACTCAGAAAATTGTCTAACCACCCATCACATGAAAAGACTTAGAAGATGAACGAGACTGTAGAAGATCGCAAATGTTGACCGAGGCGAACGATGTGTCCCATATCTGTCTGAAGGTCAGTACCAAGATGAAACCTAGTGTGTCGAGATACTCCCCATTTATTTTCAACGGTTACTACTAACTAAAATATTTACAAGTTCCCATGGATCCTGCGTTCCACGCTTGCTTAGGCGACGGAGACAGGGAGAACTTTAAAATACCAAATACTATTTTTTTCTCAATTTTTTTCTAACTTTTTTCGATTTTTTTTTTTTTTCTTTTTCGATTTTTTTTTTTCTGACACCTAATACATGTGTGTTCCCATGGATCCTGCATTCCACGCTTGCTTAGGCGACAGAGACAGGGGGACCACACACATAACTCTAAAACACTAACGTATTATTCATGTGGGGCATGATCTCAACACACTAAATGTCATTCCAGCGCTAATTAACATGTCGATGCTAGGACCCACCAATACTCTCAGAGAAACACGAAATTGCAAATAATAAAACATAACGTGATGTGGTGGTTGATAGACACCTTTTAGTGTCTAAATTGCACCTTAATTTCTAGTGAGTTAGTATTCGATTTTGTGTCTATTACGTGTTTTTATGCTTTTGTAGGTACATTAGAAGAATAAAGATTTGTGGAAAAATTAGCTCAAAAAGTGTTCAAAGCACCCGGGAAAATGGATCAAGGCACCCACACTTTGGATTGGGGCACCCTTGGATCGGGATGAGCTGGATCGGGTCAACCCAGCGGGTCAACCAGGCGAGTCAACCCAGCGAGCTGGATCGGGCCGAGTCACCGAGTTGACTCATCGGGAATCAACTGTCCAGATTGGCAACTCAAATTCACGTGAGAAAACAAGGTTCTGTTGCTTCCAGATTGTTCCAAACACTAATAGTTATCTCACGCAAGTTATAAACAGCAAAATATCCCGTGAAATCAGCTTAAAAATCATGTATTTGGCCGGAATCATGATTCGATTAAGATTGGGATTTGTGGGCAGTTCTAGAGAGTTCTATTAGGTTTAGAACTCTCTCTAGGGTTTCTACTACCTATATAAACCAAGAGAAGCCAAGAAAATCAAACACGAAAACCTAGAGAAGAATTTAGAAATTTCCGGTGAAGCTCCGTCGACGTCCGGTCAACTGCTACTGCACCGGCCGGCTGTTCTTCATCCATCACTGCCGGAGAAGAAGACTCAGTAACATTTATAACTGTTGCTGATTTGAATTTTCCTGTTGTCTATTGCTTCAAACCCTTTGTTGCTTAAAACTCTTCTATAACAGCTGAACCCTCTCCTGTAACGCATATAAGCGTATCAAATCAGCTGTTACAGCGTTATTCACCTTTGTAATTGATATTTTGAGCAATGAAATCAACTTTTGAGCAAGTTTTCTTCACCATGGGCTAAGTCTAATTACTGGGATGATGGATAAGGTAATTTTCTCAATTTTATGTGATTTAGTTATTTTCTAATAATTATTTATAATTCTTTTATTATTAGAATGGCATAGTTTTGAATAGTAAAAACGGTTTTCTTTCAACAGTTGTGCTTTTGCTTGATGGATTATGCATAGTTAATTAATTTTGATAGTCCATGCTTGTGATTTACCTCTGTTTGTTAGCATAACAAAACCAATTTTGGCAATTATTTGTGCTTCAATTAATTTAAAAAGAATTATCTGATTAATCACATAGGTTGTTAGATTTACCTGATTCCTGATTCCTGGTCCTTTTAAAATTATTTAAAAATCATCCTTAGGTTATTTAGTCTTTTTCTTACTCCTGGAATTTTCTAGAATTAATTTAAATCATTATTTTCTAAAATCATTACCTTTACAAGTTCGAGTAACGAACTCTTTATTTACCACTTCTAAAATTACATCAGTAGTGACAACTATCATGTTATTTCTAACACCTGAACTCTGTCTCCTTTATGAATAGACCATCTAGCTGGGCACACCAATCCTTATAGAAAAATGCCTAAGTTTCCATCTACCTAGAGTGGTTAGTGTCACCCTGAATTGTTCACATGCTTCTAAATTCCAAATCTTATTAATCCTAAAAAGTCTCCCAATACCCCCAAACTTAAATTAAACAGTGTCCTCAATGTTTCTAAACACTGCACGAAAAGGAATTAGGGAAAGATATTACCGTGTCGCATGAGCATAAGTTACCTCCTTAAATCATATAGTAATAATCGGAACAACTGTGGATCATCTGAATCAAATAGTGTTATCCACAATAGAAGGAAACAGCAGCAAGCTACGAAGATAAACAATCTGAACACACTTTGATCCCTATCTAGGTAAACCACATCGACCAGAGGATGGGTTTTTGGCAACTGAACTTCTTTCTGAAAAGGAGGATCATTGGATCTAGCTCGAAGATGATCTTGTACAATGGCATACGTGCATATGTCAGGTCCCAAGCTAGGGACCTTCCTAAGAGTTAATGGTATAGCACATGGAGAATGATAGTCACCCCCAAACTTAGAGTTTTCAGTGTCTCTAGATAGACTGATAACAATTTTCCTCATTTCCGGATCGTCAGATTCTCGAAAATAGTCAATTGCTTCTTCTAAAGTACAATCTGGTGGTGCAGAACCTAACAAAGTGCTCACTTCATTAATAATACTATCATTATCGCCATCAATTCTATAGTTGGCTAGGCATTTCTCTAATGGATCTTCTAATGGGTCGAGCCTACGCTGCATCTCCCTAGACGGTTTGGATTCCTCCTCTGAATGGATCTGGTGCATACAAACTGTTGGGCTAATTCCCTTAATATCTGCTATGGTCCCTCCTAAGGCTTTCTGATTGTCCTGAAGCACGGTTACTAGCCTATTCTTTTGGTCACTATCCAAATCTGGAGCTACAATCACAGGTAAGGTCACTGATGGGCCTAACTCATCAAACTCTAATCCAAAGTGGGCTAGACATTTTGCTAACGGGTCTTCTATCAAAGTGTTTGGTAATGATTCCTGAACTGGGGTCTCTATCATGTTGACGGTTTCTAAAGTGGGGTCATCAAGTTCAGGTGGTTGATTACTAATGTTGAAGATATTCAACTCAATAGTCATGTTACCAAAAGACAAGTTCATAACACCGTTACGACAGTTGATGATCGCATTAGATGTTGCTAAAAACGGGCGACCTAGTATAACCGGTATATGATTCTCTGGATCAGGCACAGGTCTGGTATCAAGCACAACAAAGTCCACTGGATAAATAAATTTATCCACTTCAATCAAAACATCCTCTATGACACCACGAGGAATTTTCACAGACCTATCAGCTAACTGCAAAGTCATCTGAGTCGGTTTCAAATCAACAAGTCCTAGCTGGAGGTACACATGGTACGGCAGTAAGTTCACACTGGCTTCTAAATCGAGTAAGGCTCTTTCTACCCGGTAGTTTCCTATTGTGCAAGCTATGGTTGGGGAACCTGGGTCTTTTTACTTGAGGGCCGTACTACTCTGTATAATTGAACTTACATGACTAGATAGAAAAGCTTTCTTATGTACGCTAAGTTTTCGCTTTCGCGTACACATGTCCTTAAGAAACTTGGAATAAGCAGGAATCTGCCTAATTGCATCTAATAATGGAAGGTTGATCGTGACTTTCTTAAAAACTTCCATTATTTCATTAAAATTGGATTCCTTCCTAGTAGGTGCTAACAACCTTGGGTATGGGGCTCTAGGCATGAAATCGGTTCTCTGAGGGGTTGCCTCAGGCTCGTCAGAGACTTGATCAGTCTCTTCAACTATTGGGTTAGGATGAATTACAGTTTGTTCACTAACGGGCCTAGTTACCTTGTTATCCACTACCTTACCATTCCTAAGGGTACTAATTGCATTCACATGACTGGATGATTTCTCATCAGTCAACATTCCATTGGATCCTCTAGGATTGGGTTCGGGTTGACTAGGGAACCTACCAGGTTCTCTCTCTCTCTCAGAGCCGTAGCAATGTCACTGACTTGGGTTTGTAAACTAGAAATAGCTCTTTCTGGAATCTCTGCTCATACTTATCGTCATTGCTGGGCTGAGTTGGACCAGCCGAATTCTTATAACTGAAGCCTGGAGGACCTTTAACATTACTAAACTGACCTTGAGCCTGGCCTTTCGACCAAGAAAGGTTCGGGTGGTTTCTCCAGCCAGGGTTATAAGATTCCAAATACGGGTCGAACTTCCTCTGGTTATCAAATCTAGTTTTATCATAAAGAGCAAAATTCTGCTCTTCGAATTGGTTGGGCTCTGAACTACTAGCTTGATTCATTTCGACCAGTTCTAGCCTTCTAGATAAGGCTTCTATTTGGGCCTTTGAATCAAAAGATCCTTCTACCCTATGAACATTTCCTCTTCCTAGAAGAATTGTTCTTTTTGGCTCTCTACTGCTCTCCCACTGCTGGGTCTTCTCGGCGATGTCCCTCAGAAGTTTCATCGCCTTAGCAGGAGTTTTACTGTCGAACCCTCCGGTTGACAAAGACTCGACCAAGGTTATAGATGCGTAGTCCAAACCGTCATAGAGAATCTGAACTAGCCTTAACTCCTTTATACCGTTGTCTGGGCATTGGGACAATAAGTCATTGAACCTTTCTACATACACATACAGAGACTCTCCCTCTAGCTGGGAAAACGTGCATATTTTCTGCCTAACAGACGAAATTTTGTTCCTAGGGAAGAACTTCTGAATAAAAGCTGAAGTAAGTTGGGCATAGGTTTCAACTGAATGAGGAGCCAAGCTGTATAGCCACGACTTGGCTTTGTCTCTTAGTGAAAAGGGAAATAGCCTAAGTTTAATAGACTCGTCATTCAAGTCTCTAATCCTGATTGTGCTACATATTTCCTCGAATTCCCTAACATGAAAATAGGGATTTTCGTTTTCTTTTCCTAAGAATAATGGGAGCATCTGGATGATTCCGGGTTTCAGTTCGTAGCTCGCTTCAGTAGCGGCTAACTTGATGCAAGATGGACGTGAGGTCCGGGTCGGATTCAACTAATCCTTCAGAGATGTCATTGCTGACACAGTCTCGGGAGTGACTAGTTCACTCTCAGTTGGCTTCTCAAGGTTAAGGTGAACTACCAGTCTTCCACTAATTAATCTACCTTGAGGGTCTCTATCCCAAATTCGCCTTAAGGGCGTTCTTGGCATGCAAAAATTAAATCCTAACAAGCAATTAATCAAACACAATCGTGCCCTGACTCAACCAAATCAAACCTAAATCTAGCAAACAACAAGCATGATGGCTCCACTTAGATTGTCTCTAGACCAGCTTCTATTCTTTCAAAAAGCAACTGGTTATAATTTTAGCAAACCTCTTAGAACGATCTGAATTAGATTAAGTCGAAGAGAAACAGGAGAAGCTCAATGGAGCTTTGATACCCCTGTCTCTTTGGCACTTTTCCCTGGGTTACAAGGCGGCTCTAATCAACTTAAAATAATCTTCTTGTTCTTTGAGTTAGGCTAATAAAGTAACCCGTACAGTCCTTTTGAACGATTTTCCAATAAGCTCGATACCCTATAGGTCTCTTTCTATTCAAGATTTTAGACTTAGGTTCGCGTAGGTTTCGTTTTCCTAAAGCGGGCAAGAAGGAGACGGTGATGAAATCCGAAACCTTATCTTGTATGGCCAGGCCTTGCCCTTTACTATGCAAAAATTAAAGTCCGTATTTAGTCCTCAGCATATATGCATACAAAGGCGTCCAGAAAACCCACTGACAGGAGATTCGTGGGTTGGTCGAAGCTTACCTCCTGTACTAGACAGGCGATGAACCGTTGAAGTCGACTCGGGCCACTAATATCCTTTTCAATAGTGTGCGAACCCGAGGGGCCGAGACAATATCGTAATTGTCGTCCTTCCCTGCACACAGTTTGATATTTAAAACTACCCTTCCGTAGGGTTTAAAAATAATAAAATGTCCAAAGTCCCAAAAATAATGTCCAAAAGTGTCCGAAAATAAAAGAAAAATTACAGAAATAATTAAAACCCTAATACAATTTTCTAAACTAATCAAAACTAATTAAAACTAATTAAAATAAACTAAAAATCTAATCAAAAAAAAAAAATCTTCGATCTTCTTTTTCGTTCTTTAAGCTTTTCCCTTTTAATTCCAAGTCTTTAGCTTTAATTCCAAAACTTTGGCTTACTTCCCTTTTCGATCAAAATTCAACCTGTAGCAAAAAGAGAAATACCAAAAGAAACGTAAAATAGAACAAAGTAAAATAATAAAAATAAAAATAAAAACCTAAAAATAAATCTAAAACCCTAACCCTAAAAACAAGTCCCCGGCGGCGGCGCCAAAAATTGATGTAATTTTAATAGTGGTAAAAAGTGTTCGATTCTCGAACTTGTGAAGGTAACGATTTTAGAAAATATTGGATGAAATCTAAACTATTAAAAATCAGGAAAATAAACTAGAGATGATTTTTAGAAAATATGGAGAAAACTAGGAATCAGGATTCAGTTATTTCTAACAATTTATGTGATTAATCATGTAATTCTTTTTAACAATTTAATTCAAGTTTGCCAAAAATATGTTTCCTAGAAGAATAATTGTAAATCCTAAGCATGGGACATCAAGAGTAATCAACTAAGCATGACCCATCAAAAGAGAACACAACTATTTAATAAAAACCATTTTTTTCTAATTTAAATCCATCCAAATAATAATAAAAGAATTATAAATAATTAATTAAAAATAGACTTACCACATTAAATTGAAAGAAAAACCTCCTCCATCATCCCAGTAAATAAACTTAGCTCATGGTGGAGAAAACTTGGTCAAAAAATCTCTTCATTGCTCAAAATATCGATTACAAGGTTGAATAATGGTGTAACAGCTGATTTGATACGCGTATATGCGTTACATAAGAAGGTTCAGCTGTTACAGAAAAGTCTAAGCAATGAAGGAAACGGAATAATAGGCAACACACCAGTTTGAATCAACAACAGATGTAGACGTTGCTGAGTCGTCTTCTCCGATGGACCCTGGATGAAGAACACGCCGGCCGGTGCAGTAGCAGGTGATCGGCGACGACGGAAGTTGGCCGGAAATTCTCTGATTTGGTCTCTAGGGTTGCGTAGTCAATTTTATTCGAATCTCTTGGTATATATAGGCTTAACAAACCCCATAGAGAGTTCTAAACCTAATAGAACTCTCTCAAATCACTCCCAATCTTCAATTCAAACTCAAACAGGAACCGAGTCCTGATTCCGGCCAAACTTGGATTTCCCGAGATGATTTTCCGGGATTTTTCACTGTCTTTTGATTTCTTTCAACTCTAATCGCAATGGGTCATCTTTAATAGCCGAAAACAACCCAAAATTCAAGTCCCAATCCTTTTCCTGTTTGAAACAGGACTTCCCGATGAGTGAATCGGTGACTCGGCCGAGTTGACTCGCTGGATCGCTGGGTTCACTCCCTGGGTTGACTCGGCCGATCCTAGGTTGTCCCTTGTCCATTCTTGGGGTGCCAATAACACTTGTCCTTTGGTGCCTTTATCACTTTTTGAGCCAATTTTTCCATAAATCTTTATTCTTCTAATGTACCTACAAAAGCATAAAAACACGTAATAATTGCAAAATCGAATACTAACTTAATAGAAACTAAGGTGCAAATTACACACTAAAATGTGTCTATCACCTATGCCATAGAGGAATTTCTTCTAAAAAACATCTTAGCCAAGCGGATTCCTCTCGTGCTTTATCTAACGCAATAAACTCGGATTCCATAGTGGATCGAGCGATACAGGTCTGTTTGGAACTCTTCCAAGACACTGATCCACAGCCTCGAGTGAATACGTGTCAACTCGTAGACTTAGACTCCTCTGAGTCTGCTATCCAGTTTGCATCACAGTATCCTTCAAGAACAGCAGGGTGTCTTTCATAACTTAAACGGTAGTTTAAAGTGTTTTTAAGATACCTCAACATTCTGAAAAGTGCATTAACTCTAAGGGATTAGAATTTCTGTGGACATTTTTCTTAAAGGGCTTATTTGCATATTTTGATTCTACACAAACTTCACATTTATGTTCATATTCCAAATTTAATTTTGGAATGCAGACAGAGTTTGCCAATTTTTTGATTGATTTATAATTTACATAACCAAGTCTACCATGCCAGATATTCAATGAGACAACAACATAAGAAGAATCAATTTTATTAACTTCAACAAAGGTTACAGATAATTTGTATAGGCCTTCATCCTTATAGCCCTTTCCCACAAAATCCTTTCCCTTAGTGATAATCACTTTTCCAGACTCAAATACAATCTTAAAGCCCTTATCATCTAGCACACCACTTGAAACGAGATTCTTGCAGATGTCTGGTACATGTAAAACTTCATTCAATGTGAGGATTTTCCCAGAGGAGAGCTTCAACGAAACTTTTCCTTTCCCTGCAACCTGTGCTGCAGATGAATTACCCATATAGAGTTTTTCTCCTTCTCCTACCGTCTGATAGGAGGTGAACATGTCTTTACTTCCGCAGACATGTTTGGTAGCTCCAGAGTCTACCAACCAGTCTCTCACATTGGTAACTAAGTTAACCTCAGACACCGTGCTAGAAAACTCATTTTTACTACTTTCAACTAAATTTACATTTGATTTCTTAAAATTTGCATCTTTGCGTTTTCTACAATGAATTGCCTTATGGCCAGACACACCACAAACATAACATGCTCCCTTAATTTTACCAATAGCAGATTTTGGTTTTTGAAAGGTACCTTTTCTTTGCGGGCCAGGCTTGCGCTTGTTGTGGTCTAGACTTAGATTAACAAATTTGTGTTCGATGACGTGAGCTTTGTTTGACATGCCTCTTGCAGAAGAAACATTCTTGTCCTTTGCACACAGCAATTCTTCAACTTGGATTTTCTTGCCCAATTCTACCATGGAAATTTCACCAGTTTCATGCCTTAGTCTTCTCTTGTATTCAGCCCAGGAATTTGGCAATTTTTCAATAACAGCAGAAATTTGAAATGTTTCGTCAATAACCATTCCTTCAACAATTATTTCATTAATAGTTTTTTGCAACTCCAGAAACTGATCAACCACTGATTTATCATTCATCATTTTATATTCCAGAAAACGTGCAACCAAGAATGTTTTACTTCCTGCTGTTTCTGTTTCATATTTATCTTGAAGTGCAGTCCATAGATTATAAGCATTGAAATTATCCTTAGCATTGTAAAAATCATATATAGCATCTTCTAGGCAGTTTAAGATATGATTTTTCGCCATATAATTACTTCTCTTCCAACTTTCTAAGTCCTGTAATTTTTCAGGTTCATTAAGAGACTCATCAAACGGCTTCAGAACCATCTCATCTAGCATGTGGAAACTCAGGAAAAATAACATTTTTGACTGCCATCTCTTGAAGTCCTTTCCAGAAAATTTCTGAGGTTTGTCAACATCAGTCTTCACCATTGTTACAGAAGTAAAATTTTGAAATTAAGCAAATATCGAGTTAAGAATGTTGGAGAAAATTCCTGTAACAGTAAGCAAGCCAAACAGAAACTTGAAAAGAGTTAAGGGTTAGAACAGATAACACATTCAGACAACCAAACAAGCACAGAGAGATGGAGTCGCCTGTTCAACAGACTGCCCTTAACTCGATATTTGTCAGGTACACCTTTAGAAAGATGTTGCTATACCTTTAGAGATGACAAATCGAATCCAGGATAAAACCACATGATACCAACCCAGTTAGCAAGACTCGTTGGCCCGTTGTGAACTTAACAGTAGAAGAAAATGAAGAAATAAACTAGTGCGCAAAATAAAGCAAGAAGAGGGGAAAAGTCGTCAGGTCAGTGGCTGCGACTAGGTTAAGTAAAAATCTGACTTTTGTTTTTCTTTCAAAGAAGAAGAAGACTGTTGAATTTTCAAACGTTCAAAAATCAATTAATTAAACATATTTAATTCGAGATATTTAATTAAAAGATTTTGTTTATTAAACCTGATTTAATTTTATAAATTCAAAACGGTAAAATATTTAATGTACAAAATTAAAATATAAAACCGTTGGATCTTTGATGGGTACACCAAGGGTCACGCCAAGGCTCACGCAAAAGCACACGCAAGCTCCGCAAGCCCGCGGCCCACAGTGCTTCGGTGCGAAGCACCGCATATGTGTGCATTTGCCCACTAGTCCATTTCCTAAGTCCATATCCAATCCACTAGTTCTTTTTCTTTATATAGAACGTTTTGTGGTAAAGAGGATAAACTTCCTCCTTGGTTTGCCTAATATGGGACAAACGAAAGGTTTCTCATTCACTAAGAAGTGAAAATGGATGGTTCTATTTTTCCACCCCAAGTTTGGACTAGTGACCCTAGATCCCACTAAGACATATTAAGTAACAAAATTCATTTTAAGTAATAAATCCATTGTTAATTCTAACAAGTCCTTAATTTACCTGCAACGTCTTAATAAAAATAGTCAAAATTCAGGGTCCTATGTGAAACGAAAATCCTTTCTTGTTATGGCCTCCATCCCCAGTCAAGAAAAACGTAATACTTAGACTTACTCAGCTAGAATATGATTACTAAAAACAATTAGTTAAACTCATTGGTCACATGGGGAGTGTGAGTTAGGTGGCTGGATGTTCCCTCAGCCAACATGAGAGTAAATACTTAGCAAATAGGAGATTCAATACCCAGAATTAAATCGTAATTCAGTCAAAATGGCTTACAATTTGTGATTCATTGTTCTCAAGCATACTTGAGTGAATCACCCTGTGTCGGTCATCTAGCATAGCTGAATTTGTGAAGGAGGGTTGTCTAATAAACTTACGCTAATTCTCCTTCAGATATTCGGACCATTCATTCATTTGTAGGGGGTACCATATCCAACTTCTCTTTGGCTGCGCTCTTCATTGCCTCCAGATCTTCCTAAACTAAAATCCCATATCTGCAAGCAAGTAAAGAAGTTAGTTATTCCATTCAAAGCACATATTCGCTGATGTTTTCGAAAGATGGTAAAAACACCATTCCAGAATTAAAAACTGATATACTCATCTAAATATCCAACAAAAATAACCTTCATAATGGAGCATGCCACAAAAAACAGAAACACAACAAGCTGAGAACAACAGTAAAACTCAAAACTCTTGTACTGATCCATAAATTTTTGTAGTGTCCATCTCTATTACAATAAACTCACAGCTCTAATGCACTTGAGAGATGCATGTCCAAATATAACAGTATCAATCTCAAGTTATCTACTCAACAGATTTAACAACCAATCTATCTATCCAGTACACCACTAAATTTACTTCATTACTTTACCTCCAAGTTTAGCTCTAAAACTGAAACATCGACTTCCTTCTCCAAAATTTTCCACCATGAACTTAAATTCCAATCAACTAAATGAAATTCACTACTCAAAAACACTACAAAAAACAAAACTCATCTCCAAAAAATGATCAAAAACTCAGTACTTCACAACACAACTCAGAATCCAAAACAGAACCCAGTACTCAAAAACTATTTTGGACAAAAGAGGACCCAGTGAAGTTATTAGTTAAAAAGAGAGAATTTAAACTGTATTAGGAACGAATTCAGTTCGAATATGAATTCTCTGATTATAATATCAGTGTCAATATGAATTTCCTGATTACAATTTGAAATACATAACATCCATCAACAGAGAAAACTAGACAAACCTAAATGACATTACGAACCAATCAACCAACTAAAAAGGACCCTGACCAATTAGCGAAAGTAATTTTTGTCAGGCCATTCTAAGTTAGGCAGAAAAGAAGGAATGAAATCAAAAGTAAGAAATTGCTATGACATAGCAAGGTAATTCACTTGCCATAAAAGCATGAATGGCTGCACTTGAGTCTGATGAAATCAAAAACAGCTTCAACTCCTGGCTACAGTCCCAAACATAAAAGCCAGAAGAATTTCAGCTATAAAGTTAGTAGCACATCAACCCCTACTAGCTACAGCTCTTAACACAAAACTAATTTGATTTCTGGCAGTAAAAGGCAGCTGGGTTCCCTTTTGCTGCACCATCGAAACAAATGAAAAAATATCTTTAACTGGAGGATCCTAATTACACTTAATTGCTCTCACAGGTTTCATTCTCATGCTCATTATCCCAAAGAATTGCAGAACTTGACCATCATAAATCTCAGACCGACTATCAACTTTCAATCTCAACCCACAACCTTCGGTTAAAAGACATATTTTAATTTTTAGCTTCCTCCTGTCAGTACCGGACTCCTCAAAATACAGCTCTATCTCTAAGAAACCACAACTCCACCATTGTACAAAAAGAAGCAGCAATCCGAATTGCTTAATAACTAGACTCTTATTCTTAGCCACAAAGAAGATGTCAGAAAAACCACCAAGAATTTGAAAGTGAAACACATTACAAGCCGTCTCCAAATATCCTTACCAAAATTTCAGACTCCAGTTTGACATCAGTACCACAAAAATATCTGAAGACTTTCCATATATTACCCTTTACTGTTGGATGAGCTTTCCAGATATTAGTAGCCCATTGTATCTTAGGGAATTTACATCTAAGTTTTTCCGCAGCACCAGCTACAGGGAAATTCCGCTTAAGAGTCAGAAGCCCAGACTAACTTTATCCCAAGCTGTTGTCGAGCGTAAGAGCAGAACAATCCACTTCCTCAAGTAAGGCCTTATTCATTAACCAAGCATTGTGCCATAATGTAATCCGAGTTTCATCTCCAACGAACCATCTTAAGTCTTCTTTAAGATCACTCCAAACCGGCTTTTTAGCCCAGACCAAACTCACGCCTTAAGCAAAATTATTAACCTCTTTGTAGAATAACACTTTCAAATGCGTTCTCTAAACACCCACATTTAAAATACATTTTCAAGTTTGTAACCATCATCAGAGACCCAAAGACCCAGTTGTAATCAAAGAAACAAAAATTTACATGACTTAATCTTAACAAAAAATGACTTAATTTTTTTATCGCGCATTCTCTACATTCGAAAAATTTACATGACTTATTCTTTATGAAACCCAGACTTGAGATAGGAATGTAGACTCATCCCAACGAAGTTGGCACTCACACAGACATCAAAAATCATTTAGCACTCAGTTTTGAATTTGCTAAGTGTATCAAATCTTCAAACCAATCAAAACCCCAAATATTTTTAAACCCTAACAAATCAAATTACAATCAATCGAAACAAAAATAATTAAAATTAAAGCTTTAAAATAAAAGCATGTGTGTGAAGCGTGTGTGTAAAGAGTGTGTGAGATAAATGTGTGCAAAGTGTGCAGTGTAAGCTTTTATCAGAAAAATATATATACTAGTCTGTCCTGTAACAGAAAACCATTCTTCTTATTATCAATCAATTGATCAAATTCGTTCAGCTCCAATGTAGACATCTTTGAATGTTATCATATGGTATCAGAGCATCAGTCTCAGATTTTTCTGAGGGAATCGATCATTTTTCTTCACTACATTGATTCATCTTCACTGCATTGATTCACTCTACTCATCTGTTTTCAATTCAGATGGAAGTTCTTGAAGATTTGTTCTGAAAATTGGATTTGATCCTGATCTCTGACTGCAACGTCTTCAAACAGAATCAAGCATGATTCTCAGATTTGGAATTTGGTTTAAAATCACTTGAGCTCTTGGGAATTCAGGTTTGCAATTTCGTTTTTCATTGAAACTTGATTCTTCTACCTCAATTGTTTAAATCGAATCAATGTTGGTAATCTCGAATCTCATCTTTTGCTAACTTCAATTTTGATTTCATGTGTCCGATTTCTACATCACTATCTCAACAAAATTCACTTCCATCATCAGACACTTTTTTCATCATAACTAGTTTCTGTTTTTAAACTGGTTCTTTTATCAATTCCTACTGGTACTGATTCCTGAATCTATTCGATATGAGCATGCTAATTTCTGCTACAAGAGTTAGTTAGAGAGAGGCTTAATTTTGTTCCATTGAATAGTGGAGAGAGTTTCTTCCTAAATTCAGTAGAATTTTGGGTACGTGTGTGTGTTAACTGTTTGCTGCACCACTGTGTGCTTAATCTTGCTTTGGTTAGCTCCTCCTCTCAATTTTACTTTGGTACAGTCCTCATCATGTGAGAGGTCATGAGTGAGTTGTTTTGCATTTTTAATGGTGAAACTGAAGATGATGTTATGGGATTGAAATTGATGAGTTATATAAGTACAGATTGGAGTTCTCTTTGTTGATTATGCATATGTATAAGTGTGCAGCCTATTGTTCATCTCTATCTTAGTTAGGTCTTTGTTTTTGTTAGAAAATAAAAGGATTCAATTCTTGAATATGTTCTTATCTAGATAAGTAATAAAGTTGCTGAGCTGGGCCATTCAGATGTTGTTGGTGCTTCTGTTGGTGCTCTTGATGATAAGTGTTTACTGTGTTTGGTTGTAAAGAGTGATGACCCTGGCTAAATATGGTGTTTCTGGTTCTGTGTATTGTTGATACTCCAATGTGCAGTTGCAGTTCTTCCCTTGTATGTGTTTGCTGTCTACATTCATTCAGCATGGTCTTGTCAGACTCAAGTATAATTGTTTGCTGATGTATCAACTACTGCCACATTTGTGAGTTTGTTTGTTGTTTTTCGATGTGTGCGAGTATACCTCCACAAATGGTGTTACATTCAGTTGTGTCCATTAGTGTTCAGTTTTTGCAGTTGTATTGATGCCATTCTGTATAGCATATCTTTCCTGACTCCCAACTCAATTTAGGGAATAATGCTTCAATTGATCTTTCAAGCAAGATTGGTTCATTACTCTTCAGTGCAGTTGTGACATTCTTGTTTTTCAGCTGAGTGTTAACATCAGCTACAACCAGCTCACCTTACTTGATTCCAGTAGCATTTATTGCATCATCAGTAGCACACTTCACCATATCTGCTGAACGATCAGCAACAACTTTATATCTATGGAGTAACAATTACAGCAGCCACTCCTACTGGTCAGGTTCAGTCGGCAACTTCAGTGCCTCCTGCTGTGTCTCAATCATCTTCTGTGCATCTTCTCCTGTTGCCACTCCCCCAACTGCCTTACAAGGCTCAGATGTATATGGTCATACAACATCAACTCTTGTTGCAGCTTCCTGATAGACACATTTTAGTGTCTAAATTGCACCTTAATTTCTAGTGAGTTAGTATTCGATTGTGTGTCTATTACGTGTTTTTATGCTGTTGTAGGTACATTAGAAGAATAAAGATTTGTGGAAAAATTGGCTCAAAAAGTGTTCAAAGCACCCGGGAAAATGGATCAAGGCACCCACACTTTGGATTGGGGCACCCTTGGATCGGGCTGAGCTGGATCGGGTCAACCCAGCGAGCCAGCGAGTCAACCCAGCGAGCCAGCGAGTTAACCCAGGATCGGCCGATCCAACTCATCGGGAGTTCCTGTTTCAACGGGAAAAGGATTTGTTGCGATTTTTGGGTTGTTTTCGGCAATTAAAGATGACCCATTGCAATTAGAGTTGGAAGAAATCGAAAGACATCAAGAAATCCCAGAAAATCAGCACGGGAAACCCAATTTTGGCCGGAATCAGGACTCGGTTCCTGTTTGGATTGGGATTGAAGAATTGGAGTGATTTGAGAGAGTTCTATTAGGTTTAGAACTCTCTCTAGGGTTTGTGAAGTCTATAAATACGAAGTGAAGCCAAGAAAATCAAGGAGAGAAGCCGAGGGAGCGATTCAGAAGAAATCCGGTGAAGTTCCGGTGCCGCCGGTGACCTGCTGGTGCTCCGGCCGGCGTGTTCTTCATCCACCATCACCGAAGAAGACGACTCAGTAACATTTATAAGTGTTGCTGTTCCACTGTTGCAGCTCTGCTCCTGTTGCGTTAAGTTTTGAAGGTTCTGTTGCTTAAAGCTCTTTGTAACAGCTGAACCCTGTTCTGTGACACTTATATACGTATCTGTTCAGCTGTTGCACTATTCTTAAACCTTGTAATCAATATTTTGAGCAAAGAAATCAACTTTTGAGCAAGTTTTCTTCACCATGGGGTAAGTTTATTTACTGGGATGATGGATAAGGTATTTTTCTCAATTTTATGTGATTTAATTATTTTCTAATAATTATTTATAATTCTTTTATTATTATTTGCATGGATTTAAATTAGAAAAAAATGGTTTTTATTAAATAGTTGTGTTCTCTTTTGATGGGTCATGCTTAGTTAATTACTCTTGATGTCTCATGCTTAGGATTTACAATTATTCTTTTAGGAAACATATTGTTGGCAAACTTGAATTAAATTGTTAAAAAGAATTACATGATTAATCACATAGATTGTTAGAAATAATTGAACCCTGATTCCTAGTTTTCTCCATATTTTCTAAAAATATTCTCTAGTTTATTTTCCTGATTTTTATTAGTTTAGATTAAGTTTAATATTTTCTAAAATCATTACCTTCACAAGTTCGAGAATCGAACCTCTTTATTTACCACTATTAAAATTACATCACTTCCTTCTTCGATTCAGCATCAACTTTGAAAGTTGTTCCACAAATCTCACTAGAACTGTTCACCCTTGGCATTGCCTTCAACTCATTCAGTGGGTGTTCAAAACTCTTAACAACCTTGACTTCATCAGATAGCACAACCTTCTCTTTAGAGTCATTTCCCCATAAGAATAGAACGCTCCCATCAGCATCACAGGCAATGAAGGTGGCTTTGTTAGAGCTGTCAAAGAGGATAAAAGCAAATTTTCCAGGTAAATCTCTGACAACATGGTTAGCAGGGTAAGGACCTCAAATATCTTTTTCTGGAATTCAGAGAGATTACCATCAGAATCACCTGTAGCTGCTTCCTGAGCCTTCTGCTTTTCTTTCTCAACATTGAACATCGGCTTCCATGTTTTCTGTCTGTACTCTTCTGCGACCTTCTCATCTGTTGCTATCAAAATGTTATCAAACAAGATACAGTCTTGCATGGTACAAATCTTAATTCCAATGGCAGTAACAGGCTCAAAATCAGGTTTCTCAAGCTCAAAGTAGTCATGGTTAGGAATTTCTTGTGGCTTCCAGATGTCCTTGTAGTCTGGATTGTCAATCGGTGGTGCATGCTATTTTCCTTTGTAAGCTGGAAGTAACATTTTTTCTGACTCATTTCCCTTGGAACTTGCTTACTGCCTCATTCTCTTGTTTTGTGTGTGACTGCAAAAGCATGTGCAATCTCAAGTAGTCTCTTCAAACCTCCTTGAGCTTGAGGGAGGGTAAAAGCATGTGTGTGAAATGTGTGTGTGAGATAAGTGTGTGCAAAGTGTGCAGTGTAAGCTTCTATCATAAGCATATATATACTAGTCTGTCCTGTAACAGAAAACCATTCTTCTTATTATCAATCAATCGATCAAATTCGTTCAGCTCCAATGTAGACATCTTTGGATGTTATCATAAAATGCCTAAAACATCCACCAAAAACCATTTAAAACCCCTAAGTACATGCTTCTACACAGTAGTAAAGCCCCCAAATTTATAATTTTATACATAAATTCTAAATCATATGTTCAAACTACAAACTTAAACACCACATCTCAAAGAGAGAGAAAAAAATCGAACCCATTCTGAGTCTGACGAACCATATAGCTTTGATGTCCATTGTGGTTCGTGGACGCTCCTAGAAAAGTTATTTAAAAAGGGCCATCATAAAAACACCACAATGAGGGGTGTCCAACATCATAAAGGCCGAGTGCCTTAGACATATTCATATCGGGGTTGCTTCCTCACGTGATAGAAGTGTTGTAAATAAACCGTCGTCCACAAATTCCCTATAAAAACATGAGTGTAGACTGTGTAGTAGCATCAATCACTCTGCTTCTTCAGAAAAATTCAATCAAGAAACCTTCAATCAAAACCCAGTGCTCTGTGCAAGTTAGTTTCAAAGATCTACTTTGAAATTAACCAAAATCCTTGAAGAAAATCGTCCAAAATTAAACCAGAGAAGCAGCTTCGGTAGATATATTAATTCAAGAAACATTGATAATGGAAGAAAGTAAAGGTGAAAATATTGCTGCTGAAAGTGAAAATCAAGAAGTGGGAATTACAATACCATCTGTATCCTTGTCTCAAACCCATGATCAAGAACCTACAAATAAGAAAGATGATGGTAGCAGTAGCAATAGAAAACAAGAATCTGTTATCACTAATGAAGCAGGGAGTAGTTCTCGTCAACATGATGATCGTGATACAAACCCAGAGAAGAAACAAGAGTCTGCTTATGTCATGAAGATGAGAGATCATCTTGAAACAAAATTACAACTGTTAAAGGATTGCATAGATGAAGTGAAAGATTTGAAAAAAGATATAGAAGCTCTGCAACAATGTTGTGAAATGGGTGATCAAAATACTCTGATGCGACTACATGATTCTTCTTCTTTTCTTGAGGTGAGTTCCGATCTTGATGCAGATTTAAAATCTTTAAAAGACAGTATTAATAAAAAGAAAGCACTGGAAGATGATTATAAGGGTTTAGTAACAGGTGAAAATTTGCTTGAACCTTCTGTAAAATCTTGGGTAGAAAGTATACCTAAATCATTAGAATCGCAAACTAAGGAAATCCAAGCATTCAAGGAACGAGTAAGAACGGGTTGCATTCTTATTAATGGGGATGGGTACTACGACAGCAATTCTAGAAATTCCAAGGATGGTATAATTGATCTTGATGATACTCTTTTCACTCAAAAGCTTGAGTGTGTGGGAAGCGACGATATTCCTGATAAATTAGGGTATTATGTTGCAATGGAAAATCATCTCAATAGAATATCTGGAGCTAATATTGAAATAAGTGATGAGGATACAATGGAGGAAGGAGAGGAACAACCGATTCAAGCACCACAGCCGGGATTGGCACCACAGCCGGGATTGGGAGTGCCTGAACGTATGTATAGTACCATTTGTGAACTTGCCGGAACAAATGCCCCTAAAATAGTATGGTTAAATGAAAAGACTGTAACCAATAGCGACGAAGAGAAACACCGATCGTATTAAAAGATTCCCAAATCTGAAGACTTGATCAATTTTATGGAAGGAGAGAAGAATATAAGGTATTCGATGTTACAGTAGTTGAACCAAATGGTGAGACATCCATAATGAAGTTCAACAAATGGAAGAGTATCGAATCGTTTGTGTTACGAGGAACTTGGAACACGTTTGTTAAAAAATTCAACGTTGTAGCAGAAACAACTATGGTGCAGCTATGGTGTTTCAGAAAACCAGACAATTCTATTTGCTTTGCCATTAATGTAATAACCAAAGGTGAAGGTTCAGGTTCTACTACTGCTTAAGGTCCGATTGATGCTGCTGAAAGTGCTATGGCTTCTGAAGGTCCCTCAAGATAACATTTCGTATTTCGAATCAAAGTTAATGATGATGAAGCCAGTTTTTGTTTCAGTTTTATGATTTTTTTTTGTTCTTCTTTCATGAGTATACCTGTGTTACTCAGTTAGTGTGGCTTTTCTTTTCTTTTGAATTAACACCAGTTTTGATGGCACTTTTCTTGGTTCCATTTATACAATTACTAAATTTGATAAACTCCAGATATAGGCTTGTCGATAAACAATCTCTACAGTCCGATTCCACGGAAGTTAGGAAACCTGAAGAGGCTAATAAGCTGACCAAATGACACATTTTTTTTAAATTTTTTTCTAAACAAATTTATTGAAACAACAGCAAAAGGAAAGGAAAGAAAGAGTTGTCAGACATACCTGACAACACAACAGCTAAAGCAGAAAACAAAATTGAAATAAGAATTGTAGGGAAATTCAAGGCGAGTTACAAAATCAGGTACAAAATTGACTGACCGACGATCCGCTGAAAAATTAGTCTCTCTATAAGCATGTCTAAAATTTGGGACGAGCAAAACTATCACAATGCTAAGAAACAACATGTATAACAGACTGCACAATTACTTTGGTTTCCTAATTCTCAAAAGCCCCATTCAAGACATCTAACAATCGCCAAAAATTCTGCTATAAATTCTGAAGCTACACCTGCACTTCCAGACTCTGCCACAACAAAATCACCCTCACCATTTCTGCCAATGAAACCATATCCAGCTTGCCCTGGGGTTCCTCTCCAACACAGACTTATCATCTGGTATTGTCGTCTCCTGCGAGCATTGATGATCCTGCTGTTTGTCATAAAAACCTTCCAACAAGCACTTCTTAAAGATACATGCTAACTGTTATAGAAATTTTGCTGAGCCTCATGTTGCACGTTTGTCGTCAGATCGAGTGGAGGACCTCTGGACCTGTCACAACTGAGTCGGAAATATTTTTGGCGGAACATTCTACCCGCTGTTGCTATGCAACTTGGCTCCGTTCTACTCCTTCTGCCTGAATTACTGCTGGAATAATAATGCTCTTATCTGTATCAAATATCAATATTCTCTATCCTTATAGCAAGGTGACACCCAGCATTGTCGGCTGCACCGGTGAAACATGAACGTTGAATCAACCTGATATGCACGTATGGTCGTTGAAACCCAAATTTGAATTGCACAAATAGACAAAGTAAAACATTGCAAATTCGTTGGAACATAAAACTGATCTCAGGACAGAGTCATACAAAGTTCTCAGCAACAGCAAACTCAAAGTTATTGCGAAGAATTTTAAACTCGAGGACAAAAAATAGAAAACGACAATCGAATAAAGACTGACATTGAATTAATTTTCGCAGTGTGTTAGCTCCGCACACTTCTAATAAGTTCTGCACATTGCAAAATTGAATTAAACCAACTCGAAAGCCAACTACGGTAACAAAAACACCACTCCAGGTTTTTTGCGCATGAAAAGCTCAAGACCAAAGCTGCTGCAACTATTTTTTTCTCCATCTATGCCAAATTCGTAAAGCTTGTTACACCCATCCCAAATAGCTTGGAACCCTCTATCACATAACTGTTGGCACCCCATCACGGCAAGCACTTCCAATTCTTTGCAATTCAGACCAATAGCTTTCCATCCGTCTAGCTCTACCTCCTCACAACTTGATAGGGCCAGTTCCTTTAATAAAGGGCAACCTTTGGAAATCGTCATAACTGCTTCAGTATTAACGCACCCTTTTTCATTCTCGTCCGGTTCATAATGTATTGAGTGCAGTAGATATAGCTGTTCAAGTCCACCACCACTGACAATAGCACGGAACCCCTCTGATTTAAGTTCGCACCCGCGTGCTTCAAGACAGGTTAAGGTCTGTGCACGCCCTAGAAAGCCCATACATGTTATATTGCTGCAGTAATTAATAGCAAGTGAAGACAGTTTTCGACAGTTTTGTAGGAGAAAACTTATTCCTGAATCAGTAATTGCGCAACACTTGGAGAGGTTAACTTCCTTTAAGGATGAACAACATTTTGCCAGGGCCTTTAAACCGTTATCAGTAATATTAGAATTATACAAACTTAAATATGTCAAACGAGGAAACCAAGAAAATATTAAAGACAATTGCATATCTGAATAGTCATTGCAACAATAAGAGCGATTATTCAAGTACAGCCTTTGAACATTGGAGCTAAAGGATTGTGACTTTAATGTATCAACATCCGTTATCTTAGTAGGCAACTTTCCTAGACACAATTTTTTGAGGTGTTGGAATCGAATCAACAGCCTACAAGTAATTATGGCAAGGTTTTTACGACTAATTTTTGGATATTCATCTGGATAATAACTATTATGGCACCACAAGGATTCATGATTCTTGTTCTGAATATGAAGCCATTGATGACAAGTTAATCCAAAGGAATTACGATCATCTTTAGTTTGAAGGCACTTAAATATTAAATCCAGACAGTCAACGGGGAGGTTTGTAATACAAGATAAGTTTGTACTGATTTTGCAAGGACGATCATCATGATCATTGTTTGCCCCTTCTTCTTGTAACGTTTTTTGAAGAAAGGATATTACCCGACCTTTGCTTGTACTTGTCATTGGGTGATAAACTCATCATTAAGCAACGCTTGTTTGCGACAGCATCAACTGAACAAAGCCAACTAAAATCAATTCAAAATACCTTTTATAATTAAGCTTATATAAATCAAAATCAAAAAATAAATAATAATAATAATAATAATACCTGGTTGATTTTGCCGCAAGAGGGATGAATAGAATTTGAAGAACCCTAGCCTAGGGTTCTTAATAAACAGTTTGAGTGGAGAAACTTACGGTGGATAAACACTATAAAAACTGCTATGATCACAGATCCAGTGGCTTGGCATACACATTGATGAGGTGGGTGTTAATGCTGCTGCTTGCATGATACATGATGTCAAGGGTGTTGCAAGCTATAGACCGGTTATTCCAATGCCACGTAAAAGCGCCTAAATATGTAAAGAGTCAAGAGTCAAACATGGCACAGTGGTACCTTTGATTCATGTTGATGAGCTATAACGTTTTTGGGAGAAACGAGTTTTTGTGAATATTTTTTGGGATAGGTTGAATCGTACCTTAATAATGTTGACTCAAAACGAGTTAGATTTGTACGATTCGGAGTTTACCGCCGACTGTCAGTCCGTCACTTAGACGGTAATTAAGGATTTGATCTGGGAGACACCCAGGGCCAGCACTCTCGGCTGCACCCATGAAACATGGACCGTTGCCTCCACCTGATCAGTTACTCCTTCAAAGAGATAAACAAATAATGGGATGGAAAATAAATATGTAGCGCAATACGTTAACTTTTTAAACTATATAATAAAATAATAAATAGACACATATTAAATTACATAATATGATTTTCTAAAGTTATGAATAAAATTTATTTTTATAAAAGTGTAGCACAATCGATATATTAAAACATTCATATCGGCCGATTATTATAATTGTATTTATGAAAAGAATTATCCACCGATTCTTATTGTTCTTTGTGATTGAACAACATCAACCCAAAATCGATATATGTAAGTCATCATATCCACTGATTCTAGTTTGATGTTCTTAAAAAGAAAAAAAAATTAAGTTTTTAAAAAAAACTCATGTTTTAAAGTTTCATCTATTAACACGATTAATTAACATTAATCAATATAGGGTACATTAATTATTATAAAAATAAGTGGATCTAAGGTTTTTTAAATTATTTTATAATAACCTTGTTTTAATTTATTAAATAGGGCTGCAATAATTAAAGTAAACTATAAATTAGCCATGTAACAAAAGTAAATCAAAATTTTAGATCACAATGATAGATTCAAAATCATATATAGATATTAGATCACAAACACAAATTTAGGACACATAACAATTGTAGTAATAAACTAATAATGTTAAATTCCAAATCAAGTTGTAGATTTATTTCAATTAAAATTCAAAGTTTATAGGTCATCAAAAATAATTTAAATTACAACAATATGTCCCATACCAAATTTTATCAGCACAAAATGAAATTTTTGATCACGTGATAAATTTCCAATCACAATGGTTGATTTTAGATTACAATGTAGATTTTAAGCCTGGCGTTTTTGAGGGCTACCAAAAACTAATAGGGGCGACTAATAAAATAAAATAAGGTCATTTTGAAGTAATCTCAATACATCCCTTATCCATTTATTTACTATAATGGCTAATCTATCCTTGCTTAATTAGTGTTAATTTTGATTAATTAGTTGATTAATTTGGTTATTAGAAAATTATTTGAGTTAGTTTTGCATTAGTAATCGAGAGTGTTTTAGATTGATTTTCCGAGTTTTAGTTTTGTACAATCGGTAGGCTCGTGATTTTTATTCCTACTGATTGTACAATCGGTAGTTTAACGGAGTACTTAAACTACCGATTATAGGTGTCGCCCCAAATTGAATTTCTCAAAACCTTCCAAAATCGATAACTCTTCATCTTTCACAATCGGTAGGGATTGAAAATTTGTATCTACCGATTGTAAAGATATAATGAATTAAAGTTCAAAATTTTAAACTTTGTAATCGGTAGTTTAAAGATCAATTTTATCTACCGATTATAATGGTTTTGTTATCCAGGACTTCTCTTGATACAATCGGTAGTTAGTGAACATAAATAACTACTGATTGTGGATAACCGGTAGCACGTGAATTTAATAACTACTGATTGTATGTAATCGGTAGTTTAGAAACATTATTATCTACCGATTATGCCAATTTTACTTAACATATACCATTTCATTGAATCGAAAAGGCTTACATCGCGTAACATTAAAGGAAATGAAATATAATAAATCAACATATTACACTTAAACACTTAAACAGACCTATTATCAAACCTTCAACGCGGCGTATGACGACTGAGATGACGTTCTTCACTTCTTGGGAGAATAATCAACACAAAAGGATTGTATTCTTCCATCACCCTTAGGATCTTGAAATGAGGTTGGTACCTGAAATCTGAACGTTTCCATCTTCTGCATTCCTCCAGAGATCTGGAAACAACTTCATCATCAGTTTTATTCCTAATTCTTCTTTCATTCACCTTAGCGGTTAAAGAAGAAAATTCTAGTACTTCCCTTGTGATTTCCATGTATCGACAAAAAAGGTCTGCTTTGTTCTGGTTATTGGGGTTACCGGTTTCATTACAAAAGTTAGCATGGATATGTTCTAACCATTTCATGCTCACTGAACCATTCATCTGACGTTCATGACCCCTTGCTGGATAATGTAATACTATGTTTCGACATAGGGATAAATCTTCCTCTAGGGTAAAATTCTCTGCATTAAGCATAAAATTTTCGTAACCCGATATTAAATGAAAACAAGAGATTAGAAATTTTCACTGAAATGTAAAAGATGTGGATTTGAAATTTGAATGATAGATATAAATTCATTTATTTATAGGTGTATCAGAATATAAATTATAGCCGTTCATCAACGGTAACAAAATTGGAATTCAAGATTTTTTAAAAAATTTCAACATTTTGTACAATCACAATCGGTAGTTTAAAAAATCTTAAACTACCGATTATGATTAGTAGCCCCAAATTGGAATTCGAGATTTTTTAAAAGAATTTCAACATTTTGTACAAACACAATCGGTAGTTTAAAAAAAAATTAAACTACCGATTACGATTAATAGCCCCAAATTGGAAATTGAGATTTTTTTTAAAATTTCAACATTTTGTACAATCACAATCGGTAGTTTAAAAAAATCTTAAACTACCGATTATGATTAGTTGCCCCAAATTGGAAATCGAGATTTTTTAAAAATTTCAGCATTTTGTACAAACACAATCAGTAGTTTAAAAAAATCTTAAACTACCGATTATGATTAGTAGCCCCAAATTGAAAATCAAAATTTTTGAAAACTCCTGGACACTCGTAATCGGTAGGTTAAAATTTGTACAAACTACCGATTATGATTAGTAACCCCAAATTGGAAATCCAATTTTTTTGAAAACTCCTGGACACTCACAATCGGTAGTTAAAATTTTGTACAAACTACCGATTATGATTAGTAGCCCCAAATTGGAAATCCAATTTTTTTGAAAACTCCTGGACACTCACAATCAGTAGTTAAAATTTTGTACAAACGATCGATTGTCGCTGAATGTACATAATCGGTAGTTTAAGTAATTCGTAAACTACCGATTACTGATGAATTTACTCAATCGGTAGTTTGTTCAAACCCGCTAACTGCTGATTTACATGTAAAATTTGAAGAACATAACTTATTAAAAATAAATCGATGGGAAATCAAATGATAACTAAAAAAAATATATATAATCATCTCAAATCGGAAACCTTCAAACCAGAAATGTTAAACACTAAAATAATATCCTTCAATTTAACGATTACAACCTAATTCCTAACTTTTTTGGTTTTAAGAAGAGGAGCACGAGTAACAGAGGTTTCAGGTTCATTGGCTGGAGGAGCAGGGACATTGGCTCGAGGAGCAGCATTCGTTGAACCGCGAGAACGTTTACTCTTCTTAGAAGTTAAATTCCTCGTCGCGGTCGTGATCGCACATGTATCTCCGAACTGGAGAGCATAAGCTTCGTTATCAAGGATGTCTTTATCTCCCGCATTGAGGCACGAACCTACCTTGTTCGACAGAAATGCAATCATTTTCTTCTGTTTTTAGGAAATAACAATCAAACGATTATTATCTATAATTGACCTGTAAAACTAAAATCAAAAGGAAATAACATTATGTACCAGCCTTGCTAAGGCCGACGGGTTGTCTTTGAAGATGGACCTATACTCCTGCACCTTGGTGCTCCTTCCTTTGTCTTCACGGATCACTTTAAGATGATAATGCTCCCGGTACCATACCATATAGGCTAAGGTTATCTCATCACCTCGGTTTACAGGTCCCCCCTCGTCGATCATGTAATACATTCTGTTGTTCCAATCTTCAACAGACAGGTTGGGCGTGTAAACAACTTGGATCGTGTCCTTACCACAAACACTATTTGGAACGTCCAATTTGAACTCCCCGTGGATGTGAGGCCTAGGTTCTACTTGGACATAACCCATTTGACGTAGGACCCTAGAGGCATTGTAGATGGCATATCCTGTTGGATGCCACAAGGGTCCAAAGTACATGGCCAACTCAGACCTTCGAGGTATAGTACGATCAGCTAGCTCTTCCCTGTAGGATCAAAACATACATCTTAGGCCGCCATGGAGTCTAGGTTCCTCCTCAAAGAAATCAACTCCTGCTCCTTGAACCTTGAATGGTTGCCCGAAAAGATGTATTTTTGTCCTCGGGTTGTGCCTCTCTCCCAATCCGGCTTCTGTCTTGCCAACTCCAGGGAGGGAAAGTGATCGTAGACCCAAGCCTAATGAACATATCAAACCAAGTATGAGAAAATTGAAAGAGCAAAAGAAGAAAGAATAAATAGCAATCAAACCATCAATGGAGTTACTAAAATACCTGCAATAAGCTCACGTTCCCGACTATTTGGCTAGTCTCCTCCCGAGATGCCTTCATCATCTCTTCCATCAAAAACGCAAGACAAGCAGTGCCCCACGAATATTCTTGAAATTTCTCGATGGGATCCAGAAGTTATAGCAGGTTGGCGTCAACCCGGTTGCCACTAGCATTGGGGAAAATTACACATCCCAAAACGCACAGAAGATATGCAGTGGCTGCAGCTCTGACCTGGTCATCGCTGAACTCTGGGTTGGCCTTCTCTTTTTCCAAGGTGCCTCTGAACCTTTCTATCAGATGACCATACTAAATTTACTGGTCTTGTATCTTGCACACCGGTCAAACTCTTGGTTGGTGGTCTCTCGGTCCCAGCCAAAGCACTTCTCGGTTAAAACATAAAGCTGGTCCCAGCTTAACTGTTTCACATAGTCAAACTTGACTGTCGTACCATGGTCGATCAGACCTAGAATCTGCACCACATCATCAGGTGTGATGGTCATCTCTCCCCACGGCATGTGGAAAATATCGGTCTCCGGATAGTACCTCTCCATGAATGCCGATATCGACACCCGGTCGTGCTTCAACATGGAGTTTGCGGAGGCCGTAGATAGCCCCGAGTGCTCTATAATTTGCTGGAAACAAACACACTCACCTTTCAACGGCCATCCGTTCATCTTGTATGGTGCGGACGTAGGTTTCAGTAGACGTACCACATTAGAATGGTCCTAATATAGACGACGAATAAAAACAATTAGAATAAAAGTTAACACTTCTATTTGGTGGACCAAATATGTTAAGAATGGTGTTTAATAATTATTACCTCGGTAGAGTATATTTCCTTGGCCCAAGAATCCTTGTATCCAAACATTAGACGTCCTCCGTCTCTTAGGAGCCCCGGGATTTCACCTTCTCGTAGACCCTTAATCTTCAGAGAGTCGGGGACCTTGTGCCCTCGTCTCTTCATTGGTTGTTTCTTTGTACCACTTTCTTCTTCTTCTTCTTCTTCTGTAGCATTTGGTCCACCTCCTTCGAAGTGTTGAGCTTGAGGATCACTTGGTCCTCCTTCTTCGTTTTGGCTAGCGCTCCTTTCTCGTCTAGCACTAGTGGTAACCTTTTTACCGCCTCCACGACGAGGCCCCGATAGAATTGTATCGTGGACTTGCTTTGATCGCCTTTCCCTTTTTTGATACAAGATAAAGAACAATTATTTCATTACATAAAACGGTAGACAAAGTAAGTTGAACTCAACATATTATTAACAATCGTTAGTCAAAAAAACAACTTAACTACCGATTGTTCACAATCGGTAGCTTGGGCTCTACATTAACTACCGATTGTGCATAAAAAAAATGGGAAAACAAAAGTCTATGGACACACACACAATCGGTAGTTATATAAAAAATTTAACTATCGATTATCACTAAATTTGGATCCAGTAGAATAATCGGTAGTTTAGGTGTAAAAATAACTACCGATTGTGATCGATGTTTTTGAGGATCACTAAATAGCACAACCGGAGGTTTAACACTAAAAGAAAATACCGATTATCACTACTTTTGCATCCAATAGAATAATCGATAGTTTATGTCTAAATCTAACTACCGATTGTGATGGGTGTTTTTGAGGTTCACTGAACACTCACAATCGGTAGTTTAAGCCTATACAAAACTACCGATTATTAATAAATTTTTATACAGAAGAACAATCGGTAGTTTTAACCTAAAGATAACTACCGATTGTGCATGATCTTCATGAGCAGTGAAGAACACTGCCACAGTCGGTAGTTTAATACAACCATGAAACTACCGATTGTGCTACTGCACCTAAACCCTTGGTATTCTACTCACTAATTCAAGCGATTTAAGCAATATAAACACAAATTATGGTAAACCCCTAACCTTATTGGAGCCATCAACTGCTGGAGAGGCAGATTTTCGTATTCAGACTCCGTGTCTACTTCATTCTCATCGCTTTCATCGCTTTGTTCTTGAACAATTTCTCGATCTCTTACTAATTCGGTAAAATGCGGCCAATTTGTATTAAGAGGTTGACGACTTGTTTGCTTTTGTCGAGGCATCTTTGGATTGTAGTAAGTACGATTAATTGGTTTACGATTATACGATGAATTGGTTTACGATTAATCGGTTGAAGATGAGAAGAAAATGGTGGAAATCGGTAGTTTGAAGAGTAATCGGTAGTTTTGAAATTGAGAGGAAAAGAAGAGAATCGGAAATTTGAATGGTGAAAGTGTGAAATAGATTTAGGTTTAGGTTTTATAAATAAAAGGTATTTTAGTAATAATTAGATTAATAAAAGATTTTATGATAATTTTACATACCCCTAGCTTCTTCTATTGGATGACTTTAAAAAAATAATCTCTAAATAGTTTTTATTAACCCTCAAATTCGTAAGGATTTTAAAACGGGACTGACGAAACACGTTTTATATTACAATAATAGATTTTGGTATATACTAGCATAACCTGAGTAATAAGTCAACTTTTATACCACAATGTAAATTTTGAATCACTGGTGCAGAGGGTAAATTGTGGAATAACCGATTGACTTGTGTACCATGACATAAATTTTGGATCATCTACTAACTTTTGTATCACGATATAAATTTTCACACCAAGGGATAAAATTTAGATCACCATGGTAGATATAGGTCATAATGCCGATGCCATTGTGGTCTTAGGGCAGATTTTAGGTTTGAATGACAAACTTGGTTTAAAATACAAATTTTGGGTCATGGGACAATTTATAGGTTGATTTTGGGTCACGAGACAAATTGAATCGCCCATAACTTTCAGGTAACAAATCAAAAATCAGATTACATAATGGGTTACACTGATAATTTCTTTGTTGATAAGGTATAGTCCAGTAATGGTACAATGACGCCACGAACATCTTCTTCATCTTTATACTTTCCAAGACTACCAACACTAATACCATGACCTGGTTCACGTCTACATTCTGACTTCCAGGACCAATCGAAACACAATCGTCTCCTGTTGCTATTACTGAGTTTGTAATATTAACACAATTTGAGGAAAATATTTCGGATTATATTTTAAGTCAGAAACAAACTTTCATTCGGACTGAAATAGTAGTGACACGTAGGAAACGGTTTTAAGGTTCTTTTCAATCCAGAATCTGGACATTTTCCAACCCATTACCAATACCTCACAATTGCTGCATCACCACCACCTCCTGTCATATTAGAATGCCACACTGGTTTATGTATTGGGCATCTAGATTCTTCTCATAATCTTTAGAAACACTTTTCTTGGTTACAGAACACACTCTCGAAGAAATGAGATGGTTATAGTTCCATCTTTATATTTCACAACACAATGTGATTAACATGTGCAGGTGAGAATGAAGCATATGCGTTTGGCAACATTGTGTTGAGTACTTTCTGTCCTAAAATTTTGATCGTCTCAACTCCAAATTACGAATACAATTGTCGAGATGATGAAGCTTCCCTGACCATAAATTTGAGTGGACTCGGGAGCAGTTTATAACTGTTGGGCTTCCGACCTAGCCTCTACCAGATCAATGCTCAGAAAATCCACCATTAAAAAGTTTTATGGTAGTGAAGTAAAAATTAAAACATAAAAGTGGTCTTTTTGTGCAATCGCAATCTTGAGTGTTATAAATTTATTGGTTTTTTGACATATAGGAAAGCTAAATATTGACAGGACGCACTTAGTAATAGCTGTTGATTACCCAACCTGTTTTTTGGTTTGGGGCAACTAAAAAGCCTACTTCTTTTCTTCCTCTTCCTCTTCCTCTTCCTCTTCCTCCTCTGCCTCCCAAAGAAAATGTGCATACGCTCCCATCACAAAGCTGCAAATGAAAACAACACTATGAATGAAAAGGCATGATTTTGGGGAAAATGATTTTTATTTTGAAAAACTCACCAATCAGATGGAGCAACTTGAACAGCTCGCTGGAAGTAAGATTTAGCTCTGGATATATCTTTCTGAAATTCCCAACTGAGTTTGGCATAGAGACATAATACTTCTCCATCTGGACCTGATGGATTGCTTGCCAATATCGCTCTAGAGTAATACTCCTCTGCTTTCGCCACATCTCTCTCCACCTAAATCAATTCAATTCATTAAAACCAAAAACAGAAACAAAAATCTACAAGGAGAATCAACTTGAATGTACCTCATATAAGAATTTTCCGTAATTCCTTAATAAAAGAGGATCACCAGGATTGGTTTTCAACATTTCTATATAATAATCACCAAGTTTACTCTGATCAGCAATTATTCCTCCATTGTATAAGTCTAATTCCTCACTCTCCAACCAATTTCCATTTACAAAACCCTTTTCATCAGAATCAGTAAGTTCTTCAGGAACTCTAGCTGGAAATGATCTAGATCCATCTCCAGAACTGAATAAATTAGATCCATTGTTCTTAAACATATGAGTCTCAGAGTAAGCTTTTCTAATCACACAAGATTTATTCCTGTTATTATATATTTTCAATTGCAAGGAATTATTAGAATAATTCTTACCCGGAAATAAAATTCCAGTCACTGAATCATGATATGATGACATTGAAGCCTTGGGTGGTATCAATGAGGATGATGATCCTGTTCTGATCAATAATGATGATTTCATTTCGATTTATTCTCTCAAATGTTTCTAAGATTAGAATGAAACTTTTGTAGGGTTTTTCTGTGAGATGGAAGTTTGTGAACAGAAACTTAATTTTTAGAGAAGCGAAAAAGAAGAATTGGTGTCGTAGAGAAATGAAACTTGTTACATGTGTTAAGGTATCAGACATGGTCTTTGTTAGTGTAAGATCTACGGGTTTGTTACCACTGGAATATGGTTCGATGGTTTTCTATGCAGTTGTTTTTCTACACCAAACTCGGAAAAATCCAGGGTGTATCCTGAACAACTTTTTCAGGGATGTAGCTTGATACTCCCTCCGTCTCATTTTGTCCCACAAAAATGAGCATTTTATTTTTTATTTTTGTCTCAAAATAAACCTATGAAAACATACCTAGATCGTCTCGATCCAACCTAACCCGTTGATACGCATTTAACGATGAGCGATTCTAATGATGGGAAGCCAAACGAGAAAGAAACCTGTTTTTATCCAACCCAACCGGTTGATACATATTTGACAATGAGCGATTCTAATGATGAGAAGCCAAACGATATGGATCAAGAAAGAAGCCTGTTTTTGAACGTACATGAATTTTATTATGCATATTAAATAATACGAAAATAGGGTTATTTAGTCGTAAAATCAAAAACCTCTTACCCTTGTAATTTTGTTAAATGATAAAGGTACCTTTATCTTATATATTTTCTATTTTTTATTATTTTTTTAATTACTTTTTTAATTTTCTTTAATTTTTTGTTATTTAGAACAACTACGTACGGCATATAAGTTATCAGCCGAATTTCTCTCTGTAACTGCTAGATTTAGGTTTGGCTGATTCAAGTAAAAAATTGGACAATCGAATTTAATATTGTTCTTCATAAAGTGAAGTTCAGCTATTATTTTCGTGTTTACTTATCATCCAAATTGTTCATCAGCACCTTCAAAATGAAAAACAAAAATCATGTTAATAGGAGAAAAATAATGGATTTGAGGAGGGAAAGAAATCCACCAAATTTAGATCAATGTTTGGTCAAAGAAAAACATAATCAAAATAAACCTATATTTCTGAAATACCAACCCTATCTTTTAGGTTCTATATCACTTGCCTCTCAAACGCGGTTTCTTTCAAAAGCTCTAACTTTTTTTTATCCACAAATAGTTTTTTCTATGTGGAAGTTCGCCCAATTATTATTACCATCTTAATAAAATCCCTAATTCTTAATTTTCTTTAAAATCCCAACTCTGATCTTTTCCTAATTCTTAACTTTTTCCGTACAAATATACTTTAACAGTAAATCTATTTATACGTGTAATTGTATCATAATGGTTGGATTAAAATTTTATAAACATATAAATAAAATCTATTATCAGCACAATAAATGTTTATACTAAAACAAACAAAAGTACACTTATGATTCTATTATATTAAAAAGGATAAGGATGAATGATCATAAGTTTTAACTTATATATAAAAAGGTTCGATAGTATATTAATTACAAGAATCACAACCACACTAAAGTATAGTGATGGTGTTGAGGTCGATTAGGCATTCAATCGTTTTTAGGTTAGTGTTGGTCTTCACATGGAAGAAGATACGTATTTAGGATTTTGTCTGGTAATTAGGTGATTTTGCTGAACTATAAGGATGTTTTAGACAATTAATTCTTCTTTTAAAAAGTCAATCCTCCTTTGAAAATGCAATTCCCTCCCTTTAATCCTTCCCTCTTGTTAACAAGACTCAAAAACTATGAGAAGTTCATCTAATTATTCGTTTCAATTGTTAGTTAAAATTTAATTTGTAACTGTCATAAAACCTTAGTTTTCGATTTATACATAATTTATCAATCAAATAAGAAACTAAAAAATGGGATTGTGGGAAATATTTTTTATTGTTCATTTCTTTGTAATGAAGATCTTTTTTAGTAATAAAAAATATATAAATTAAAAAAAATATTAAAAAGAAATTTAAAAATAAAAATTAGAAAATAAACAATTAAACAATTTAAGGGTATTTTAATTGATAGATCCTAGAATATCCCTATAACTTACCCTGGATAAATTTATAATGTTATATGCCTAATAAAAGAATAGGTATGCCCAAAAACAGGATTCTCGAGAAAAGCTTTGCAAGTTACCTCATTCGCTTGATGTAGTATGACTGAAGCCCATTTGCAGCACTATATGGGCCTAAGATCGAAGGCATCTTTTTTTTTTTTCTTTTGAAGCACAAAGCCATCAAGATATATAGTCCCACATTGCTCATTCTTGGAGAAAGGTATCTTTTAAGTATAGCTTGTAATTAGTTATCTATCGAGCAGTGATATCATGCACAATCTGGATAGAGTTCCCATAACTTCAGATTTTCTGAAGAAATTGTGTAACTATGAGCTCACTTCGCTTTTTTTGTTTTGCAACAGCACAATGTTTTAAATTTTTATGGGAACAAAGTTTTCTGTAGAACATTTACAAATACCAAATGACTCAGTTTTAATGGGACAATGATTATGTGTACATGTTTTGCCATCGATCACTGTGATCAATATTATCAAATTATTTGTTAAAATCTTTTACATAATAGTTTTTTAGAAGCATTTTATTGTAATAGGTGAAGAAATATTATTTGTCATATTTAAAAATAAAAATAAAAATAAAAATATTATTTGTTGAATTATGTTAGCTGTGAGTACAAAATATTCGTGGCGCTATCTTGGAGCACAGATACACCGGCAGTGCTGATATCAATAAATATCAGTTAGTAGATTCCTGAGACAGTATCATATCAGTACCGGCCATGATGTGATACCGTCATTTGCTCCTTTCTCTCCGAAAAGTAAAAATAAATAGATTAATATTCAGAGGTCCTAGCTCACCCAGCATCTCAGTCATTGTCTAACCGGATACCCACTTTACATCAATTTTATGTGTCCGGCAACAACATTTTGCAGTTTAGTGGCACTTGTCACTAAGAGAGAGTCCTGCTAATGAATTTTCTGTAATTTGGCCAACGTTCACAACATAGAAACCAGCAGATACCCTAGATATCTTATAGATTGATCCTCATCTGTGATGTTTTAGGCCAAAAATTGAGCTTCTAACTTTTATATAAGGATCCGAGCTTCAAAGTGAATGTTACAAAAATCCCTTTTATTGACCTTTCTTTAACTTCGAAGCAGATGATGAAGCCATGGATGAAGATATTGGAGGTTTACTGGAGATTTAATTATAAAAAGAAGCATCTCCAAGAGCATCGCAAAAACTAGACCAAGGATACCATCGACAAGATTCTACAACATAAAAACACCACATGTCAGTAACTAAAGGGTGGGAGGAGGGATTGTCTAGTTTTTCTCTAATAAAAAGATTCTACTAAGGTTCTAACTGCACAAATGCGTAGAATAATACAAAGCAATACCATGACGGGGTTATGATTAAACAGAGCCCTGAATGCAGCATATCCCACCAAATAACCCGTAAACATAGTAACGGCCACATGGAGACCTGTAAAACGTAAACATGGAATGTACTTTCAACTTATTAATCTGAAGAAGCAAAGACCATAGAAACAATATCTTCAAACACTGCTAGATAAGTGGTTGTAAGAAAGAAAGAAAAAGAAAAAGATATATATATATATATATATATATATATATATATATATAGCATAACAAAACAAGAGTCACAGTAGCATAAGACTTGTAGTATTTAATTGTAAATAGGGGAAGAAACAACTCCGTTATGCGAGAAAGATAATACTATGTTTCAAAGGTAGCAGTCACAGGTTCGTTATGTTCATACGGGCGAATTATATAAATTGAAACATCAATTAATTATTAACCAACACATATTATGATACATCCTAGTTGTGACAATGTTATCTAGCTTTGAAGTTAACTCTTAATAAAGATAAAACTCAACTGTAAACTTTATAACCCTTTTCTGCTCAATCAACAAAATTTATTGATAACAACAATTAGTTCATAAGAAAAGGGATATACACTACCAACAGGGTTTACCCAGCTAATCAAGACGAACTAAACAGAAATCAAGTGAGTCAAGACATTATCATCAAGATTCAAACACACTCAGGCCTATAATAATTAAATCAGTAGAATTATTATTGTCAGTAAGAATGAGCCAGAGGTTGGGACTGACAGTTAACATAATACAAGTTAATGACTCGAGTTCTTTGAGTTGGAGCTGAAAGGAGTGGGAATGAGAAACTTCAAGCTAAGTGATACTAAGCTAGAATTTTGATAACTCAGTAACTACGCAGATAAAAGCAAATCAACTTCGGATAACTCTGATGGATTAATGAAGAACGCTGTATTAAGGAAAACAATAGTTGCAAGAGATAGAACAGATTCTCAGATTTGCAAGTGACTATAATTACGATCTTAGGCGAGGTGTGATGTTAATATCTAGCCTCCCATGACCAAAGTAGATTCTCAGGTTCTCAGATTTGCTACAGAGTGGGCAACCAGAACGACTCTATCGGTGGGGAATGGGAACTCCTAACCTAAACCCCCCACGGCCAAATCAGGCAGAGCCTACAGAGATCTGCACCAATATAATAAGGTAAACAAAGTCCAAAAAAGAGGGGGAGGTTGGATGTATTAGATTTTCAACTCTTCAATTATCATTACTTAGATTTTTTGTTGCCCAATGATTTTTCATCATTCTCTTGTTGTTTTCTAACCATAAAAAGACTACATCTTGATATAGAAATCTTCCACTTTGTCATATTACTTACACCACTATTTCACACTCTTTAACTATATATTGAAGTAACAGAACACTATATTTATGAAGGACTTCATCAAGTTGAAGAACATATAATAACCAGGGGAAATAGAAGTATAATGTTAGATTTCCAGCTCTATAAATATCATTACTTAGACCTAAACATGATATATGCTTAAGCATATGCTGAAAACAGATTTAACCCTAGTTATAACATATTTTACGACTCACTTAAACTCCACATATAGCACGCATAATCAGTTCATCAATAACTTACATGGGAGCCAAACACTTTTTGAAGCTTCAACACAATCGGCATAAACTGATGTAGAAGAAGAAATAAAAATAACTAGGAAGTTAATGACTTGGACTTTTACTTCTATTCCCTCGTACGCAATTGATGGGTAAAGCATAATTTTCTATTTCTTTTTAGAAAAGTGTCCTATCTCATGCATGCCACATGTCTCTCCCACCATGCATGTCTCTCCCACCTTTCCATCATGAGTTAGAGAGATAAACCTCATGGCTACATGGGACAACTCACTAGTTATCTTTAACTTGATTTAGTATTAACCTTAAGCTAGTCTTAGTGCATGGTTAAACCATAAACACACGTTGATAGAATTATCTTATACTAGTTTAGATTTGTTGTGGAAACCGTAATAATCCAACGCTCTGGTCTTTCTCATACCTCTAAATAAAGTAGTTACTGGATGAGCAGACAAACTGAAGTGTTTTTCACTTGCATGGAGCCAACCTTGATTCCTTAACAAAGTCCGGGACAAGTTGAAACTTTATCCTCATCTCCAATGCTTCGAACTCTATTATAGATGCACACCTCTCTGTCAATTTGATTAATACCAGCCATAACAACTTATAGGTCACGACAGATCAGGTTATGCTGACATTTCCCAATTCGTCACTTTGTGCTATAACCTGCAGGGATCTGTCTCCAAAGGGCTGCAGAGCAAACCTGAAACTCGTTCTATTGTTTATAGCCCAGAGCCCCTATCCTGAACGTAAAGTGAAGCTGCAGTTCAGAGAGTCGCTTACCGTAATTAATAGATCTGACCTCAGAAGCTCTATATAACCCTTTGACCCCTTCATCTCTAAACCTGTGCAAATAGAACCCCAGTACTACTCATCCCTTTCTCAATTTAGTCTTACTGCATACACTATTCTCCATCTTGCTTCAACAAACAAGGAGCTTTACCATTAGAAAAATGCTTCCAGAGAAGCCCTTCAACCTGAATTATACCTATTATCAAAATGCCCATTCCAATCTTAATATGTTTACATTCATTAAGGTTCAATAGACTTCTACTAGCTTAATTGTAACCAAATATCTACTTGTTGGGTTGACTTCAGTTCCCAACAAAAACAACAACCCCATGAATTTTCTATTTCAACTCTAGTCTCTGTTGTTGGGGTTTATGCAAATTAAAACACTAGAGATGCAAGTGCTATAGGGAAACCAAACATATGTATCACCAACCAGACAAGTAAGAAATCTGGGTTTGACCCTGTCCCATCAAAGTGATATCTTGGGAGTACATATAGATCAATTAAGAACATCAACACAAACACAAGACTGAATCAGCAAACTATTACACCATTGACATAATTCACCATAAAGAAATTTTTTTCTGAAATGGACAACATTTAATCCAACCTTCAATACCCCCAAATCGTTATTAAATGAAACTCAGTACAAATCCACGCTACAAAGTCAAATGAAATTGGTTTGGAACAAGATAGTAGCGCTATCCCATTACCCATATGCTTCCTCTCGTCTGTGATCCACTAGATTCCTAAGTAGTTGAACTGAATATTTCTTGCTTTTTTCAGTATAACTAAGGACAATTGCTTGCTTTCTATTTTTGTTTTCCCAAACAGTCGTAAGTTCCAATTCCTTGTTAGTGCCTATTTCTCTGTATGCAAACCTTATAATGTCACCAACTACGTAGTACATACTCTAGTCTTATCCTACTTAATAGTTTCGACATATGCCATTGTGTTTAGATTACCTTATTTGAACATTTGAAACACAAAAAATAGAATATTAGTAAGAGATGGAATTTGATTCTTACCAAACCCAACTAGATCTTTATAAGATGAGAAAGGCTCATCATTTTGTTCAACAGGAGCAATATCCTTGACAAGCTCTTTATACTCTCTTCGTTCAGCCAAATACGATAGCTTCTTCAATCTCTCCTGAAGTTCTTTTCTCTGCAAAATACACGGAAGTTAGATCAACGTTGATAATAATAGAGAAGGAGAAGGAGGACCATATTGCTTTGGGGAAAGGGCATTCTATGAATAAATGGTAATTAGTTTTAGGGGTCTGCGAAGAGCATAGAATACATAAGGGGGACATAGAATGTATACATGGGTCTAATCTAGCTGAGGTTGGTAATACCTTGCTGACTAATTTGTATATAAATAATCGAATTCTCGGTTGGATCTTATCGACCAAATTTTATATCAAGGGATGATTAAGGAGTTATTATAGGATTTACTAGTTAAGAAATTTTAAATGTTCTTTACTGAGAATAAACCCAAAGAAGGGTGTTTCCAACGGATTATGCCAATTTTCATAGAATTTTGGGAAACAAAATGAATTTTTAGTATTATCTCTGGAAGGAATAATCCATTTTAATTTTAGCATATCCCAACCACTTGACGGAGAGAACAACTCATTTACCGTTTGGGAAATGAGTTCATTTGAAGTAATTGGAGTTGAGAGAGTATATATATTTGGTATCCAATTATCTAACAAGATATTTGTAGAGAAGTCATTTCGGATTTGGTATATGTAGTTATCCTCTATAAG